>BCGQ01000003.1:2467-572471 GCA_001599355.1 Nakazawaea peltata
GTGGTAGTAGTGGAAGTATCAGTTCCGGTCCACGGTTCAGTGGTGGTGGTAGTTATTGGGGCATCAGTAGGCGTCTCAACAATAACAGTAACATCACCAAGAGAGTCTGTGGTAGTGGTAGTCGAGGTGAAGGTTTCACTCCAAGGTGTAGTCCTAGTAACAGTGAATGGGGTAGAAGCTGGGGTATCAACAATTACAGTCACATCTCCATTAGAACCAGTATTGGTTGTGTACGAAGTGTAAGTACCCGTCCATGGTTCCGTTGTTGTTGTAGTGATTGGAGTATGAGTTGGCGTCTCAATAATGACTGTTACGTCCCCATTTTTTCCTGTGGTAGTTGTGGTGGACGTAGCAGAACCAGTCCATGGTTCTGTTGTTGTAGTGGTTTTACGTCCAAAGTCCGTTGAACTGCAAAGACTTTCGTCATCTGTATCCTGGAACTCATAAATCCAGTTTGCATAATTTGAGATCACTTTCTTAGAAGGGGTCGTTATAGTAAATCTCAATCTTGCAGCCCATCTCTCCAGGTTGACGTAAACAATTCTCATTGGAAAATAGTAACCAGCCTTCAAGAAAATGGAACTGGTCATTGACGTATATTCGTCTGCATCAACACTCTTGGTAGTGTAAAGCAAGTAATCATTACTGACCTTCTTACTAATAACATATGCATCACTGTCACAACATTCGAATGCAGCCTCAGTTCCAAAGAAGACCATACAAGCGTCATCGGCGACAAGCAAACTGAAAGTATAGTAGCCTGTTTCCCTTGCACGGAAATAACCTGTTAATTGAGCTAGGAAATGATTGATGGTCACAGAAACTCCAAACACTTTATCATGAAGAGATGCACTGTCGTCACTTTCCACTATATGGAATTGTGGATTAGTAACTCCAGTAATATTGGATGTCTTTGCATTTTTCTTATACCCTTTGGCCATAAAATGTGGATCGAAAAATGACTTCAAGTCCTTGTTTTTGTAGTTGTAGAACTGGACAGAAAATCCTGTGGAAATAGCGGATTCAGAGACATCACAACCATAACTGACAGTATTTTTGGTATTATTACCAGTACCATCTTTACCACCAGCCGCGAAGGCAGCCCCGGCGAACGCAAATGTCCAAAAGTAATGAGCAATTTTCATCAATGTGGTGGGTGTTGATAGATTCTTATTTGACGATCGAGTGGCCGGGGCGTCATATTTATATCTTATTCTGCAAACGTGTTACAGCAATAGATTCCTTCAAATAAATGAAGACGGGTTTGAGCATCAGTTTCAGTTGTTCTTAACTAGACTCATCATTTTAGAGGAGCTCTATAGCTTTAAGTATTGATACTTGTACTCATTTCTTG
Source organism: Nakazawaea peltata (assembly GCA_001599355.1). Taxonomy (NCBI): domain Eukaryota; kingdom Fungi; phylum Ascomycota; class Pichiomycetes; order Alaninales; family Pachysolenaceae; genus Nakazawaea; species Nakazawaea peltata. The sequence continues at coordinate 3,822 of BCGQ01000003.1, forward strand.
CGATTTTGTGCAGGAGCAAAGAAAAGTGTTTTTTATCAGTCAGTCTTTTCAGGTCGACTTACAAGATTTTCTGAGAAGTTGAGATATTTCAAGACTTATATAATGATCGGGCTACTGATTAAAAAGATGGATAGTTTGGTTGAGCGTAAAGTTTTATGAAAGCCAATGTGAAACATATGCTTGTTTCTCGAGGTAGCCAGTTTATCGCGATGCGAAAGCTGAAATATAGCTAGTTTTGGCCAGAAAACATGGCTTGGCAATATTTTTTTTCCCTAAAAAAGGTATAGCTAGCTCAAGGGGATCAATTATATGAACAGCTGTCATCTTCGAAGAGGGATACTAAAGGACTTTAAGAGTTTGTCTCATTCTGAACGTGAAGTTAAGTGGGAAAATACCGCACTTCCTCCTTCATTTTATGACCCAAAAGAGATTTTGATGCCAGACTTGTTTTGCAGTACAAGGATGATCATTGTAGATATCAGAGGTATGCAGTATATAGATTGCAAAATTTACGAGTAGCATACGACAAAATCATTGGATCCTGTAAATCTTTAGATTAAAAGCTCAGTGTCTCACAATAGCAAATATTAGTAAATGACGCGCGCAAGGAATTTTTGTTATGGATTTTTACCCAAAAGGGCTCTACGCTGGGAAGTAGCGTTTCACTATAAATTGTGGCTTGGAAAAGGCTGAGTCTAGACGGGCGAAAGCCTGCTATTTAACCCTTTCAAGAAGACAGCCAAATGTGGGTTCTGTTCTTTAGCCCGTTTGGGATGATGTCAAAAACAGAAACCCAGCAAAGCCAATTTAGGGTGCCTTGTGCATGACTAGCATTACAATTTACATCGAGATTAGATGACATCTGTCTTAAGTTGTTTACAATAACTACACTTCTGCAATCAAAGCTTATCATAATTCAAGGAGGTAATAACAGGACGCATACCCTTGTGTGAACACTGAGGGTCTTTGTGCTTTGTAAAATGGGGCAAATAAAGATTCCTGCGTTTTTTTAATTCCAAAGACTATATGGGTACATTTTTTTTGGTCAAACAGTTGATGACATCAAGAATTCAACTTAGCTAAAGCATTGTTTCGTATCCCTAGGGGTGAATAGAATTAAACAATATATGCAAATTGACTATTGTCTGCGTTGGTGGTCACCGAGTTCATCAAGTTACATATGCACATCATCACTCTATTACTCTATCACGCTACATTAATTAAGAGCTGCCAAACAATCTTTTTCCTTGGGAGCAAGTAATATGGTAAAAGCTGAGCAACAGAAAGAAATATATTATACTTTCGTGCACCACTATTTTTTAAGGACCTACCTAAATTTCGTCTGAATTCACTTTAATTTGTTCTAATTTTTGGCAAGAGAAAGAATAGTTTTACTTCGGATCTGAAACGTTACTTTGAGGTATTACAGAACGAGCCAGATAATCCGGTAGCTCCATAATCTTCTTGATCCTGGAACTCTATATCCCCTAGCCTTGGCTTCCACATTCTTCTCATCTTTCGCATGCGCCCTGCGCCTAATATATGTACCTAAAAAAGGTAACAAATCCAGTGCAAATATACAAATCGGGTAGGTTAGTAACATATTTAGGAATCAGTAACCAAAAATAAACCTCCCAGCCCCTCCCTTTACTGTGCTGAGCTATGCATCTAGCTCTCTATTACTACCCCTAAGATAATTACATCATATGTGGCAACATATCTGATATTCTGCTTACTGTTACAGATGACAAGATAAGAAATTACAAGGATTTTCTCGAATGCCTCTTGTTGAGAGATTATCAGAGATTATCAGAGATAAATTACAAGACGTAGCAGAAAATACATCCGTGAATCTTATTTCCATATACGGTATAACCCAATATACCAAGCAAGCATATGCTCATCCCGACGACTAGCTCTAAGGAAACAAAAGCCAACCAATAAACAACCGAGCACTTCTTATATGCTGTCTGCAATTTACAAATTTCTGTCTGTCATAATTCTCAATTCCAAAGTAAGGAAAGACTGAACAAACCTTTAGATGAGGCAATGTAGTTAGTGTTGAATTTAATTCTGCGAGAACAGATCCTTGTTTATATATTTAACTTAATTTCAAAAGCTGATTATCATGTTCTAACTAACAACAATTTTACTCCTTTCTCTGACTGCAAGAGAATCGTTAGTATTCCATCTCGTTTATTGAGTGATTGAGAATCTCCTACATTTTGCTTTCGATGCAATAAAAGAATCTATTTGTAAGTAATATCGTCTAGTTCTATATCGTCGTTTTCATTTTCCGAAGGAGAGACATACTCGTAAGAGGGCGTAGTTCTAGACCTACGGGAATAACGGAAGTGGAAAAGCAGAACCCCTGCTACTGATGCAAGCAAAAGAATCGAAGCAATTAGTTGAATTGCATTCAACAGACTGGCGGAAGAGTGAGAATTCGAGTCGGGTTTTGAGTCAGACTCTTTGATAGGTTCAACTGAAGACTGTGCTGAAGGCAGAGGCAATGACGACGACAGCGGAGTTGTATCTAAAGAAAGATCTCTTGCACATAATGCAAAATAGTCATTTGGTATTGAGATTGAACTTGGAATCAGTTGAGGATCTTCAATTAAAGTGATTCCTAATCCTTGCACAAGATGCCAATCTATATGACAATGGAAAAACCAAACCCCCGGGTTATCAGCTTTGTATCTGAGCACAACTTTTGATCTTCCATGCAAATTAACGGTATCCCTTCTCATTGGATACTCTGGAACTACCATTTCTTCTAAATTCTTACCATTATACAAGACTTGGAAATTGTGACCATGCAAATGGAAAGGATGAGTCATCATATCATGGGTACTATCGACTATAATTTCGACAACTTGGTCTTTTTCTAAAATGTAAGGATTTGAAGTCGATTGATACGTTGATATATCAGTCGCATTAGCCCCAGAGCTCGCCATGACACTGTATAAAATAGGAACATCCGGAGACTCATAAGGTTTACTATTAAATGAGTAATGACCATCCTTCTCAGAAAAGTATAAGTAAATCTGTTGGTCGACCTCGGTATACAGAGGTATTTTTTCCAATGGTTGCAAAGTGGTATCATCAATGACGTGCAACAGCTTCTTATCTTTTGCAGGCTCAGAACTGGACAAGCCCCAGAATGATACTCATCTGAACTTGACAGGCTGAAAAGTTCTTATCGTGCAGAGAAGACTAAATAGTATGTGTGTTCCTTAGTGCAGGAAAAATCATAATTTTAATAACTTGCTATGAAAATATAAAATTCAAGGGATGGAATTTCCAACTTGGAAACCCTTGATCTTGCTCAATCTCTCGTGCCATTCTTTAACATGTGGACGCGTATCAAGGCTGACACCTGACCAGTTATGAATACCAACCAATGGCCAGAATAAAATGTCAGCAAGAGTGATGTGATCACCGACAATGAAACCAGTGCCTTCAGAGGCCAATCTAGTTTCCAAAACGTCACAGTAACGGTTCAGTTCACCGACAAATCTGTTAATAGCGAAAGGAATCTTCTCCGGGAAATAGTTCAGGAACATACCAGCCTGTGTGAACATAGGACCTAAACCAGAAATTTGAACGAACATCCAGTTCAATTGTTTATAATATAAGGGATGGTCTCTGGCCAAACTGTACTTGCGATCAGTGTCGTACTTGTCAGAAATATACATCAAAATCGCAGCACTTTCAGCAATGCTTTGAACATTTCCATCTTCATCCTTGACTAACAAGGTAGGAACCTTTCCATCAGGATTGTACTTGAGGAACCATTCTTCCTTGTTCTCCTTGCCGAACTCAAGTTTCTTGAAATCGTAGTCTACACCGAGCAATTCCAAAAGAATAGTGGCCTTGTGTGCATTAGGGGTACCCAGGGAAAGAAGGGTAATTCCTGTTCTTAAGTTATCAAGGGAGGTAATATAACGTGGCGGCATTGTGTTTGAGGTTGAGAGTTCTTGGGAGTCAAGACTTCATACTTCCTCATTTCTTTTATATAGGACAGACTTATGATGACATTCTTGCTCGCTTCTTTGTTTACTAGCTAATCGTCAGATCTTGCTTGTTTCTTTTTCAGAAGAAGGAGATATTATTTATCGTATGGAACGAAATAAAACGAGACTTCATTCCACGCACTATTACTAATTGGAAGGGAAAAAATGCTCCCAGATACAAAAAACAGGTTTGACAGCTGGGCATAGCAGTTAAAATACTAACAAAAAAGAGAGGAGGAGCAAAAATGCCTTCCAGGAGTAATTATAAGTGGCTGAGATGCCTCGCTCGTTTTATAACTAAATAAATTTTCTGCTTGAAAACGAGCTTTTAGACTAAATAAGATGCCATGTACCTTAGATCAACCTATGAGATGGAGGACATTGAAGTTACACTGCCAATGAGATCTGGTTATACTGACTAATTCTACAACGTTTCATTCGCTTCATTCGCTTCATTCGCTTTTCTGATTTGTACATTCGATGCATTTAACGGTTTTAGCTATGTATTAGTTTAATTCTACTGAAAATGAGAAATCAATTTTTGATGTTCCGAAGACCCTATGACTTCGAGAAAATGTCACTCTATTTTTAGGAATCAACTTTTCAAGCGAATTCCTTTTGCACTTCAGGTAATTCATCTGGTCTAAAGAATCTGACCACTTTACAAGGAACACCAACGGCAATACAATTGTCTGGAATACTCTTATTAACAACACTTCCAGCCCCAATGATAACATTGTCACCGATGGTAACACCTGGCAACACGGTGGAGTTGGCACCAAGCCAAACGTTATTTCCAATAGTGACAGGTCTTGCAAATTCTACACAAGGTCTTACCAATCTAGTCTTAGCGGATACAGGATGAGTAGCTGTCAATATAGAGACGTTTGGGGCGCACATAACATCATCCCCGATTGTGACGAGAGAGCAATCCAAAATGGTCAAATTGAAATTGGAGTAAAATCCCTTACCAACAGAGATATTGAATCCATAATCGACACGGAATGGATATTCCATGAAACAACCAGGGCCAACTTTACCGAAGATCTTAGCCACATACAGAGCTCTAGCCAGGTTATATTCCTCACTATTTTTGTAGTCACTGAACCTAATTTTGGAGTAATCATCGGCCATCTCGTGACGAATAGCTCTGGCACTGACCAATTCGTCAACATAACCATTATAAAGCATACCGCTGATCATATGTTCGTAAGGCTCAATATGAGGAACACCGTTCAAGTTTTCATAGGCCCACTTGATCATTTCCTCATCTTTCTCCGTAGAGAAGGTTACAGTATTACCTCTATCACTCATTATCTCTAAATAAAATGTCTACTTATTGCAATTCTATGGTCTATCACTTCTATAAATAACTTGTCTTCAACAAATCTTCCCCGGATTCTTGGATCGTCCTGATTTTCCTCCCCGCCAAGCTTAGAGAGCGAAAATTAGTGAAAAATTAGGTACATTTGCACGACTACAAGAAAGTCGGATAAGAGATACCAGATAAGGAAATGGAGCCGAAAGGTAACATAGTATTTTGAGGTATCTTGTGGAGGGGGGTAGAGCTCAAGAAATGCCTCAAATGTGGCCCTTGTCAGGATTCAATCGTCATACATAAACCTCAGATCATCAGCAGTGCTGTCATCAAGCACTTCTCCACCCAAATCAAGTAATAAATTTACTATGACGTAAACAGAAAAAATCCTAAAAAGGCAAGAAAAAATAAAAGGAAGGCGAAATAAGGCGGTACGATAAGGAGTAGCAAGGGCAAGGATGTCGTCCAGGTCTAAATCTCCAAGCTCTAAAGATCGATTCCAGCGATTGAGTGGACTTTTCAAGCGTAATTCATCTGAAGACTCGTCAACTCCCAAAGGAATAGACGACTCTGTCTCATTCATGACATCATCAGCATCATCTTCCACGTCAAACTTCTTTGAAGGACCCGTGTTTACACCGTTGGTTCTCTCGGGTTATAAGTCGAATGTGCGCCATAAATTACTCGATCCGGGACTTGCTGAAGATATTCGAATGCATTTACCGCCAAGATTACAAATCAGTCATGATTGGAGCCTACTTTATTCTATTGAACAAAATGGTATCTCTTTGAACACATTATACACTTCGATGAAGCCAACGACTAATACTATCCAGTCACGCAAATATGGATACCTCATCGTCATCAGGGATCAAAAACATCAGGTCTTTGGCGCATATGTCAATGAATACTTAAGACCCATGGACAGAAAACAATACTACGGAAATGGAGAATGTTTCTTATGGAAAACGGAGAAATCACATGTGCCCAATTTGAATAATAACACTTCTGTGGCTAATCTGACCCAATTGAGACTAAAAGTTTTCCCTTATACGTCATTGAATGACTTCATCATATATTCTAATTCAAGCTTCATATCGATAGGATCAGGTCAAGGTAAGTTCGGTTTATGGATAGATAACGATTTATACAAAGGGGCCAGTGATACGGTGGAAACGTTCGGAAACGAACCTCTTAGTTCAAATGATACACAATTCAAGATCCTTGGGTTAGAAATCTGGAAGATCGGTTAATTTATATATATAATAAAGTTTATTTTTAATAATTAGTTTAGTCCAAATTCAAATCTAAGAACAAATCCAACAAACAACCTGTTGACCATGCTTGACTCGGAGAAGAATCTTTACAGAATTCTCCATCCTTTTGGGTCAATTCGGTCAATCCAGCCCAAGGTGATACCCTGATCCACTTCCTGTGCAGTTCCAATCTTCTTCCTAACAACTGATGAATAAATGCATTATCATCGTCATTTGCACATCTCTCATGCCCAATTAAATGGAACTTGAGATAAGCTCTGAGGAAATACCCGTAGCACCAAACCCATTCGGGACCTTGGTGATAATTACGACCTTTAGATGTGGCAAAATCGTCGTTATCGACGCTATTCAAATAATATGGTCGATAATTATAATCGGAAGGATCCAAAGTCTTCATTCCAAGAGGTCCTCTGATGTATTTATCGGCGATTTGTAAACATCTCAAAGCTCTGTCTGGAGTGAATAATTCTGGTGCCACAGTCATCGCAATGGCAAAGTTAGGTCTCAATTGATAATCTTCATATGGTTTAGTAGTCTTGTAAATGTCTTTATAAATTCCTCTACGATTTACAATTCCTGAATCAATATCAAATTGAGAATCTTGAGCCGGATCTTCTGGAATATAGAAACATCTCTCAAAATTCTTTTGAATCAACAGTTCCCATTCTTTAAAAGATATTTTCGAACCATCCTGTTTAACAACACCATCATACTTAAATTTACCAGCACCATTCAATCCATTTACAAATCTCAAAGCACTCTTCAATAACCCAATAATCTCAACATCAGCACCATCTCTAGGAGTCCCTGGGAATCCTCTATTATGAGCTCTTTCACTCTCACCCATTTTATCCATCCAGGTACCACAATTCCATTGACTTCCTCCATGAACAAACCCTGTTTCCCAGTCAACTTTCACCTCCACATTGAACCCTTCATCTTTCATCTGCGAGTCCAAAGTTGGCCCGGCATTGGCTTCACGATACTTAATGCCCTTAGCATGACGAGCAAGAATCTCGTAAATGATATCCTCTATCGAAGTCTCATAACTAAAAGCCTCCTCATCATCAAATTTGATATACCTGTCATCCAACGGGAATCTTCTTTTTACTTTTTCCTTCAAAATCGATTCCCCCGCAGGAACAATAGTGATGTAATCTTGGATCAGCTGCAAAAAAAACCAAGATGCGTCTCTCGCATTATATCTCGGATTTCTCCCCGCATCGAGCAAATTAGGAATTAATCCATGCTTCAAAGTCAGAGCAAAAGACAAAATGTGCGATTTCAGCTCATCGTATCTTTCGAGCGCCAAGGTCAAACCTCTCAAAGAGATGAACACGTCTCTTCCCCAACAACGCATGTAATCGTAACTGAAATGTGGTAACCCGGCTGCCATACAAGGAACCTGTTTGAAAGGAACCAAAGACGTGGACCTCATTAAACTGATCATCTGAATAGAAGTCAACGATAAACTCTGGACAAAACGAGTTCCATTGTGGACCAAGCTTTTAGATAATTGCTCAAGCGCTCTGTAGCGGCAAGCTTCATACGCAACACCCACAATAAGACAGAAATAGCGGGGGGTTAAAAAATAAGGAAGATTACTCAATTTTTCAACACGTTGCTCGAGCCATTCTTGGAATTTTCTAACTCCTTCAGATTCTTTGAACTTATCAAGTCTTCGAATGATATAATCAAAGGCCCATTTGCCCTTTCTTAAATGTTCAATCAGTGGGTGACCCAAATTATTTTCCAAAATCACATCACGTAACAGAGAAATCCACCCTTGTAAACCTGCATATTTAAGATATCCATAATCTGGAATATTGTAAACTCCATCACGCCCAGCACTGGAGTCACGTTCCTCGGATTCACAATGATACAATAATACGTTCAAATCGGTCAAAGTTGCCATAGAAGCTGCTTCTAATGCTCCATTCTTGACAAAAGAATCGAGTTCTTCGTTACAATTCTCAAAGTGAGTCTCGAATAAAGCAATAGAACCTTGAGGGAAGTCATCTGGGATGGTGATTTTGGTCTCTTTCTTTACTGGATCATACTCCAAAGTTGGAGCCGACAATTCCACTAATTTTGTAGCTACAGGTTCGATGATCCCAGAATCAGAATTTGGCTCACCTCCAATACTTTTAAGCTTATAAGCAAATAAATTCTTCACTTTGCTTCCTGTCAAGTACACTGGAGCAAGCCATTGATCATTGTCTGGGGAGAATTTAGTTCTGGCAACAAGGAAGTACCCATTGCCGGTTCTGGAGTTTGTTCTATGGAAAGTTATGTACTGATCTTCATGGTGAACATGCATTTCATCATCTTCATCTGAATTGATCGTTTCTTTACTAATTTTTTTACGAATTTCATTCAACTTCCGTTTCAGTGGGACAATACCCAAGTCAGGTTTATCAGTGTATAATCTCTTTTCTGAGACAACGTTGAGTAAATGAGGGAAACATTCGTCAAACCCAAAAACAGTACCTGTAGCAGAAGCACACAAAGATACTAATGCCAGAGTAGGTAAAGTATCTTCTACACAACGTTTATCAAATGGAGTTTCATTGTCATGAGTGCAATCCATGAAAAGAGCATGAGGAGAAGAGGCTGTCAAGACTTTAGGAATGTTAATCTCGGAAGCAGCACCGAAAACATTGGATTTCACATCCTCTCCAATTGGATAAGCAAACTCGTCCAATGGGAGCCACTTCAACGATCCAATCGGTCTACCTCCATGACGATGTACCAATCTAGACAATTCTCCTACAGACCATGCTTGCATGGCTTCTCTGATCAACGAATTAATAGAAAGACGCTCCACGAACAATTTATCCATTTCCTCACTACCGGTGAACAATTCTGCTACGACATAAAGAGAGGGATTTACTTCACGAGCAGCATCAAGTAACAGTTCTCCAACATGCAATGGAGTCGAATGACAATTGTCGATCCTGAATCCAGAAAAGATAGACAGACACAATTTGGTGTACTCGATCATTCTTTCCCAAAGGTAAGGAGAATCTTCTGGTTTAGAACCGTATCTGAGCTTGACACAATCACCCCAAACAATGACTTCTCTTCTCAAATAACATCTAGATTGATCAGATGCAAAGTCTACAAGAGGATCTCCACCCCAAATCCACCCATTGTTCAGCAAGGCCCAATCATTGCCATCTTTATCTTTGAAATATGTGAAATAAGGCTCGGTAAGCGGAGAATCTTCGGTGATAGGGCCCATTTTTGGGCCATGATCATCCAATCTCAAGTATTTAGTACGATTATATAACTGCTCTAAAGCGATATTGATATCTTGATCATACTCTCTGTATAATGGAAGGTTGATTTCATCCAAAATATGAGAAGCCTGGGAGCTGATTTCTTCGAAAGAAGTTGCACCAGGGTTTAAATTTTTTAAAATCGAGATAAATTTGGTCAATTCCAACTTATTCCCGTAAGTTGAACCTGATAATGTGAAATTCGATCCACCACAATGATCACAAACATATCTCAGAAGTTGAACAAGATCAGATTTTACCTCGTTAGGAATTTCATCCTCACTTGGCTTGATACCACCGTCGGTTTCCCAAATATTCAGCAATTCTTCAAGGGTTCCAGCAACATCCAACACATAATATTTCCATAACTGGATTTGCCCCAAAACATGCACCTTAAGACCCTCCATAATCAGCAAAAGTGAGTCGGTAGAGTCGATAACAGTAGGATAACCATACCTTTTCAAAGATTTACTGAACTTGAGTAACAGAGAATCCAATTCTATGGCAGCATTGAGATGAGGAGCAGTCTTCTGATTATAACCAGCATCAGGATGTGATCTCAACCATTCTGAGTTATTCAGAGTATGATTCCAAACAACATCAGTGAGTGATAAAATCCCATGCTTAGATTCCAAATCAGAAGTCATCTGTTTGACCTCATCATTGGAACTAAACACATCGGGATCGAACTTCAATTGATCATAAATCGAATAAGGGGAGTTAGATTCACCTCTCTGTTGCAATGGAGTGAAATGTATCATATTGTAACCTTTATCAGCGACCAATTTGAAATAATCGGCCCATTTCTCTTTCTTCCCCATCCATTTACTGACCATAGACTGTAAACTGATGGAATTCAAAGGTAAATGTTTGCCATTGATGTTCATAGAAGGTGGGACATTGATATAGAATCTTCTAGTAGTGACCTGTTTTTGATCTCCACTGATCTCATCCGTAATACTATAGTAAGAAACATAGTAAGAATAAGCTCCTGGTCTGAAGATGTCAATATCAATGAAAGTATCTTTATCAAAAGTAGTCTCGTCTATCGGGAGACAGTAAAATTTGGAACGATTGAAAGGAGTGGACTCATTTGGCGGGAAATTGGTCCATATGTTACCTCCGTTAGTGATAGCAGAGCCTGAAGCAATCACCAATTTCAACCTGAACAAACAACCGCCGTCTGACAGCGGGATAGAAGGGAGTGAAATGACTCCATTTTTGTTACTACTTCCAATTGACGGAGATCCTTCACTTTCAAGTTCAAGTAAAACTACAGGAGCGCTCATCTTGTCAAGCTACTTCCTGTCCAGTTACTCCACTTACTTTTCAACCTGCTGCTTCTCCTGTCATTTTTTCATTGCGCCAAAACTATGGGGGTAAAATATGCACAGCAAATGAAAGCGGAAACTGAAGGAGCGGAGGAAAAAGGAGCGAAGGAGCAAGGATGAGAAAATTAATAAAACACGAGCATCATACAAAAGGGGGGTTATAATTAGTAGTATATTATTAACATTATTAAATTAGGGGCGTTTTTCGTTTTTTGTCTCAAAAAATTAAAATTACATGTCAGCATCTTGGCCTGGGTTACAAGACTCGTAATCCAACCATTTCAAGATTTGCCATGTCAAGAAGGCCAAGAAGGCACCTAATAATGGACCAACAATGTAGATCCAGAAATAGTCTGGGAAGGAAGCCTTGGCAATGGCGGCACCGAAGGATCTGGCTGGGTTCAAACCAGCACCAGTGTAGTAGACACAGATCAAATGTCCAATGAACAAAGCAATACCAATGACGAATGGAGCCATGAAAGTGGCACGGTGCTTCTCAACGGCCATCATCAAAACGGTGATACATAAAATGTAGGTACCAAAGGCTTCCAAGAAGACACCTCTGGCCTTAGAACAACCACCACCAAGAGAGTTAGCAAAGAGAACTTCACCTGGGGTCATGGCACTAGCAGCACCACCAGCGGCCATACCAGCAACCATTTGAGCAATGAACATTAAGAAACCTCTGAAAGGTGGGATGGCTCTAGCCAAGACAAGGGAGAAAGTGACAGCTGGGTTCAAGTTACCACCAGAAACTCTGAAGAAACAGAAGACAGAGAACATAACAGAGAAACCGAAACCGAAGGAGATCATAATTAATTGAGCTGGCTCAGATCCACGGGTAGAGGCTTCTGGAATGTTAGGATCATGGTTGGCAATTTGAGCAATGAGGTAAGCACACCATAAGAACATGAAGGTACCGACAAATTCACCCATGACGGCGATGAAATGGTTTCTCCAGGTGTCATTACCGAAACCATATCTAGCATAAGCTGGAGTGAATGGAGCTTCGTATTCAACCTTGCTTTGGGATTCAATATCAACGGTCAGTTTAGGAACAGCCTCTTCTGATGACATCTTGTACTATTAATAGAATATAAGTTTGTATAAGCTATAATATTAACCAAGGGGGTCTAAAGTAAGGGGAATTACCCTTCTATTTATATAACATCCACTTTTTCCTCATTTTAGAATTTAAAACCACCAACACTTCATGTACGAACAATAGGCAGTTCAAACTTGACGGATCTTTTCTTTTTACCACCGATTTCCTTGCGGTTTTCTGTGTCTCAAAGCGGAAAAAAACGTAATAACTCAAAGAATTTTTTCTATGTACACTCAAAAAGCGCATCGCCAACGCAATGCATCAATATAACTTTGATTCCATTACTTTTAAGTTTCTAAGCGCTAATGTATGCCGGTTTGCCTATTACTGCAAAGAACAGCCATTGCGTTTCATTTGATATAGAAGCCAGCGATGATTTCTGGGGCAATGTCAACTAAAGGATTGGAATTGCGCCTACCTATTCTTACCCCGAATAGGAAAAAAAGGACAAAGATTTTTTCTATAGAGTGGGATTGCAAACAATAGACGCGATTGTACGTAGTTTTCGAAGAAAAATTCTTCACTGTACAAAGCCTGAATGCCACGGATTCTGCTGCAACAGGCGAAGTTTGAACTTATTTACCGTGGGATTTTTTTCTAGATCTGTAACTATATGCCCGGTTTTAAACCCGCGAGGCATTTTTTTTTTTCAGCTTGCGTTAAGGGAGAAAGTTTTTTTTTCCCGTTCTCCTTGAGGATCCGAAGGATAAAAATAGACCTTTCAAATCATGTGTGGCGGGCTATTTGAGGCAAGATGATATACATCGAAACCCTCAATTTCAATTAGCTGGATCTGTCATAGTAATGAGGTGGAAGTTAAATTAGTGGAATTCGGAATTCAACGACTGGTGATATGCTTAGCGGGAACTAAATAGCCTATCAAGCTGTTACTCTATTCAAGGGGGAGGACATAAAAAATTTTGTTCCCTATTATTCAGACGCACCAATCGCGCTCTACATTGTTGCACGAACAAGGAGACTACAGCAAAAAAAAAAGGTAACGCAAAAAATAACACTAAAGCCTTTAAAAACTTGAAATGGAATTTGGACATCCAGGAGAAGCATACTAGCTTGATTGCGTCATCCATTTCGTCGTGGTAAATCGAGGGTCCTCCTGGTCCATGAATAGTAGATCCTATGAGATGCCCGCGATCGTCAATCCAACTTTAGCTCCTATATAAGGGCCATCTCTGCAATAATATTTCTTTTTAGTAACCGAACCAATTATATCTCCCAAATTGGGTAAACGTAAACAAAAAATTCATTTAAATTTCTTTTTTCAGAGAGAAACGGGCTGAAATGCACGTATCTGTATTCCGCTGCCGAAGCAGGGCACAAGCTACATGGCCGCGACTAGTCAAAAAGAGGCAATACAGGCAAAAAAAGTCTAAATAGCTCTTTCGCAATAGGCCATGGGCAGACCTTATTTCTATTTTTAGATGATCTAGTACATTTGATAGATGAGTTGAACGAAAATTTTTTCTCTTAGCTCCTATTTCTTTTTACATCACTTATGCTTTTGATCTCATCACCTACAATCAAATATTACAGATGAAGAGAGCACTGCTTATTATTGTCGATTGTGAAATTTAAGGGATGAGCTTTGATGGCTAAGCTTGGAAAGCAAACAAAAAAAAAAATTGGAGCACACAAAGAGAAAAAAACAAAGAAAAAGCGTGAGTATGCAGCAACACTCCTCTTTGTTACTCCAGCAACTCTTCTTTGTACTACACTCGTTTCCTATAAGGCACTAGAGCCAAGCGAAAATCGTAACTCTATTGATTGTTATCATACAGAAACAATATTAATAATTCATGTCACTGAATTTCAGATGTGCCATCCATCAAATTTTGCTCTCCACCTTTTGTTCTCCGTCTCCTCCATTTTTTCCTTTAACCCAGTCTACTTCTGAGTCGTAGTCGTGTGTTGGAAATCATTTCCTATTTCGGAATATGTTTACATAAGAAAAATAACCAGTAAAAATAAGAAAGGCGCGTCTTTAAAAGAAGGGTGATTTTAAAGGCCGAGAGTTCATAGAAGAGATGGATTTTGATTTTGATTCTTCTACTCCTTTGAGTATAAAGAATCTTGGAGTACGTAAGCCATTGAAGCCACTTATTTCGAGAAACAATTCCAATACAAAGACTCCGGAATCTTTTTTAAGACCCACAAACACGGTAAAACAACCGCTTAAATCGATATTGAAAAACAGAGATGAGGTCAATGTAAGAGAGCAATTGAGGAGGTTGCCTGATAGTTACAAGGTTCCTTCGAAGCCCAAGTTTGATTTCATGAAACCTTTGAAGGGAATGGGTAGTATTTTTAAACTGGCGCTGGCACCAAAAGCTGAAGATACAAAACCATCAGTGGCATCACAAACATATAATCGTCCAATTGAGAGTCCAAGGTCATCAGAGATCGAAGTCTCGACCCTTAAATCACATATAAGCTTCTTAGAGAAGAAAGTCAAGGTGCTAGAAGATGAGAATATCGAACTTCTTCGTACAAATAAACATCATTTACTCAAGAAAGAACTAGAAAGGCAGGAACTTGAAGTTCAAAACCAACTTTTGAAGAAGGAGATAGAGATGTTACGTAAATCCAGGAGAACTGATATGGAATCTAAAGATTTCAATTCTCTTCGACGCGTTTCAATTGCTTATAAAGCATCTCCTCCCCCAGATTCATATGAATCCACAGATATGGACGATATTAAACGAAAGATTGAACAACGTAGACATAGGAATGAAGTTGATTTGGCCGAGAAAATCTCCAAATTAGAACAAAACCTCTCACATCTCACTTCAAAACTTGAACATGAGACCACCAAATCCAAAGATCATGAATTACTCTCAGAAATAAAGACGCTTCTCACAAAGACTACCACCCCACCAAGAAGACAAAAGAGGCATATTGAGTATCATCACAGTGATAGCGATAGTGACACAGAGGATTTGCGTCGTTCAAAAGCTAAACGTCGTAAAGATTTATCATTCCTAGATAACCTTGGCGATAGTGAACAGTTATCCCCTATTAATTTCTAACATTACTCAGCACTTTACAAATAAACATCACCCCTCAAATACTTAGCAATTTACAAATAAATATTCTTTTTCAGCTGTGAAAAACTCCACCAAAAACTGTAACTGTAGCACGAACTGAGCAAATCTGAGCAAAACTGAGCCAAACTATGACAAATCGCAGCGAAAAAAAAACTTTTCTTAAGGTTAAAAAAAATGTCACATAAAAAATAAATAAGGGTCGATGACATAAGAAGAGGAGTATTGAGATGGTAGACCCACATAATTCTTTACCAGGGATGATCAAACCCGAATCATCACCATCACCATCGGCGTCTTCTGCACCTTTGGAGTCCAATCACCCCCATAACGGGTTGAGTTCATTGGCGCAAGCTGCTAAGCTGATTGATATCCAAGATAGGTCCTCCACTGGGACGCCCATCACCGCTAAATCATCACCACAGACCTCAGAAGCGAGTCTTTTAATATCACTGACGGGAAAAAGAGTGAAAAGATTGGCCTGTGTCGAATGTAGACAGCAAAAATCTAAGTGTGACGCTTATGAGAAACAACCTGACCCATGCACAAGATGTCAAAAGAGGGGTCATCCATGTACATTGAAACCCGAATATAAGAGGACTTACAAGAGAGCCAGAATAGCGCAAATAGAGAAAGAGTACCAAGATTTGAAGAAAACGTTGGAGGATGCGGGGGCTCAAAGTTTATTGCAGAATTTAGAGAGAAACTCTGGTTTATTAATGCAACATCATGGTTCTCCACCTCCACCAATGATGTCACATCCAATGATGGGTCATGGATCTATTTCTGGACCCTCTGGACCTTCTCCGGTTATTCCAGCTCCTGTGGGTCATATGGGATTACCTCCTATCAGATCGGCATTATTAGATAATCCTCCTCCTGGACTTCATAGGACTTCTGTTACTTCTGGGGCTGCAATTCATAGTGCTCTGGGATCCACAGTCGGTTCTAGAGTAGGTTCACCTCAACTTTCGGCTTCTCTGTCTAAAACGTCTCTCACTAAGGAAGAAGAACAAGAATTAAGAAACAAACCGACCGTAATAAGATCGGGAATCGATAATAACATCAACAATATGTTTGGTAATAAGTTACCGGAACCAAAGGCTGTAGATAGAAGTTTCAATTTGCCTGAGAATCTTTTGGAGTGTGAACAAAAACAACTTGGAGATGTCGTACTATCATCTGATGAGATCAAAGTGTTGTTCCGTGATTTTTGTGAGAATTATCACCCATTACTTCCTGTCGTTGATATCACTAAAGGCCCTGAGAGGATATACAAGATCTGCCCGGCCTTATTTTGGACCATTATGTTCATTGCTTTAAGAAGATATCAAGCTGGTAAACAACACTCGTCTAATGCTTCTGATACAACAAGTCAAAGCTCCCAACAACACCATAATCCACAATCTGGAACTGAATTATATTTGAGATTGGCTCCTCTTTTGAAGAGTGTGCTCGCAGAAATCACTATGAGTCCAATTACAAGATATATCCCATCAGAAGTAGACCAGCCAATATTGAATGTTTCTAGTGTCTTCTCTGTTCAACTGTTCTTATTATATACGTTCTGGCCACCTTTGACTTCGTCATTATCCGCCGATTCTTCGTGGCACACCATCGGTATTCTGTTATTCCAAGCCATCAGAATAGGTCTCCATTCACCAGGTCAAACCGACTCGTTCAACAATTTGAAAAAGAATAATTTGGAATTACTTAACGAACATATAAGAACCTGGGTAGGTTGTAATATCGTTAGTCAAACTATCGCTACTCTGTTTGGATTCCCAGCTTTTGTTCAATTCGATGCGGCTGTTTTGGCTCTGTGTAGACCAGGGTCTCAAATCAATATCCCTCCTGCGATGAGACAAATGATGGAAATCCAGCATCTTGAAGACCAAGTCGCTAAGACTTTGAACAATAATCCTATGGATCCATTGGGTTTAGTAGACGCTACTGAAAGATTACCACTTTTACAAGTTCTTTTAGAGCAGTTGGACGAGTTGGAAATCAGATTAAGTACCGATCTCGTAGCACCATTAGATGACGTTAGAAGATTCTCTTTGTTAGCTACAAGATTACACATTCTTACCTATCATTTCTTAGACACATCTAAAGTGGCCTCCTTTGAATTGCGTAGAGGTTTCATTAGAGTTTATAATGCAGCTTTGCTGTTAGTTGCTCATGCGCAATCTTCAAATGTACGGGACAAGAAATTTATGAAGTATTTGCCCGGTGTCTACGTATTGACGATTTGGCAGGCCGCTTGTATCATTTCTAGATTGATTCATTCACCTTACAGTGATGTTTTAGATATTGGTGCAGGTAAACAGTTGTATCTCGGAGCTATCAAATTAGCTATGAAGGCTTCTGTCTTGAAACATGATATGGCTTATAGATCGTCCGGTATTATGAGAAATATGTGGTCGTTATTCAAGATCTTGAACGAAAAAGGAAGTGTCAGTAGTGTAAGTGTTACCATTAGAACGAGAATGTGCGCATCCATTTTCTTTGACTGTTTATGGGTGTTAAGAGAAGAATGTGGTATGATCAGATTGACACCTACGAATTCTGGTAAACCTATTACGTCTAATGATGGACTTGATCAAAGTGATTTGGAAGCCAAAAATGATAATGCAATTGATGATGATGATGAGGATGAAGATGACGACGATGAGGAAGATGAAGATGATTCTGATAGTTCTGGCAAAAAGAAATCTTCAAGTGCCAATTCTTCAAGGTCTATCAAACATAAGAAAACTAGAACTTTATCGTCTACTTTACATCCCGAATCGTCGGCTAGAAGAATTATTAGAACTATTCCTTTGGACCCGCAACCTATTTCGGCAAGGGAAAATGGAGATTATAGTGACAACCAACATATTTCCTCGAGCTTTTTACAAAAAGTGATTAATCCAAGTTCAAGCAATAGGTCTCCTTCATCTGAAGGATCTCCACCAAAATTATCTACTATCGGGGGATCTCCTCTTTCGAACGATGCTACTCCGGATAACGATAAAAGAGAATCTCTTGCCAAACAGTCACCACTTTCTAACGTGGTTTCCAAAAAACCAGAAACAGAGATCGAGACTGCCAATGTACCTTCCTTATTTGGGAACGAGAAAAAGAAACAAATCAAATCCAATAGTGGAAACGTATTGAGACCTGCTAACAATTCGAGTTTGGTATCGAAGTCAAACAACTCCGAGTCCAATTCGGCTGTTTTCGTGATGAATGAAGATGATCGTCCGAACTCGCCAGCTAATGGTCTTGACTTCGATATCGACAATTGGGATTCCGATATGCTTTGGAAGGATATTGATAGTGTCATGAACCAGTTTGGTTTCCACAAGGAATAAGACTAGTGTAAATATTTATTTTTCAATCTTATGTAATTTTATAAAAGAATCAGAATGGAAGTTCAGAACCATCATAGTTAAGGAACTTAGCAGTCTCCTTGAGTTCATCTGTAACCTTTAATATTAAACGGGCACTCTCCAAAGGAGTGAAAATATCAACGGGAAAGAGCTTTTTGAGTTCCTCTAAAGTCAAACCTCTTGATTCCAGGGACCTCTTGATTATGTCAGTGGAGACGACACCAGGGTGCACAGAAGCAAATAAAATATCTGGCTCCTCTTTAGCCAATTGCTTCATGGTATAGTTCAAAACCAGCTTAGAGGAACCGTATGGACCAGTCAAATCTCCGAAGGTGTCGAAAATAGTAACTGAACCTGCAATAGAAGAGATGAAAACCAACTTCTTGACGGACTTCTTCAATTCTGGGTGCTTGGAAAGCTCTTGATAGAACATAAGAGGTCCCAAACTATTGACTTGAATGTGCTCGGTGTAGGCACTAATTGGAATCTCAGCAAGCTTCGAAAGACAATCATTCGTGGCGATACCAGAATTGTAAATAATGACATCTATTTTCTTGATATCCTTGGATAACTTTTCAAAGAAATCTTTAGCACTTTCGGCCTTGGAAACATCATAGTTATAAACCTTGACGTTGTCCTTCTTCTTCAGAAGCTCATCCAAATCAGAAGCACCTCTGGAGGTACCGATAACGGTGGTGTCAGCTCTGTCACTGAGATCTTCGACAAGAGAGTATCCAATACCTCTGGAAGCACCGACAATAAGATAAGTAGTCATTTTTGTCAATTAAGTTTGTTGGTTTTGTTTTGTAGTTGATAGTGAATAGAATGTCGATTGAAAAGAAGGGGAAAGTGGGTTATTTATATAATTGAAGAACACTGGTCGAATAAGGCGAATGAAACTCGAGCACACCCATAATGCATGAATATATTGTACTTCGGATGTTTCAAGGTCCAATATCTTGTCAGGAACAGCCCCTCACCCCATACCCCGATGGGGGTTACTTCCATTATTTCCGTTCTATGCGCTATCCCCCGAAAAACATGAGGAGTTTGCGCAAAAAAGGGATACATTTTTACAGTGCAGAGAAAAGATCTAAAGGGTCAAATTTCGGCTATAAAACGACATATTTAGAATGGAAGTTCAGTACCATCATAACTAAGGAACTTACCAGTCTCCTTGAGTTCATCAACGACCTTCAATTCCAGACGAGCACTCTCCAGAGGAGTAAGAATCTCGAATGGAAGTTGCTTGAGAGCCTCCAAGTCCAAACCTCTGAACTCCAAAGAACGGTTGAACATATCAGAGGTAACGACACCTGGGTGGATACAACCCAAAATCATATCTGGCTCTTCCTTAGCCAATTGCTTCATGATGTAGTTCAAGACCAGCTTGGAAGAACCGTACAGAGAAGTCATCTCTGGGAAGGAGTCGAAGATGGTAACTGAGGCGACAGAAGAAGAAGTGAAGGTTAACTTCTTGACGGTCTTCTTCAACTCTTGATGCTTGCAAAGAGCTTGGTAGAACTTAAGAGGACCCAAACTGTTAATCTCAATATGCTCATTGAAGACCTTGATTGGAATATCAGAAAGCTTCAAGAAAATGTCATTAGTAGCGACACCGGCATTGTAAACAATGATATCGATTTTCTTGAAATCCTTGGCTAACTTTTCTAAGAAAGCGTCAGCACTTTCGGCAGTAGCAACATCGTAAGTGTAAACCTTGACATTGTCCTTCTTCTTCAGAAGCTCATCCAAATCAGAAGGACCTCTGGAGGTACCGATAACGGTGGTGTCAGCTCTGTTACTGAGCTCTTCGACCATAGAGTATCCAATACCTCTGGAAGCACCGACAATAAGATAAGTAGTCATTTTTGTTAATTGAGTTTGTTAATTGATTTTGTTTTTTTAGTTGATAGTGAATAGAATGTCGATTGAGAGGAAGGTGAAAGGGGATTATTTATATAATTGATGATTTAAAGATATTATTAATTAGTAACGATCATGGAACCTGCAGAACATTCCACATCGAATCACAATTAAATTTTGATAATGTGTCCTTGCCTAATCAAAGGTCGGAGATAGCCCGTATCGTTAACTAGTTTCTTTTTCATAGTACCATTTACACTATAAACCTTCTATGAAACGAGGTATTCTTCTTTTGACGTGCGCATTTTCCTTAACTGAGCTCGTTTAATCAGTAGAACGAGAAAAAACTAAAGAAACGAGAGAAAAAGTTATGGAACGAGGAAAAAACGAGGGAAAGTCTTTAAAACGAGGTGCTATAGAACGAGATGAAAGCTTGTGGAGCGAGGAAAAAGCTAGTGGAACGAGGTGCTTTTTTGTGGCGAGATCTTTTTAGTACGAGAAGTCGGAAAAGCTTTATAAACGAGGGGATCGGGCATTCTTAACTCTAAATATTGATAGAACGATGTCTGTTTTATTTCAAGAAAAACTCACCCTAGTTATCAAATATCCCTTTAACTAAATACTTGTCCTTAATACTTTGATACAATTTTCTTCTAATAAGAGATGAGCATACCTATTGTCCAATCATCAAAATTCTTTAGCTTGTGAAAATCTAAGCCCCCAAAGTGCTACAGCCGTGCAAGAAGAATTTATAATTCATATTTCGCTATAAAATGGACTCTTAGAAAGGAATTTCAGTTCCATCGTAACTGAGGAACTTAGCAGTCTCAGTGAGGTTATCAATGACCTTCAATTGATCCCTAGCACTCTCTTCTGGAGAGATAATGGTGAAACCATGGTCGTTTGAGCTCAAGTCAAGATTCAGACCCTTCAGGAATTTACTGAACATATCCGTAGCGACGACACCAGGGTGAATGGCTCCGAAGATAATCTCTGGCTCTTCGATAGACAATTGCTTCATGATATAGTTCAAAACCAGCTTTGAAGCACCATACAGCGAGGCAATCAGTGGGAATTGATCAAAGATAGTAACTGATCCGACAGCAGAGGTAGTGAAAATCACCTTCTTAATGTTTTTCTTCAAGTCCTTGTGTTTGGCAAGCTCTTGGTAGAACAAAAGAGGACCAAAACTGTTGATTTCGAAGTGCTCAGTGAAGACGCTGACATCGATATCCAGAAGTTTTTGGAAGGATTCAGGAGTGAAAAGTCCTGCATTGTAAAGGAAAACATCAACTTTCTTTACAGCTGACTCCAACTTGGTGAAGAATTCGGCAATACTTTCACGGTTGGTAACCTCATAGTTGAGAATAATGATATTCCCGTTCTTTTTCAGGAGCTCATTCAACTCAGGAGCCTTAGATCTAGTGGTTGCAACAACAGTAGTATCAGCTCTAGCACTGAGTTGCTTAACAAGAGCCAATCCAATTCCCCTGTTGGCACCAATGACAGCATAAGTAGTGTTTGAAGTAGACATGTTTGTAAATTTAATTTTATTTGATACGGATGATTAATTATCCATATCCGAAAAGGGGATAGCAACAGAAGGGGGTGTTATTTATAGGACTTAAAAGGGCCCACGATTAATAAGCGCCAAGTCATCTGCATATGGTTCTGCATAAGATCTTAAAGATATCTTAGTGGCGTGGCTTTGCTTACTAACAATTTAGTGGGGTGTCTCTGCTTACTAACTACTTTATCGTTCGAACAATAGCTGATCGTGGCATTTTTGAAGGTTTCCCTAGTAATTAAACTTTCGTTTAGAGAACCTGCATGGGAAATGAATTTCTCTAGGAACGAAGAATTTGTCAGATTAATTTTCTCTACATTCGCCCAAATAGGAAATAGATCCTTCAACTAAAAGTCGTGTATTATCAAAAAGGAAGTTCAGTTCCGTCATAACTGATGAACTTGGCTGTCTCGGTGAGTTCATCAATGACCTTCAATTGCAGTTTGGCACTCTCTTCTGGAGTGATCACTGGATAAGGAAGGTCAGGTGTGACTAAATCAACGTCCAGGTTCTTCATGAGCTCATTAAACGAGTCAGTGGTGACGGCACCAGGATGCATTGCTGCCATGATGATCTCTGGCTCTTCAACAGCTAATTGTTTCATGATATAATTTAAAACCAGTTTCGAAGCACCGTACAGAGAAGTTATCTGTGGGAATTGATCTAAAAGAGTAACAGATCCGACGGCTGAGGACATGAAAATCAATTTTTTGACAGTCTTTTTCAACTCCTCATGCTTGAGAAGCTCTTGGTAGAAGATAAGAGGTCCCAAACTGTTGACTTGAATGTGTTCGGTGTAGGAGCTAACTGGAATATCAGCAAGCTTCAACATAGCCTCGTCTTTGAAAATACCCGAATTATAAATAACAATGTCGATTGCCTTCACAGCAGCTGTCAAATTGGTAAAGAATTCCTTGGCGCTGTCAGCGCTTGTGACCTCATAATTGAGGATAGTGATATTCCCGGTCTTCTTCAGAAGATCGCTCAAAGCAGGTGATTCAGATCTAACAGTACCGACAATAGTTGTGTTAGGTCTGGCACTAAGCTCTTGAACAAGAGCGAATCCGATTCCTTTAGAGGCACCGACGACGAGGTAAGTTGTGTTAGAAGTAGACATAATTATCAAATTGTTTTTATATGTTACGTAAATATCAAGGAATGAAAAGGGGTTAAAAGGGGGCTATTTATATAATGAAAACAAGCAGAAGAATTATTAATTAACGAATACGAATAACCCTTATTAAGGTGTTATGGTGGCGCCCTAAGTGCATTGTATGCTTGTGAAGGTGGGAGGCTTGTACTTTGTGGGGTTTGTTTCTCGACTATCTCCGTTCTTACCGCTGCTCAAGATTAAGCTTTACGAAGAACGAAAACCTTTCGTTCCAAATTATTACTACATCTGCGCAGAGAAAAGAATATACGAGATCGCTTTGACTATACATGGTACTCTTAAAAAGGAAGTTCAGATCCGTCATAACTGAGGAACTTGGCCGTCTCGGTGAGTTCATCAATGACCTTCAATTGCAGTTTGGCACTCTGTTCTGGAGTGATTAATGTATAAGGAACGTCATCTGCATCAGATCCAGTGTCCAGATGCTTTAGGAACTCGTTAAGCAAGTCTGTGGTGACGGCACCAGGATGCATTGCTGCCATGATGATCTCTGGCTCTTCAACAGCTAATTGTTTCATGATATAATTTAAAACCAGTTTCGAAGCACCGTACAGGGAAGTCATCTGTGGGAATTGATCAAATATAGTTATCGATCCGACGGCTGAAGAGATAAAAATGATTTTCTTGATAGTCTTCTTAAACTCTGCATGCTTAGCAAGCTCTTGATAGAACATAAGAGGTCCTAAACTGTTGACTTGAATATGTTCATTGAAAGCAGAGATTGGAATATCAGCAAGTTTGAAAAAGACATCGTTTGTGCAAATACCCGCATTATAAATAACAATGTCGACCCCCTTCACAGCAGCTACCAACTTGGTAAAGAAATCCTTGGTATCATCAACACTGCTAACCTCATAATTGAGGATTATGATATTGCCAGTCTTTTTCAGAAGCTCATTTAAGGCACCGGAGCTAGATCTGACTGTAGCAACGACAGTTGTGTTAGGTCTGGCACTAAGCTCTTCAACAAGAGCTAATCCGATACCTCTAGAGGCACCAACGACGAGGTAGGTTGTGCTAAAATCAGACATCTTTATGAGATTGTTTTTGTTCGATAGGTGAATACCAAGTAATAAAAAGGGGATGAATAAGGGCCATTTATATGATTAAAGAAATCAAAAGGATTACTAATCATTTAGATACAAGGCCTCTTAACACGGTGTTACGCTGACCATGTGCATGAACTATTTTCTTGTGAAGTGGACTCTTGTACTTTGGAGCAAGGGTGACCTTTTCTACTAACTCCGTTCTTAGCGCTGCCCCAAGCTTTATAAAACGAGATGCCTATCCATCAAAAATATTTCTACACCTGCGCAGAGAAAAGAACGTCTGAGATTTATTTGAGTATACAGAAGACCCTCAGAACGGAAACTCGGTTCCATCGTAACTGAGGAACTTAGCTGTTTCGGTGAGTTCATCAATTACCTTTAATTGTTGCTTGGCACTCTGTTCTGGACTGATGATTTCGTAAGGAAGATCAGTTCTGGTCAAGTCGAAGTTCTGGAACTTCAGGAACTCAACGAGCATATCAGTAGTGACGGCACCAGGGTGAATTACTCCAAAGATGATCTCTGGCTCTTCAGCAGCCAATTGCTTCATGATGTAGTTCAAAACCAGCTTAGAGGCACCGTACAGGGAGGTTTTTTGAGGGAATTTGTCAAAAAGTGTAACCGATCCTGCAGCTGAGGTTGTGAAAATTATTTTTTTGATAGTCTTTTTCAACTCCTCATGCTTGACAAGCTCTTGGTAGAAGGTAAGAGGACCTAAACTGTTGACCTGGATGTGTTCCACAAAGGAGTTGACAGGAATCTCAGAGAGGCTCATAAGAGACTCCAACTTACAGATACCAGCATTGAAAAGAATGACATCGACCTTCTTTACAGCAGCTACTAACTTGGTGAAGAATTCCTTAGTGCTGTCAGTGCTGGTGACCTCATAGTTGAGGCAAATTATATTGCCGGCTTTCTTCAGAAGATCATTCAAAGCAGATGACTCAGATCTGACTGTAGCAACAACAGTAGTGTTAGGTCTGGCACTGAGCTCTTCAACAAGAGAGTATCCGATACCTCTAGAGGCACCGACAACGAGGTAAGTAGTATTAGAATCAGACATAGCAAAACGAATAACTTTTTAGATGATATTTCAGAATACTTCGATAGGAAAGGGAATAGGAACGATCCTATTTATATGAAGGAGAACGAATACGACCATCATCGAAATCTGCAACTTTTCATTTATCCTCCATCTTTGTCGCGGCTGCCTCTGCATTGGAACGAGGTTTATGATGAAAAGGGGATACCACTTGGCATGCAATACCCCCCTCCGTCAAATCCGTTAGCGCGAGCGAGAAAAGCGAAGGAAATGTGGAGGGAAAAAATTCAAAGACAAGGGGCGTTTTATATTACAGGATATGCTTGAGTTCTTCTGGAAACGAGGTCACATCGTGAGGATCTCCAAAGTTCTATTTCATTAGATATTATTCTCTCATAACATTCTAAGAGAAGAGAGTTTGTTTCAAATGATTTTGTAAAAGTACACATGTAAGAATTGGGAGTTACTGGCAGTTGTGATATCCTGTATTTCTATGCCTAGCTGAAGGATAATTATAAAGTACTATTAGTCTATAAATGAACTATATTTAAAAATGAAGGTCGAGTGTCATCATAACTGTAGAATTTAGAGGTATCGTTTAATGCATCCATTACCTTCAATTGCAGCTTAATTCATCAAATGATACAAAACCATCTTAAAAGTCCCACAGATGCAGATCTCTGTGTGAATTGACCCAAAGATGTAACCCACCCGAGAGCATAGGTAGTGAAATCAATTCTCTTGATAGTTCTCTTCTACTCCTCCTGCTTAACAAGCTCTTGGAAGAACAAGCTCTATCATCACTGTGGGAGTGGCGCTCGTTTATTTGCATCTCTACCTCAGTTGCGCTTGCGTAGGCGTTAAGGGGGTTAGGGAGAAAAAATGCGGCTATTGCGCATGCTAGTCAAACGAGGAGGGGAGATGGGGGAGGGACTTGCAATTTAAACCCACCAGCAAAAATCAATGGGAATTTCATCAATCATTCCTTGATCTCAGAAACCTTATCACAAAATTTTCTCTGGTGAAATACGAGCTTATCTTCCTTTGTTCCCACTACCGAATAGCCTCACGTATCGCACTCTTGGCTCTAAATCTACAGCTGCGCAATCTCTCCCCACAAAGCCAAAAATAGAAATCTCCATCGGGCTAAGCATTTTCCCTAACAATATAAATATGGCGGCCAAGTCGCTGTGTTAAAAAAAAGCTTATAAATAATATAATTTTTCATATAGTAAATATATAAGTAAAAAACGTAGAAGAACAATGCACTTGATTGAGACGGTAAAAGAGTCTCAGAGAGATATCTTAATATTATGGCTGTGTATATTCATTCGGATGGCCTCCTATGGTCTGACTAACCAGGTAATTGCGTTGTACTTGAAATCACTCGGTCTTTCAGAGCTGTTGATCGGGTGGTTTATGACGTTGACCTTGGTTGGAGACACTTTTATCTCATATTGGCTCACCTGGTACAGCGATCGTATCGGGCGGCGCAATGTGATGATGATAGGGACCATTCTTATGTTTCTTAGTGGACTTGTCTTCTCTTCATCTACATTGAGTTCTAACTTTGTAATTCTTCTCATCGCCGCGATATGTGGGGTCATCTCCCCCTCCGGTGACGAAACTGGTCCTTTCAAATCAGTAGAAGAACTGTCAATAGCACATATTACTCCTTTATACCATAGAGCTGAGGTATTTGCCATTCATGGAATGATGGGCACAGCTGGTTCTGCCCTCGGCTCGGTATTTTGTGGTGCTTTAGTCGACTTCTTGAATCATTCCCGTCATTGGGAGATCAGAAGTTGTTATCAATTTATCTTTGTTGGGTATTCCATGATGGCCGTTTTAAAATTTGGCTTTATGTTATTTTTATCGGAAAAATGTGAGGTTACTTGGAGACCAGCATTTCTTGGCGAAGCCGAAGAAACTGAGCATCCTACAGACACTCTCCTTGACGACGAGGAACGTCAAGCTTCTATTGAAGAAGCTGATGAGGCTACAAAACCATGGACTGGGTTGTCTCATCAAAGTCATACCATACTTTTGAGACTCTTGGTCATCTTCATGATCGACAGTTTCGGTTACGGTTTCATGACACCAGCTTGGGTCGTTTATTATTTCAAGTTGACTTTCGGATTAGCTGCTTCAGCTATAGGAGCACTTTTCTTCTTTACCAATATCGCTACTGCTTCATCTTCCATTGCGTCCGCATACATGGGTAAGAAATTCGGACCGGTGCTAGCAACATTATTAACCCAGACCCCTTCAGGTGTATTCTTCATGTTTATTCCTCTGTTCCATTCCAACGTGGTTCTTGCCTCGATTTGCTTTTTGTTGTACGCAACAGGTAGCTCTATGGATGTGGTACCCAGACAGATACTTTTAACTACATTGATCAAGCATGATGAGTTGACCAGAGTTTTAGGAATTGTTAACATCGGTAAAACCCTGGCAAGATGTGTCGGTCCTATCTTCACAGGTAAATTGGCCGAGGTTGGATCTTTATGGGTATGTTATATTATAGCAGGTACCTCTACAATAATCAGTGGAGTGATTCTCGGTCTCAATTTTAAAGGTGTCGATACGGTAGTTCTTCAACAACAGGATGTCGTTACATCTTTTGATTAAATAAATAAATTAAATATCATCGTCTCTCAAGTCGATTTTTTCTCCTACCAGCCGTTTGGTTCTTGTAGTATTTGGATTGAGTGGAGATGCCGATCTTGCACCATCACTTTCTAACAGAGCTATATCCCGGAGATTAGTAGAACTGATATTTTTACTGGCCAAGGTAGAATTGAGTTCGGAATGAGCTCTTGTAAGATCATTTGATCTCACTACTAAAGATTCCACATCGAAATAATCATAACCCCCCAAAATATTAGTTCTATCTTTCTCCGATCCACTATGGTTACTTCTGTTATTATAAGCAGAACTATTATTAGATTTGACAAGTTCCATCGGGAGAGATTGTATGATCAGTTGATTCTTATGAGAAACTGCCTCTAAATCTTTAGTTCTGGCATTACTACTACTATTACTGAACATCATATGTTCATGGACAGTTGGTCTGAACACATGCTTCCAACAAGATTTCACCTCGTTGATTACAGAGTTGACCGTACTCAAAAACCTCTCGGTTTGTCTCCATTGAGTACATGCAACAAGTTTCAAGGACTCAGCTTTTATAATATATCCAATACCATATCCATAAGATACAGCAGGAGTGAAACCAAACATACTTAAGGCAGGGTTTCCACAATTGGCAACTAAGATTTCACTTTTGTAGACAAGATCTACAGCCTGGTCGAAAATCAAAGGCGGGATAGTATCTTCAACTGGAGGCAATTTACCGTTACTTTTAGAGTTCAAAAATTCTCGTTGAACATATGCAGATCTTAAAGCACTCAAATGTCTCTCAAATCCGTATCCATTCCTAGCTTTACCTACACGGACTGAATGTTCCATACAGGCATCCTTGAAATGGTTCCAACGATCATGATATGTAGATGACGTTATAAAAGCTTGACAGCACCTCAAAACCAAGTCAGATTGGATATTAATCAACTCAGTTCTGGATCCTTTGAATTTTCTTGTGGCTACAGGCTCATTAGTGGAGCATAATTTACCATACAAAGCATAGTGTGCAATTTGTAATACCATCTGAATCACAGAATCAGTTGGTAACTTCATCTTTTCCTGGATGAAATCTTTGCCAAATTTAGGGATATTAGTCGAGCAATATTCATGCTGGTTAATTAGATCAGCTAATCTAGTCTCAGCAAGATGTAAAGCATTATTTAAATCTCCCGGTAACTTGAAATTCAATTTCTGGAAAACCGGCTTATCCTTATCAGAAACAGTGGTTGTATAGGAGAACATTGTATAGTTGGTACCATTAATTTTACGAGCTACTCTTAAGACAGAATCTGTATATATATCGGTGAAAAACCTCAATACAGAAGTTGCATCAGTGGAAGTAGATTCCCAAATGATACCAGCGACTGCAT
The DNA here is from genome assembly GCA_001599355.1 of Nakazawaea peltata. Classification (NCBI taxonomy): domain Eukaryota; kingdom Fungi; phylum Ascomycota; class Pichiomycetes; order Alaninales; family Pachysolenaceae; genus Nakazawaea; species Nakazawaea peltata. Next base: position 33,291 of record BCGQ01000003.1, read on the forward strand.
TTTTTGTCACAATGATCTGCAACTTATCGTACCATCTGTTCAAACAAGATCCAATTTGGAAGTTGTTCTCATCTAAGGCACTTGTACCATGACTAATGCACTGAATTTTCTCATCGTCATTGGTAGGTTCAGTTCCATCTAAACACAAGACAAATAATGCCTCATCGATCAATTTTAAGAATTCCGGATTGGTTTCTTTTAATCTAATTCTGGAATTTCTCCAATTATGTTTACTTTCAGTGGTAATTGCACCTATTGCGATTCTATTTACCTCAATTTTGGTGAGTTTTGAAGAATCTTCAATAATTTCATCAAAAATCTCTCCCAATTCATGTTTAGTAAACCATAAAGAATCATCCTCGGTCAAAACTTCCAAGCAATAAAACTGTCCCTTTGATAAGATGATGATATTTTTGGAGTCCATTTTCTTCACCGATCCAATACCAATTTGATCATCATTATATTCTATAGGGATTCTTGTAGTTCCAAACAACAGTCTGTAATTACTCATAGTCAATGGACTTTGAGTATTTGGGGAGTAATCTGGACATATGGTCTCTTTTCTAAGGGCGCAAATGAACCGAAGACTTGAAGTGACTAAAACAGCGGCTCTAAAAGATTGGGTGGGAGGGGCAGATTTCAGCAAAGGATCATCTTCTAAAATGAAGAATGGATTTCTGGGAAGAGTACTACCTCTTAAATCACCATAAATTCCGGGACTGTTGGTCGTTATACCTTCACCATCTAAGTAGCAATTATTGACTCTGTAACTTTCGGCTAGATGGGCTTGGAGTGCCTTCACTGTGCGGCTGTTCAAAAAATTGATAGACTGGTCTAATAATTTATGATACTCTACCAGCGGGATCAACGGCTTCAATGCAGCCAACAAATTCTCCAGTGTACTTTCCAAAGTGGGAAGGGGTAATTTGGGGAGATCATCCTCATGTGAGAAAGTGGAAGGATGAGTATTTTTTGAGTTCGTAGCGATTGGCATCTTGAATATTGACACGAAGCATATTGATATGAAAACAATATTTCTCCACCATCAATTCCTTCCTATTTATGATGACACCCTTTCGAGAGCTCATCTGGTCATCTCTTCCCCACACATTTGGCATGCGCAGTCGGAAAAAATGACACGGGCGGAACGGGAGAAGAGAAGAGGGGAGAAAACTTGCATCATTACACCAGGGCACAACCCTAATTACGATCACGCGCACAATGACAATAGTTCTTACCAAATTCAGAAACGCGTTTTCATTTTTTAGTGAGAAAAACTAGCAAAGTAGTGCAATTCATCCCAATAATGTGACGATTCCCAAACAACCCAATTAGGAAGGTAAGGTTACAAAAATTTTTCATCAATTTCTAGAGAGAAAATTTTTTTCCTTAGTTTTAAAAAATTTAATCGATTATAGATTTTAATATTTATCACATATCAGTATAAACTAATAGAATCAAGATGTCTGACGTTGAGAACCAACCAGTTGAAGAGCAATACGAAGAAGAAGTTGTTGTAGCTGAACCAGTCGAAGTTAAGTTCGTCGAGTTGGCTACTCCAATCCCAGCCGAGATCCAAGCTGGTGCCCAAGAGGTTAAGTTGTTCAACAAGTGGTCTTTCCAAGATGTTACCTGTAAGGACATCTCTTTGACTGACTACATTCAAATCAGACAACCAGTCTTTGTTGCCCACACCGCCGGTAGATACGCTTCCAAGAGATTCAGAAAGGCTCAATGTCCAATCATTGAGAGATTGACCAACTCTTTGATGATGAACGGTAGAAACAACGGTAAGAAGTTGAAGGCTGTCAGAATCGTCAAGCACGCTTTGGAGATCATCCACATTGTTTCCGACTCCAACCCATTGCAAGTTGTCGTTGATGCTATCGCCAACACCGGTGCTAGAGAAGACACCACCAGAATCGGTTCTTCCGGTACCGTCAGAAGACAAGCCGTCGATGTCTCTCCATTGAGAAGAGTTAACCAAGCTATTGCTTTGTTGACCATCGGTGCCAGAGAGGCCTCTTTCAGAAACGTCAAGTCTATTGCCGAATGTTTGGCTGAAGAGTTGATGAACGCTGCTAAGGGTTCTTCTACCTCTTATGCTATCAAGAAGAAGGATGAATTGGAGCGTGTTGCTAAGTCTAACCGTTAAGATATTCATACCTCTTGGGTTTCATATGTATATTTGGTAAAAAAGTTAAAAAATCATGTTTTTTCGTTCATTTTTTGATTAATCAATAAAAATGTATCGCTATAATAATTATCGATGTAGGTTTGTAAGGGTAGTTTGTTACTGTCTGCACTAGCGTGTTCTTTTACTGTTGGTGATTTAAAGCTGCGAAAAAATCTTGTTCCTTCCCCTATTCAAAATCTACAAAAATCATTTATATAAAGTATTTTTTTAAGGGGCTGTCCAAGTGATCTCAGATATTTTATAGAACTTTTCGTAACGAAGAGATAGAAACAAGATAGTTTAATAGCATGCACTATCTATGTGGATCTACTTCGATTGCCACGAGCCACGCATCTCGACCCGTAAACAAGATTATCTTCCTGTTTCGCATACCCCTCAGACGTTAACGCCTCTCAATCTCTGTAAGATCTGTTAGATGAATCTGAACTCGGTAATGCTATGTGCGATACAAGGCTACAGTGCTCCACTTTACATATTTTCAGTATTGATTAGTGCTTTTCTCTATTCTCTCAGACAAGGCAAATAAGTTCTAGACTGGGCCTACTGTTCATACAGCAAAAGCTTGGAATCGTCCTCGCTGTACTAACAACAAGAAAGATCAAATATAAACACTGTAGTTACGATACGCACTATTTCTATCAGTACAAGTAGCCCAATAGGCAACTTTTTCTCTATTATGGGCGAAAAGGGGCAAATCTTGTAGGAGGTCGCACAAGCCGCGTGTAATATGCAAAAAAATCGGGCAGGAAGGTGCGTTTCCAAGCACTCATCTATGCGGGAGCACCGAAACGCATTTCGAATCTTTAGGGGGTTGCTAAACTCATTCCGCCAATCCAGGGTTTACTACAGGTAATGATATGATCTTTGTCATCGAGTCTGAAATCAATTTGGTCATTTCAAATAGAAGTAGAGAGAGTCTGAGAGGCGCGAGTCTGCAGCAGCACAGGAGTGCAGATGCATGTCTCTCAAGTGTAAACATAGACAAAAACCTCCTTTAGGACATGGATGTTTCGGCACTAAAAGCCGCTTGAATCGGACTTGATCTGTAGGACATGTACTGCACTGTTATTAGCAATATTCATATGCTGATATGCAGTCTATGTTTGCGCACCGCCGCTTAACAAGAGCTGCAACATACCCGGTCTGGTTTCTGAATTCAAGACAGGATACATCCGCTAACGTGACACATGGAGTAGTATTCAACCACCCTATATTTTTTGAATAGCCCGAGATCAACACGGGCGCCTATTAACATGTTAGGGTTATTCTTTTGTGAATAGTGTAGAAAATTTTCTGACACTCTAAAAAATGAACACACACAGTCTTGTGGCCCAATACGGCAGAGAAGAATAAAGTTCCAAACTTTAAAGTTAATCGGAGGCGATCGCGGAACTTCCAATGCACAGTCTTAATTTTCAAGATAGTAATAGAACTTTTGTTTAAATAAGGAACAAAGGTAAAGAATCTACTAAAATCATGGCTGGCATGTAACAGGTAGAATTTATTGATAAATATGCCATGCTCTAGGTTATACGTAAAACCGATTTCTTCTAACTAATTTTTATTGTGCCTTTGAATTCGGAGAGTTATGATCATCTGAATCAGGTGTATCATTCTTAGAATTATCTGTTGAACCAGGAATTGCTATTCCAGCTAACATTCGTCTCCATCTAAATTGACATGCATTTGGTGTTCTTCTAGGGAAGTGGGCAGCTATCTCCTTCCAACCTAATTTCTTTTCTTCTTTTAAATGTCTGAGTAATTGGTCATCAGACGCTGACCATATCGTAGAGTGTTTAGACTGTGGTTTGAATTTTGGTGCCAGCTGCTCGTATAGACGGTGCGAATTAAGGACATCATTGTGGCCACCATAAGGGGTAGGATAATGCCCAGTTTGGATGTGGTGAGCAGTAGTCACTCCGGGAGGATACCTCATATCCGTAACCAGGACAGGCAAATTATTGGATGAATGATGACCCTGAGCACTTTGGGGATAATTCCCGACTGGTGGGTGGGGGATGTATTGTGGACCAGCTAAATTGGGCAGTGGTACTTGTTGAGGAGGATAGTACGGGACTGGTACGACGTATTCAACTGGTGTTATAAAATACTGAGGGACTCCTTCCATTTGTTGAGTTTGTTCTGGATAAGGAATAGATGGCTGCTGGTGGAATGGGGAAAAAGGAACAGTGGGGTATTGAGTAGGAGGATGTTGGTATACCATTTGGTATTGTGTGTCTGGTGCTGTTGAATTATTTTGTTCATTGTTGTAATTTTGATAGAAATGTGCTTCTCGAGGATGTGGTCCACCCCCAGTATTGTTGTGTTGGAGATGACTTTGATATTCTTGTCTATGATGGTTATCTACTATTGGAAAGGGCAGTTGATTCCCCTGATATGCCTGAACGTGATTGTATTGTCCAATTTGATGATAGTGAGTGGGAACATTATGATTATGAATTTCTACAGGAACACTGTTTTGTTGAAGCCGATGCAGTTCATCGCTAGCCCTCTGTCCATAACCCTGTCCCGGAGTCTGATATTGGTAATGATCATGAGGCTTGTCATTTCCTGAACCCATGTGAGAACAATCCTAGAAATTTATCCTCAAATAATCATATAATGAAAAAACAAAGAAATGGGTTTAAAAATCGGTAAGGCTTATGTTTCTTCGAAATCACCTCAATGATATTTTTTTTTTTTTTTCGAGATTCACTAATTGCAATAACCTTGAATTTGAACGTATTTATATAGATCTGTAGGAATTGAACTTTGAAGTTTAAAAACTGAATAATAAATTTCGATTAAGTGTATTGTCCAGTTGCATGGAAGATAAATCGATTACAGACAAAGAGTGTTTTTTTAATTTTTTGGGTATTCTGCTTCGGACGGGTTCCACAGCCATTTGCCTACTTTTAACAGGCGAATGTCACTCGTTCGCAGGTCCAATTCCGAGCAGGGGCACTCAACGCATTCAGATTGTTTTTTCTTGGCTACAACAATAGGTTTACATATTTTCACATGTTCCTACATATATCTCACGAAATTGTGTGAATCATGTGGTCGGAAAGCTTTGGGGATTTAATTAGGCGCTGTAGGCCCCGAGGGGCACAATAGTATGCGAAGGCGAGTTCAGGCGAAGAGTTCACATGCTCGAACTTCTTTTGATAGGGGAGGATTTCCCGATCAGCCTTTCGGCCTTGATTTGCGGTTTAGGCAAGAAAAGTGAGACATTCTCTTCAATAATCGAAAACGAAGAATATTCGTAGCACTCAGTTGAAGTTGATAAACAACAACAAATGACCGATGTTCCACCCTGATTTCTTTCTATGGATGTTCCCCTCAAAATTTTGAAATGCTCTCAACTTTATTGAAAAAAAGAGCAGCTTACATCCGGGATCCTTTGTTCCTTATTAAAATTCTACATAAAAAATATTTTCGAAGAAAGGGACAGGTCAAATTTTTAGAGGGTTACTTTTTTATGCATGTGAGGGCCGTTCAAAATGAGCTACAGATCGGGAGCACAGATCAGTTGGAAAGCTCGATCGCTATCTCTTAATGGAGCTAAATCTCCGTAAATTGTGGATACTCGTGCCCCAAATAGGGACATTTACGGAGTTTTGTCTCTTTTAGATGAAGCATTTTCTGATCACGGATAGTTTGCATATGTACAGTCTATTTATAAGCGAGACGATTCTCAATAAGGCAATTAGGAAATATGATAGGCTGAGACAGGAAGGATTGACCTTTCAAAAACAAAAACTAGATCCCTTCAAATTCAATAAGCAAACAATAAGCAAATCAAACGCCCCACGGCTAATCTACCTTCCCCTCGTATCCATCTCTAATCAACTTGCTTGGCAGATCTGAGAGCCTCTCTCGTAAACCCCAAAATGATATGGTAGTGCAATAAATACTAAATATCCCGATTCAGAAAGATCTCATCTAGCCAACTTTGTCAATTTTTATTATGGCAAAAATATGGGCGCTAACAAGGGTAGATGGTCAAGGAGGTGCACGATGGATTCCGGAGCTAAAAGGTTGTTGAAAAAGGCGAAACAGTACTTGACAGACCACGAATTTCAATACTGTCTCGAAGAAATCGATGATTTGCTCCAAATAGACCCTAATAACTACTTAGCATTCCTCTTCCAAGGAAAGGCCTACCATTCACTTGGTAAGGTAGACGCCGCTATAAAATCATACAAAAGGGCCATTCAAATTGATGAAAATAACCCATTAGGATGGAAAGGTTTGCTTCTCCTCCACAAAACCAACGATAATTTCCCAAATTTCTTCAATTTCCTCCAAGAATACGTTGAGTTTTTGATTTCCAAGCAAGAACCTCTTCATGATCTCATCAAGGATATAAATGTTTACAATAAGACGTTCAATAAGAGTAACGGGGACCAGAACAATTACGCGGTATACTTAAGATCGATACTTCCGGACACCCCCCTCGGAGATGCCGTTGGCTCATTAATTCAACCACCAGAGAAAAGCTATGACGCACTTCTTAAGATGGAGAAGAATTTGGAATCGAAAAAAGTCAGTGATATCAAGAGGAAATACCCCGCTTCTCCAAATCCAGAACAAAGATTAGAACTCAATGCCTTATTGTTTGACATATATTCCAATTCGGAGATCCCAAAATTATTACAAGGTATCATAAATTGTACCAATGATGACCAAATAAGATACGATGCCGAAGAGCAAAAATTGGTTTACGACTACGAAATATTGAAAGTGCACCCTGATCTGGACACCAAGACTCAATTACTAGACAAATTCATCGACGAAGTCAATGGGATGGTTACTATTCGTCATCCATCCCAACTGGTGTGGTATTTTTATTTTGATCTTGTTTGTTCGAATTATGAGTCCTTACAGTATTTGGATTTAGATCAAATTTGTTGGTATATCTCTCATTTTAAAAATGATGTGGGACTTCCAAATGTGTTGTATGCTTTTTTGCATAGTGAAATAAGTCCATTTAATGCTCAAGATGTGTCCGAAAAACTCCTGGAGTATTCTAGTAAGGACACGACCAAGAAGGACCCAGAAACTGAGAAATCTTCGACTCCGGAAGATGAAGATGAGATCGAAGCCGAAATTGTCGATGAAGATGAGTTAGAAAACTCTAAATCCTCAAATCTCACCCCTGATGATATTCTTACATATCTTTCGACCGGGTTAGATCATTCGAGAAACTCAATATTTGCATCTAGACTAGCCATCAGTTACTTCATTCACATTCAAGAGTATTTAGTGGCCTCTGAAAGGGCACGTTCTGCTGTAAGAACCCTTGCTGATCTTTCCAGATCTTTGGGAATTAGACTTCCTCATTTCAGACGTTTCTTATTCCTTTCTCTCGCCACTATATACACTTACCATGAAGCTCCAAAGAACTTCCCAAGAGCTATGGAGCTTTACGGTAAAGTAGAAGAGGAAGAACCAAATCATCCTTCAGTAAAGATCGGTAAAGGTTTCATTTTAATGAGACAAGGAGATATTTCTCAGGCCAAACAATTATTCAAAGAGGCATATGAGATGACAAGAAGTACCGAAGCTCGGTCTGAGCTCGCATGGTGTCAAATCCAGTCAGGCGAGATCGCAGAGGGACGCTTGTCTTTAGAAGCTTTATTAGATCAAAGCCATGGATCAGACGCTAACAGTATAGATAAAAGAGTCACTATCATATGGAGACTTGCGGAGTCTTACTTGCTTGAGGCTAAACAAATTCAAGATTGGTCTCCCCTCATCAAAAAAGCTTATGAATACTTAGTAGAGTCTTTGAAACAATCAAAAACTTACGGTCCTTCTTACCGTTCGTTGGGTATCATATATAATGATTATTACGGAGATGCGGTAAAATCGAAGAAGTGTTTTTTCAAAGCCTTTGAGCTTGATGGCTCTGATATCACGGCTGCCAAAGCCTTAATTACTCACTATGCCGATAAACGTGAATGGAATATGTGTGAAGTGATTTGTCAACGGTTATTAACTAATGAAAATGCTAGAAGGCTGTTGTTATCGGACAAGATTGATGATAATAGTTGGCCATACAGAGTAATGGGGATCTGCCATTTAGAGAACCAGCGTTATGCAAGCTCTATTGAGTATTTCCAGAATGCAATTAGAGTAAATAAATCTGACTCAGTGAGTTGGTCATGTTTAGGTGAAGCCTATTTAGCATCTGGAAGATATGAAGCCTCTTTGAAAGTATTCGAACACAGCTTGGAACTTTTACAAGATAAAGATATTCATAATCACTGGTATAATTATTATTTACTCGCCTTATCTCATTCAAGTCTTGGGAACTATATTGACTGTTCCCAAACTTTAGAAATGTTGTTAGGCGAAGGGGTCAATGAGCTCGCTGTAGTAAAGACATATTGTCAAAACAAGGCTCTTCATGCCGAATCATACATTACCAACGGATTTACAGGCAGAGCAGTTGCTTCTGCTCTCAAAGTAATTGAAACTATCTACTCCAGAAAAGAAGATATTCTGTTAATGAAATCTCAAATCTTATGGAAGAGTTTATCTGACAGTTTACTCATTTTCTTATATGCTCAAGTAAAAATGGATGAGCTTCCACTTTCCAAAATAAAAGAAATCACTTCAATCGAGATTGAAGATGACTTTTTAAAATCATTGATCCCGGAATTTGGAGACCACGATGATCCTCTTACTATATCTGTCGTTTCATTGGTTCAAAGTTGTATGATCTCTATAGATATCTACCACAATTCATCTCGTGAATTAAGAGCTTCATTATTCCACAATTTGGGTCTCGCCTTTTTACATGCCTATAAATTACTCCCAGGCGATATCCAAAACTTGTTAGTAAGTGCTTCAAGTTGTTTCAAAAAAGCCATTCAATTCCACGATAAAGAGGCTGATTATTGGAATGGTCTTGGAGTCTCTTCTTTCTTATCAGGAGATGCTTCCATTTGCCAACATCTGTTAATTAAATCTCTTTCAATTGCTCCTAAAGAACCAATGGTCTGGACCATTTTAGCCTTGTTTTATATGGAGCATAATGACTTTGAGTTGGCTAATGAAGCAATTTCAAGAGCCCAATCTCTTCTGCCTGGAACATGTAGTGGTTGGTTGGCTAAGGCTATGCTTCAAGAGAAACAAGGAGACAAACAATCTGCAGCCAGTTACTTCTCTCATGGATTTGTAGTTTCCAATGGAAGATCCAGCGCTGCTCAATTATTATATGCCAACAGTGTTGTGGAAAAGGTTGTTGGAGCTCTGTATGATAAGAGAGATATTGAAGTTGTAGAGGAATTATCGACAGCTAATTTTGCAATTGTGAATTATTCCAAGAAATTCCCTCAAGATTTATTCGCCTTGAATTTATCATTATCAATCATTGAGAGATTGGGTGATTATAATACTGGGATCAAATTGGCTGAAGATCTTTGTAGTATATTAGAAGCTGAATACGAAACTTCAGAAGACGAGAAAGTGTTATTTGGATTTGCATCTGCAAAGGCCACTTTAGCTAGATTCTATTTGGGAGAAGGTAATTATGAAACTGCTAAAGAACATTCCGAAATGGTCTTAGATTTAATTGAAGGGGACAACTCTGACGAAGCTATCAAGTTAATCTTGAGTGCTAGAGTCGTCATAGGATTAGCATTATTCTTCTCTAAAGATTTTGAAGGTTCTTTATCTCAATTAAAACATATCTTAATTCACCAAAAATCACAAGAGGGAGAATCCAAAAATATTGAGACTTTATTCATCTTAATTTCTCAAATTTTATATGCAAACAAACAACAAGAGTCTATCCAAGCAGCCACCGATGAATTGTTCACTTATATAGAAGAGTATGGTAACTCATTACTTGTAGCATTAACATTGGGAGCAATGTCATTAGCTCAAAATTTGGATGACATTTTGGAAGCTGTAAAAGAGGATTTAGAAACATTGAAATTATCGGAATTAATTGAGGATAACTTTAGACAAGTTCCTGATATGATCAATGAGATAAATAAAAGATTAGATCTCCAGGATACTAAATATGACCAAAGAAGTCTGTTTATGTTCCCTAACGATCAAAGAGTTTGGAGAAATTTGAATAACATATCTACAAGTGTTGCTATCTCATCATTCCAAGGACAAACATCTAGTGAGACATTAGCAAGTAATTTGGTACTGTCAAAAGATATGAGGCTGATCCAGAGGGGGTTATTTTTGGATCCTAGTAATTTGGATGCATATAAATCGTTGGCTATGTGTAGTAAATAGGATTATAGTAGGTAATAGCATTGATATAAAAGTAGCTATATATTATTCCAGAGCATATGTTCAATCGTTATCAATCTCACTAAATCTTCAAGTAGGATCTTTACGTAGAATCTCTTTTAGGGGTTACTCCTGCGATTACGTAAGCTTTCCTAATTAGTAATATTGGATATACACGACCTTAACTGGATTTAGTGTTGATGTTGTAGAAGAGATTCAACAGTCAATCAGCAACTGCTTAACGATATCATGGAGGCTGAAGACCCATAGACACCCCTCTCAAGTAATGGGTCACCAAAATTATACAATAAAGAAACAACCCTACCAATTATAACACTTTATCTAATCATTTATTTATTATACAGACACTTTAATCAACGATCAACTCATCACATCCCCAGTCTTCATAACTACCATCTGGCAAGAATCTTCTAATGACTAATGGGATCTTTTTCAGAGCCAACTCCTTCATGGCGATCTGTAATGGGTCGGTCTCACCTTCGATATCGACCAAAACAGGAGCGTTCATAGAAATTTGCAAGGCTCTAGTACCTAAAATTCTAGCTCTTTCGTACTTGGTCATGTAAGGGGTAGTGGATCTTTCTTCCTTTGGAATGGCAAATTGAGATGCTGTCTTTCTGGCCAGCAGCGGAACGTCATCCGGTCCAAGGCCACCTGTTATTACGGTTTTTCCATCCTTTGTCAATTCTTCATCTTGGTATTCCAGAGGTACATCGTCATCGAACTCTTCACCAGCGCTGAAATCTTCGTTGTCGAAATCGGCGTAGTTCTCTTCTCCGTCGTTGAAAGCTTCTTCGTTATCTGACATCGTGGTATATCGTGGATAGGATCTGTTTTGACGCCGTTAACTATTGAAAATTTTTAAGGTGAGAAAAATTTTCGGACAAGTCGATAAAAGTTGTAAAGTGCTAACGAGAAGGGGGGGGGGGTGGACAAGTAGAGAGGTGGATTGGAGTAGAGGGGGAGATAGGGAGACAGAAGTAGAGGGTAGAGGGGCAGCCAAGTGGAACTGGAATAGAATTTAGTAGTATTGGATGTGAAATTGAACTGGTCATAGGAATTAGTAATAGAAATTATTAGGTGTCTACACACCTATAAAAATTCCCTTACAAAATAATCTCCTATATAATTCCCCTTAGAATTTCCCTTAGAATTTCCTTCCATACTCCCCCGTATTCTCTTTTCTAGCAACTCCTCCACTCCACTCTTAAAATCTCGTACAATACCCTCTCCTACCCAAGATCTCCTACCCAATCTCTCCCCCACCCCAACTCTATCCCAAGCTCTCTCCTCAAACTCTTCCCCCAAACTCTCACCCCAACTTCACCCCCCTCCCTCCCTATCCCTCTATTTTCTTCCCCTTCTAGAAACTGATTTTCCCTCGGCTTCTGCGCTCTGCCTCTACGCTCTGCCTCTACGCTCTGCTCCCTCCTAAATCTTAAAGCTTACAAATGAGGAGGTCTTCAGATGGGTGCTGGATAAGTATACAATTCTGATATTTAATGACCGAAACTGACCCTCTCCTCATATCAGAGGAAGAAAGAGGACGAGGATCAACTGTTAAATCCCCCTCATCAAACTCAAGAGTCTCATCGACCTCCTCAGTTTCCACTCTGAGGTCTCGTTCTTCAAGTCAATCCAAGAACTATGTTTGTGGTGAATGTAATAAGCTGTATCTGAAACCTTCATTACTCCGACAGCATATGATGGTTCATACAGGAGAAAGACCCTTCAAATGCATAACTTGTGGTGATCTGTTCTTCCGTAAAGATCACTTACTGAGACATAAATTGAAGCATTTAGAAAGTGACGACAAACCATTTCACTGCTCAGTTTGCAGTAAAGGTTGTAACTCGATCCAACATTTGAAAAGACACGAGAAAGTACATGAGAGATCCTTTGCATGCGAACTTTGTGATGAAAAGTTTTTCAAACATCAAACTTTGAAACATCACGTCAACGTTGTCCATCAAAAACATAAATTGGTTTGTGATTTCTGTAATAAAGAGTTCACCAGACCATATCGATTGGAAAATCACAAGTTGAAGAATCATAATGAATCTCCAGGATATCAATGTAGTTTCCCAGGTTGTTTCAAAAATTTCAAGACCTGGAGTGTTCTTACAATGCACATGAGAACAGATCATCCTAAGTTGACATGTAAAATCTGTGGGAAGGGTTGTATTGGTACGAGTGGATTAGAAATGCATATGAAGGTTCATGATGACGACAAGTCTATTAAGAATTGGAAATGTTCTACAGAAGAATGTGATCTCTCCTTTGTTAAGAAGGAGGAATTATCTCTACATTTGAAGTTAGTTCATAATGAGTCCGAAGATAAAGAAATACCTTTGACACCTCTGTCGATCAACACTAATGACGAAGCTCCAAAACCACAACCAAGACAAAGGAAAAGCATCCTAGAAACAGAAGACCCTCCTTCCCTTGATAATATCACAGAAATGATAACGGGTAGTCAAAGAACTATCCCATGTAATTATACCAACTGCCATCGACTTTTCAAGACTCAATATGACCTTGATAGACATATCAAATGGCATAATCTGTTGGACAAGAAGCTCGATACCAAAATCAAGCAAGCCTACGAGTCATGATTATTCTTAAATTTCATCTAATAAATGCACTAATTATACAAGTTTCTTCATCTCATTCGTCCTCCATTTTGACGTCCTCTTTCTTCACCTCGTCTCTCTCCAAATCTTCTCCAATCCATAATACGTTGTTACACCTTATGAATATCTCATTTTCAATCGGAGTACCCTTCTCCAAAGACTTACTCACGTCATATTCGATCGTGTTGTAGTCTAATAAGAGGTTCATATAATTGTCATAGCTCAATAATTTGCCGCGATATTCGATATTATTGAATTTCAACTTAACTATGATGTTACGGTCCACAAGAGACGACAAAAAAGGTTTCGGATTCAACGGTTGGAATGACATCTCTGTTCACCTTACTCGCCTTCAGCTCTATCAAACTTAAGGCTGTTTAAAAATTTTCCTTAATAAGGGTGGTAGTGTATAATATACAAATATGTCCAAATATAGATATATGTTGATACTTTTCCCAATGAGCAAATCATTAAAGAGTAAGGTTTGTTTTGGTTTTCATAAAATGATCTTAATAAGTGATGGATCAGATATAAGAAGAGTTAAGAATGGTGAGTATATAGATAAGAGTCAAGTTAAGATGTCCGGAGCACTAACGAATCAGAGCGACGAAACTAAAATTTCCACAGAATCTTTGTCCCAACAACAAATAAAGGTATTAAGGTCCATGTTTGACCTCATCGACATGGACAGTGATGGTATTATATCGAGTAAAGATTTGGAGGCGACATTTGTGAATGTTGGAGATGATAAAAGCGCCAAAGATAAGAAATTACACGAGAAAATGTTGAAAGAGTGTCCATCGAAAATGAATTTTGCAGGGTTCTTACAAGTGGTGATGAAGAGACAGAGTAAATTTGCATCACCAGAAGGGTTACAAAAGAGTTTTGAAGTTTTCCAGGATGATCTGAAAAAAGATGAAAAGACCAAAGAATTGGAAATTGATGCCAATGAAGTGAAACGTAATTTGATCCAGTTATCTATTTCCACAAATAACCCTACCGAAAAGATTACCCCTAAACAGATGGATCTGGCCATGAAGAAGTTCATCAAGACCGATGACATGTCAGGAGACAAATTATTCATGGCCGACAGATTTATAAACGCAGTCGGCATTTAATTTTATATAAGTCTAGAACTTAATTATTAAACATGCAATCCCCAGAMCCCCGCCTCAACGTAGTTAGCAGAAGCCGAGACAAGCAAAGGGCTTTTCATGTTCGCATCTTACCACAAGGTGCTTATATTCCAAATTAGGAATTCCCGAAGAACTCTGCATCTGCGCAATTTTAAAGCTTCACCAGATATGCGAGTTTGACCGGAAAGAATAGGAAAAAGAGGCTCAGCGCTTGTCGAATCTCCGTTACAACAAGCAAAATTATTCAGTAGGGAAGAATGGGGGAGGGGTAGTTTAGGAGAACAATACAAGAGGGGGAGCTCCTTTCTCTTCCAGAAAAATTCAAATCTAGACTTAGAGTGATGCCAGCTATTGCACTCCACCGAATAGCAAAATTCAACCGGGGTTTTGTTATTTATTGCTGAGACACAAAAGTTGTCTGACGTTTTGAAAGGGCGACTGAACTTACAAGGGAACGCTGGTTTACCCAAATATGTCTTAAAAATTCGGACTCATTAAGTTAAAAACCAACAAACAAAATGGGGACTCCTTTAAAAAACAACTGCGTTTACATCTTCCACTTTTAGGCTCAGCACCGACCTAACCTCAAGCATCGCAATCATTACTATTTTTCTAAGCCAAAAAAATATCGTGCGTCTTCGGATCGAATCGCGGACACATTTTACCTTTTTCGTACTCTAACAGGATCCGCTCTATACGAGAACTGAGCTTCAGATACATAGATTGAAGAGGTAGGATGGAAACCATCATCCACATGGAACCGTAGATACCGACCATCCCTGTTCACTGAATGTCTGAAATGATTTGTAACCCGAACCCGAAAAAGAGAACCCGAAAAGGCCCTAAGACCGACAAGGATTTTTAACCACCTGTTCCCGGCACATTTCTTTTCTCGCAAAAAAAAAAAAATTAAAAATTCAACCGGATATGACATAATCCTTTTGTCCACAAAAAGCTTGACCTCGCATACCTCACTCAAAGAATTAGAAAGATATCCATATAATCACGAAGTTGTTTCTTTCTTTTGCGTCAAAGGGACGTAAGGCTGTGAGCCTAAGTACTGTAGCTCTGGTGTCTTATTGTAATATAGATAGTGTCTCTCATCGTTCTGTTTATGGTATGCCGATAAAATTCTTGGCATGGGATTTGAAAAGGCTGTGTGAGCTAAGGAAAAGCAAGGCTTAGAGCGGAGGGATTTTACATTAATTCTTACTTTTCTGTAATTTGTTGTTTTTTGCCCAGATTCGCACATAAACTCAAACAAACCTGGCCGGAGACAATAGGAATTGCTGCAAGTATCTGGGATTCCAAATTATCATATCATAGAACGCAACAATATCGAACTTTGTTAGGACGCAAAAAATTTTCTCCTCAAAAGCTGGTGATGCTTGTTAAAGTATAAATTAAACGCATTTCCCAACGAGTGTATTTAATTTGCCCTTTTGGATCAAGTTGATATCAGACCTCTATTTAATGGCCATATTAACCCAGGATATGATCAAAGCCTGTTAAACAGTCCATACCATTTCTTCATTTTACAGCTCCCGCGTTTTTTTCGTTTCGGGTTTTTCGTTTCGGCTTTTCGGCATCATTTTCGGCACCATTTTCGGAACATCCCCTTTTCACTGTACAAGTTAATAATTGGAACCAAATGATGAGCACACAAGGAACAGCCCATAATGGATCCTTGCCATCAGTTACATTGACAGGTCCATCTCAAGAAGAGTCTAACAATAGACCAGGAAGTCAGCAGATGGAGCACCAGCTGCATACTGCTCCCCCACCACAATCTGGCCAACATTTACCTTCGATTCAACAACAGTTGCTGACTCAATGGTCCTATTATCCCTACACTACAACATACCAGGCACCTTTATACATGTACCCGGTTAACCAACAACCTTCACCAGAACAGTTGCATGTCACTCCAGGATATAACACCATGTATGCCAGTCATACTTATCACCATGCCCAACAACTGCCGGTAGTTTCGGGATCTCAGCAAGATTTACTTTATATTCCACAAAGAAAGTCTTCTTCAAACCAACCAATTAGTCCTCTTAACAATGACTCCTTCTCATATGCACAATATCATCAGCAACCTCAACATATACCTCATCACATGCAGCATGAACAGCCAAAGCCAATGTTCCAATTACCTTCTCAGGCCACTCATATGACCAAGACCATCTCACTTTCTGAGAGTGCAGTAGCCAAGGCCATAGAGACTGCAGAAGCTATTGTTGCCAAAGAGGCTGGTCATATCACTCGTCGTCGTAGGAAAGCTCTGCTGACGACACATTTGGACTCCAAATATGAGTGTGAGATTTGTGGTAAAGCTTTCCACAGACCTTATAACTTGAAATCTCACTTGAAAACTCATTCTACCGAGAAACCATTCCTGTGCAAATACTGTAACAGTCTGTTTGCCAGATCTCATGACAGAAGAAGACACGAGAAATTGCATGAAGGGGAAAAGAAATTCAGATGTGGTGGTCTTTTAAAAGATGGTGTGACCAAATGGGGATGTAATAGAAGATTTGCCAGGGCCGATGCCTTGGGAAGACACTTCAGAACAGAGACAGGATGGAATTGCATTGAGCCTTTGATGATGGAGGCAAGAGAATCAGAAGGAAAAGTCGAGCCAGGTTCTCAAGCACTGGAACTTAAAATTGAAGTTTTGACTAACCTGGAGATTCTGAAGTTGTTACAGGACAAGTCTTGAATACATATATACCCTACTACGATATATACAGCTTTACTCACATACATATTTATGCATTTTGAACGATTTTAAAAATTGATAATCTTTGTAGTTGCAAAGTCTTCCTCATTGGATGATTGCAGTAAATTATATAACTCGTCCAAGAACAGAGGGACGAATGATCCTGGTCCATTAGATACCTTACCAGCGTTAAAGCCAGCTTGACTATACAAGGCAACAGCAGTACAAGTCAGGGCGAAAACATATTGAGGAGAACCGGCTACAAACAGAGCGATGACACTTCCTAAAGAACAACCTGAGCCTGTGATTTTGTCCATGAATGGATGACCTCCCTTGATCAACTTTACCTCGACTTGTTCGAAATCCTTGTTTTCAGCACTGGATCCACCAATGTCAATGATACCATTAGCTACGATATCGGTCTCACCTGTAAGAACTACGACACAACGTTGTTCCAAAGCCAATTTTCTTGCAGCAAGGACCAAAACATCGAGATCGGAAGAAGAAGAATCTCCAGAATCGACACCCTTCATATTGGCACCAACTCCAGCAGCTGTCAAGATTTCACCGGCATTTCCCTTGATCACATGGAAATAACCTTGGTTCAATAATCTGAACAAGCATTGCTTACGCAGAGTTGAAGCTCCACAACCGACTGGATCGTACACAATTGGAGAACGTTGGGTGTTATACAGGTCAATGGCTTTGATATACATCTGGATCTGATCCTCAGTTGGTGTTCCAGTATTCAAGAGTAACGAAGTCTTTGGGAATCTTGCGAATTCTTGGAATTCTTCGTCGAGTTCACTCATGATTGGACTGGCCCCAATAGCTATAGTGACATTGGCCGAGAACAACTTGACTACACTATTAGTTATATGGTGGACCATTGGCTTGAACAGGACAACATGCGATCTCAATTCCACCAGGGAAGGAATAGTAGAACTGATTTCAGCATTGAATGGTTTCCCTGCTCCAGTACAACAAATATACATTTCTTTAGTTGACTTAGCAGCATCTTCGGAAGCCATAATACAAGACACAACAGCCACACCGTCTACAGATTTACCAGGAATACTAGAAATATACATAACTCTTTCTGAGTTGGACTGGTTCAAGCCTCCGATAATAACCGTCTTAATATGAGAGGCATCGTTGTCTCTCAATACCTTCAAACAACGACGGATTCCCGAATGACCAAATGGAGTAACCTTGAGTTTCTTTGTACCAGTCTCATAGACAGGCCCAATTCCAATGTAATCGACATTAGCTTTACTCTTCAGAACTCTCAATGTCTGCAGCTCATCACTACAACTAACACCAAGAATTTTGTCGGCACCGATCATCAGTCTGACCTCTTCAAAATCCATATCATCCTGTCCAACATGGACTCCCTCAGCATCCACAGCCAATGCAACATCAACTCTATCGTTGATGATCAAAGGAACATTGTACTTTTCAGTCAATTCATGGAGTTGACGGGCTCTCTCGATGAACAGCCCAGTGTCCAAATCCTTCTCTCTCAATTGGACGATTCCCACACCGTTTTCGAGGGCTTTTTCAACCTGGTCATAAATTGTCAATCCCAGAGGGATCATCTCGTTGTTGGTGACGAGATACACCGCATAATCAACCTTACCCTTCTCGACCTTCATCTCTTGTCTCTTCCTCAAACTACTTTTGACTAGATGAAAAGAACGGCCCACTTTAAGTAGTTTGCGCCGATGCAGGGCCCCTACATATAACGTGGCCGTCTGCGCAGGCTTTTTTTTTTCACCTGCGGACCGCAGACGACCCACGTTAGGCTATTTTTCACTCCCGACTATTGACAGATTGGGGATTAAAAAGAGGACATCAGTCAAGTTCAGTGGTGGAAAACATGACGATGAATATTACAATTGATCTCAGTGAGTACCGTAGAGTACCATTTGTTGCGAAAAACGATGAAATTCGAGTCCCAAGAATCCTCACTATGGCAGGGTCTGACTCATCAGGAGGCGCGGGTATCGAGGCCGATTTAAAGACCATCACTTCACATCGGTGTTATGGAATGACTTGTATCAATTCTTTGACAGCTCAGAACACGGAAGGAGTACAAGATGCGTATGAGTTACCAATTGAGTTCATCACGAAGATCTTAGACTCCAATTTCCAGGACATCACACCAGATGTAATCAAGACAGGAATGATAGGCAACAATGGTGTCCAGGCGTTGCTTCTGTGTGTGGAAAAATACCAATTCAAGGGAAAATTAGTTATCGATCCGGTGATGGTGAGTACTTCTGGGTTCGAATTGGCCAAGGTGGAAACTTTGAAGTTTGCAATCTCAAACCTTTTCCCTATGGCCAGTTTAGTGACTCCTAATATGGTGGAAGCTCGGACTATTTTGGCCTTGATTGACGGTGACTTCGAGGATGAGAAGTCTCTGTTGGAGTATTACACTAAGTTAGAAATTACCACTCCGGATCAATTGACTGCGCTTTGCCGTAAAATTGTGGAGAAGACGTCTCTTAAAAGCGTTTTGATTAAAGGTGGTCATTTGAGAATGGGGGAAGATGGACATGAGTTAATAGATACTTTATATGAAGCTAAATCTGACACTGTCACATTTTTCAAGTCCAAATTCCAGGAATCATCAAACACTCATGGGACAGGATGTACTTTGCTGTCATCAATTCTGTCCAACCTTGGCAAAGGTATGAATCTTCGTGATGCCGTTGGCAATGGAATTATTTACGTACAACTGGGGATCGAGAACCTGGATCACACCATTGGACATGGACATGGGCCACTCAACCATTTTGAATTACATGAGCCAATCTCTTTTGGTAGTGAACAATACACTGTTTCTAATACGAATTTGATGGATTTCTTAAAATCACATCCTTCAATTGCTCCATCTTGGGAACAATATACCAAACATACTTTTGTTTCTGATCTCGCCGCTATGAAGCTTCCAATGGACAAATTCTACGATTTCTTAAAACAAGACCATGCTTATTTGATGGAATATGGTAAGACCCATTGCTTTGCTGCTGCTCTTGCACCTAACGTGGACGAATTCCTGAAAGAAGTGGCCATAATGCAGAATGTCATTCAAGAAATGCTGAAACATAAAAACAAGCTTCTTAATTTGGGTATTAAAGATGACGAGTTGAATACTATCGAGCTCAATCCACTGGGTAAAAAATATCGTGATTTTCTTTTGGGGGTTGCTAAACATGGTACATGGCTTGAAATAAATCTTGCGATGGCAGCTTGTTTATTCGGTTACAGAGAAGCAGCAATTTATGGTAAGTCACTTCTCATTGCTCCTCCTTCTGAAAAAACTTCCTCAGACCAACAATTACAATACCGTCTCTATAAAGAATGGCTCGACGATTATACTGCTGAATGGTACCATGAACTGTGTATCAATGGTGCTAAAGTGATTGAAAATTGTGATGATATCGCTTCCTACGAGATCCCAAACCTTATTAAAATCTTTAAAACTGCCGTCGACCTCGAAATAGCCTTTTGGAATGAATTCTTATAAATGATCCTAACCCCTAACCCCCTTCTTCGTGTATTATCGTAATTTGCTCAACACAAATAGTAGTTCACATCTTCCCAAAAACCCCAATCAGGAAGCCCTCTCGCGATGGAAAAATTTTTTTCAGCAAAAAAATTCTCATAGTGTGTTGAAAATGGGCGCTTAAAGGTCGATCACGAGAGCATCAAGAGTTAGTAAGTCAATCAAACCAAACATGTCCGACGATTTACAAGATCTGGTCCCAGACATCGTCATAGGAGGAGACCAGGCCAACGTGCCACCAAGTTATCACTATGAATCCGACGAGGAAAACGAAGAAGAAGCCGCCGGCGAAGTAGCAGATCTCAAGGATGGCGAATCAGGAGCTCCAGGTAAGAAGAGCGTTTCGTTTGCCGGATTAGATTACTTTGAAGATGACGAAGAAACCAGACAAAGAGAATTCGAAGAAGGTGGAGGATTGCCAGAACAACCAGATAACCCAGATTTCGCTTCTTTGACCCCATTATCCCCTGAAATTATCAACAGACAGGCCACAATAAATATAGGTACTATCGGTCACGTCGCCCACGGTAAATCCACCGTTGTCAAGGCCATTTCCGGAGTCCAAACAGTTAGATTCAAGGATGAATTAGAAAGAAATATTACCATCAAGTTGGGTTATGCCAACGCCAAGATTTACAAATGTGAGAACGAGGACTGTGAAGAGCCAGGCTGTTACAGATCCTTCAAGAGTGATAAAGAAATCCGCCCAAAATGTGATTGTGGAAGTAGATATAAGCTTGTGCGTCACGTTTCCTTCGTTGATTGTCCAGGTCACGATATTTTAATGAGTACTATGTTATCTGGTGCCGCCGTCATGGATGCCGCTTTATTATTGGTCGCTGGTAACGAGAGTTGTCCTCAACCACAAACATCAGAGCATTTGGCCGCTATCGAAATCATGAAATTGAAGCATGTTATCATCTTACAGAATAAAGTCGATTTGATGAGAGAAGAGAGTGCTTTGGAACATCAACAATCTATCTTGAAATTTATCAGAGGTACCATCGCTGATGGTGCTCCAATCGTTCCAATTTCTGCTCAATTGAAATATAACATCGATGCTGTAAATAGCTTTATCGTCAACACAATCCCTGTCCCATTAAGAGATTTCAGTGCCTCTCCAAGATTGATTGTCATTAGATCTTTCGACGTCAACAAGCCTGGTTCTGAGATTGACGATTTGAAGGGTGGTGTTGCCGGTGGTTCTATTTTGAACGGTGTCTTCAAGATTGGAGATGAGATCGAAATCAGACCTGGTATTGTTTCCAAGGATGATAATGGTAAGATTCAATGTAGACCAATCTTCTCTAAGATTGTCTCTTTGTTTGCCGAACACAACGACTTAAAGTTCGCCGTCCCAGGTGGTTTAATCGGTGTTGGTACTAAGGTCGATCCTACCTTATGTAGAGCCGACAGATTGGTAGGACAAGTTGTCGGTGCTAAAGGTCACTTGCCATCTATTTACACTGACATTGAGATCAACTACTTCTTGTTAAGAAGATTATTGGGTGTTAAGACCGACGGACAAAAGCAAGCTAAGGTTAAGAGATTGGATCCTAACGAAGTCCTTATGGTCAACATTGGTTCTACTGCCACCGGTGCCAGAGTGGTAGCCGTAAAGGCCGATATGGCTAGATTACAATTGACTTCTCCTGCTTGTACCGAGGTAAATGAGAAGATTGCTTTAAGTAGAAGAATTGAAAAGCATTGGCGTTTGATTGGTTGGGCTACAATTAAGAAGGGTAACACTTTGGAGCCATTGGCCTGATCTATCACTAATTTTTATATTAAACTATATAAACATCATAAATGGCTATCTTTGATGATCCGATGTAGCTTTATTGAAATATTCACTTTGACAGAATTTGGGAAATGAGTCTTGAGATAATAAAAAGAAGACATGGCTGTTAATTCTTTTGAATAAAGGTTCAGCTTCTTCAAGAATTTGTAAAGAATCGGCTACTTGGACCAACTTTGTAGTCTCTAAATCAGATACCCGGCTCATCAAGATCGACTCTGCTTCTTTCTTCAATTTATCAGAAATATTCCCTTCATATGGAGCACCATCTGATAAATAAGACGAGAAAATGTTATAAGTCCGTGAAAGACAGTCTTTGGCAGTTTTCAAAACGATTCTCTTTCTAATATCTTGTATTTTGGAATCGGATATCTCGCCAGAATACTTCTTCAACATACTTTTGATGTCATTGGGATCTGCACTTATCAAAGTTTTAAGACAGTTTATATCTCTCAACAAGTCTGTGGTTTCACAGTGGATATAAAAGTTCTCAACACACAAATTGGCCTCCAAATATTGTCTGAAAAGAAACTTGGAGTCTTCATCTTCTAATATATCTGTTAATGTGAGTTCTGTTTGTGGTAAAGTTTTAATATTGTGGGTCAAGTTTTCAGTTTCGGACCAATTGGATATTCCAATTCCCTTTTCGGTCACCCAGTATAAACAGGACCTCTTTGGAGAGAATTTTGACAGATTTGGATCTGAAATATTCTGAAGATATCCCTTCTTTGTAAATAAGTCAATAAATTGGCAAGCCTCTGATGGTGTGACTACGTCAGTACAATCCATAAACCATTGAAGAATTACTTTCCCTGTAAAATAGTATAATCCCTCTCCTTGATATACATGTGCCCCAAGATCACTAATATAATATTGAGAATGAGCATCTGATTCAGGATTGGTGAAATATCTATGATAAAATGGAGAGACAGATTTCTCTGGACTGTCAAGATAACTGTTGGCAGTGGAGAAATCTAAACCAGCAAGTGGATTAACTCTCAGCAATTCTTCCAATTCATTGGATAAAGGATTATCTAATACTGAGTCCTCATCATTTGAATTATCTGGCAATCCGTGAGATTTGATATTAACAAGAGCTGAAGAAGACGAAGGATCCCAGATACAAGGGGATGGACCTAATAATTTTCTAAACATACAATCGACTAAATAATCTGAGACCACAATACTGTCAGTGGCCTGAAATCTATGGAAACTGAACATCTCCAAAGAATTGAATCCTGAATAAATGATAGGTGGAATTGCAGACTTTTTGACTCCATTCTTAAGACAAAACTCCTTCAAAACAGCACATCCCTTAGGTGTTGGTTGTAACTGATACCCATTTTTAAGCTTCTTTCTTGTCCTATCAGCTGGAAAGTGCAATAAATTTGCCTTAATAAACTTCTTCAAAATCAAAGTCGCAACTTCCAGATCAACCTTATAACAAAGATCATCAGATTTTGTAGTTTGAGTAGACTCAAGTTTCATATCTCTCAAAACCTCTATAGCTTCTTCTTCAGTGAAGGAATAACCATAAAACTTCTGTCTGAAAATAACACCAAAAGAAATATCTTCTTCATCCTTCAAATCAAGGCAAATCAACATCATCGAATACAATTCGAATATCACTGAACTACGTATATATATCCCCATCATATCTTCTCTCCAATGTAACGTAACTCCCCTATCTTTTGTCGGCATAGTATCCCTGGAAAATTTCGATATCATCTTTATCTAACCACCTCTTACTTATATATCTGCAAAAGCACCCCTTCACAGATTCATATTTGCTTCTAATTTGTTTCACCCCTTCTCTACCTCATCTCCCCCTCCATCTCATTGTTGGTTTCAGATTATGCACCTTAATCCCAATTAGGAAAGAGATCACTTTAAAAGAGAGAGAAAATTGGGGGTAATTTTTTTTAGCGCAAAATTATTGGGAAAGTGAGGATTTTGGGGCTACAAAGAGGGATGCAAAAAGAAATTATCATTAGACGTCACAATTTGGTGAGCTCGTAGAGGGTAGAGTCTTTGCTAAGCAATTTCTTCAACTCTTCAAGGGTAATACATACACTATAAGCTGTAAAAGATTGGTTTTGGGCTGATTTTGTCAGTGATCCACCACTTCTTACAAGTAAACCTGATTTTTGTAGTTGTTCCCAACCTCTCTTGGTATTGGATTTTGACCATGCTTTAAGGTTTATGACTACTCCTGTTCCTGAATCGAAATCAGTCATCGAACTCATTCGTTGCAGTTGTAAGCTTTTCAGATTCAGAGAATATTCTTCATAACATGAAGTGAAATCAACCACATTAAGTTCTGTCTTCAGTACGATCCGACAACATGCCAACAATAAAGATAATTCCATATCAGACAATGAAGAAACTTTCTGCACCAAATCATTTGAGAAAGGATCGTCATTCAGCAGCTCATCATTGTTCAAAATGAAATATGGGAAAGGTTCGGAAACAGATAATTTCAACACTATTTTAAGGAAATTATTAATTGCCTCTTTCACACTATTGATCGTGTAGTAATTGATGACAAGTGATTCATGTAAAGGATGACCTATGGTTTTAGACAGCTTAGTAATGTACTCATTGTAGATTTCTGCGTATTTTTTATCCTCCATTTCATCTAAAGGAATAGTGGCATTACACAAAAATTGCTCTATAAGTTCATCTGAGGATGTAGCCTTATTGAAGTTTATAATTTTTTGAGAAAAACGAGACTTGACTCTTTTTTCAAGCATCTCCCTAGTAGTAACTTTGGTCGTTAATCCAATCACTGAGATCGGAGTCTGAGAATTTTGAGATAAATCCAGAAGATTGTAAAGTAATGATTGACGATTATATTGCGTGAATTTATCCATATGATCTATCACAAACAAAACAGCAACAGATAATTGCTCAATGGATTTCGTATTGATGGAATTCAAATCATTCTGATCTAATACTTTTAATAATGCTCTTAATGTTCTATTTGAATTTCTGGAATCTGAAATTTTTTGGTACTCTCGTTCGCCATAGGCAGATATGGCCAGGTCGAGTTGTTGAGCAATAGATTTAACAGCTGCCTTCTCATCACTATGTATCAGACCCGAAAGTCTTATAGTAATAAACTGTCGAGGATATTTCTCTTCCAAATCCTTAATAACTTTATTTATAGTAGATTTCTTACCAGTACAAGAAGGTCCCATTAACAAGCATGAATTTCCTTCCAGATTCGTGATTGTATTTTTTATCAATTTGTAAAGTTGGTAAAAATTATCTTCCAAGCCATATAAAACAGTTGGGATGGTTCCAGACAATTGAGAAATAGCGACTCTCTGCAATTGAGAGACCAGACTCCGACTCGATGGAGCTTTAAACAGATATTCATTGATGATGGTTTCTAATAATTCATCTGGGATTTTAGTGTTTTGCTCAGTAACAGGAAATGGTGAATCTGGAACATCCGAATCCAACAGAGAATCTGGTTGGGAGTCTGGCTGAGAATCTGGCTGAGAATCAGGGAAAATATCATTGGACTCACCAGGATGGATTAATTTGATCTTCTTTCCTATAGCTGATGCTTGTTTGGCTCCTTTTCTCTTTTTTACAGGCGTTGGAGAAGGGTCCCTCACTTTTTCTCCTTCTTCTTGATCAATAGACAATCTTAATGGGGATGATATAGTTGGTAAATGGGTGCTCACAGTCTTCTCTCTCCCTCCAGTATTCTTATTGAGCTTTATCTTTTCTTTCTGAAGTGAAGAGAAGAATCGATCCTGTTCAAGTCCATTACTAGCCACTTTCAAACTAGGAAAATCTTGATCAATAAGTAACTTATTTTTATCATTCCAAGGCTCATCATCCACAGTATCATCTATCACGTCTAATACATCTGTAGCGACTCTTGGTTGGGACATAGAATCTATAGTATCATTAACATTCCTCGATACTTCTACGATCTGGGAAAACTCAATTGCAGCATTTAATGATGAGGTCACCGTTAATTCAGCAGGAGTATTCTTAGAACTTTGAATTTCCGAAGTCTCTGCTGTCATATCTATCCTTGACGACTCTTTGGGAGAGGCTCTTGTCAGATCTTCTTGCATCCACAGACTGAGCTTTTTCAATTTGGAACTCGCATCATCTTCGGCAGTATTGCCTGTTATATCCATAAATTTCAGTCTAACACCCTTTCGTCCCATTTTGGCCTCTATACTTGTCTTCTCAACCTACTTCCCAATGCCTTCTCTTGCCCAAAACCTGTCGAGTTTAAAGTTTCTTCGAAATTTCGTAAATCGCTACGCGTCGCTGAAAAATATTCGGATAAGACAGGTGTTGAAGATGAGGAAAGTCCCGATAACAGGGGTCTACATAACGTACAAACACAAACTATTACTTAATGGTAGAATTGACCTATATACTCTGGCTTAGAGTTGAATTACTCTTTCCTGATGGAAGCACCAGAAGCTGTAGCCTCTTTTTGGATCTTTTTCTTAGAAATAATATCGAAGTCAGAATCTAAATCTGAGTCTGCAGTAGCAGAACCCGAGTCAGTGGCTTCTTCATTTTCATTATCTTCTTCTTGAACTGGCTCGATTTCTTCTATTTGCTCTGAGGCAGTTGGAGCAGGAGCCAGAGCGGGAGCAGATGCTACAGGTTTACCACCCATTATCAAGAAAATAACACCAGCTGAAATTCCCGAAGCAATCACAAGAGAGTATAAAAGAACTGCAACGTAGTAAACAGCTTCGAATGGTCTATAGGAAACAGTTTCAATTGGGTCCTCAATGAACTCTTCCAAGAAGTCTTGACCATCTGAGATGAAAGTAGAGAATCTTTCCAGAGCGAGATCGAGCAATTCAGTGATCTTATTCTTTGGTGAATAATCTTCAGCCTTTGGAGGTTCTTCAGGCTCGAATTCCACCTTTGGAGCACTAGCAGCAGATAATTTATTTTCAATCTCAGACTTAGGAACAAATGTAGCATTTCCGACCATCTCGGCTTCCTCGATAGAATGTCCTAAGTAGATATTATCAAAGAGAATATCGTGTTGTAAGGTCCACAACTCGAATCCGAGACCAGCAATGGCTTCCAAATCAGAAGCCTTTTCATCTCTGACATAATCAGGGTTAGGGATTTTTCTTGGTGCCCATTCACCTTTGTAATTAGGATTAGGTACCATTTTTTGAATATATCTTCCCTTGTAATCTGGGTTTGAAATCATTGGAGGATTCCATGGACCACATCCAGTCTTCTCACATTGAGGGTTAGGAACCTCTGCAGCAATCCATTCACCATCTTCTTCTTCATCCCAATCATCAGGAATCTCGGCATTAGGATCTGGGATATAAAATGGCAGGCTTTCATCCCACTCCTCCGGCTTTTCAGCATTAGGATCTGGGATCATTCTTGGAGCATTTTCATCCCAATCAGCAGGTTTCTTTGGTTGTTCCGGGTCAGGAATCTCTTCTTCGTCATCCCAATCTTCCGGCTTTTTGTCATTTGGATCAATAATTTGTTTTGGTGGGTTAAATGGAGGTGAGAATTGACCTTCATCTTCCAAGTTACCAGCCTTGACAGTCTCACCATTAATTCTAATCTCATAATCATTTCCAGGTTTGATAATTAATGTGTACAAATTCGTAGTCTTGCCCAGTCTGATGAAAGGTGGATAAGCCAAATGTCTCTCCTCAATTTTCTTACTAATTGGATCAGGTCTTCTGATAATGAAGTGAACTTTATTGGTACTACCACACTTATCAGGGCCGAACATGACTTCATAAGGAGTTTGATCATGGAATTCTTCATTCTTTGATTCATCTGGGAATCCATTAGCACTCAATAACTTGATATAAGCACCTCCACATTCCAAATCTCTTTGTAATTTGACCTCATATTGTAACACCAACGTCTTATCGGTGTTATTGAACAAATTTGGTAACTTTGTAGTGATAGCATGACGAGCCAGCGGTGATTTCAACACCAAACCCTTATCGCCAGAGAATCCTGGATTAACAATGGACTCTTCAAAGCCCCATTTTCCAACAAAGGCAAGCTCTTTCTTAGACTCCTTCGATTTAGCATGGCTTACCTTCCAATGTGAGGTATCTCCTTGGAAGTCTTCGAAAAAGGCATCCTTGGATAATTTAGACTTATCGAAGGGTGTCAAGACAGGGTGTTCAATAGTAGAGGCAGCATCCTCAACCTCGGCGCTAACAACCAGAACAGATCCTGCAATGGCGGCAGCTTGAAGAGTAATAGCGGATAACTTCATTGTGGGGTAATGAGTAGTATAAGTTGGGCAGATATCGAAGTGAAGAACCCAATTCCAATATATATGACTCTGAAGAGGACAAGTAATTAGTAATAAGAGACAAAATTCGCGAGAATTGGCCTTTCCAAACTGTGAAACCTGGTGTTAAATTTATCCTTGTTTCTGGAGCTCGGCGTTTAATTTGAACAGCGCAGCTCATCACACAATTCCTAAAAGGGAGAGAAATTGAAAGGTCTAGAAATTTCGCTAGTGCGCGTGGTGACAGCGATAAAGGGGTAAAGTACGGACAGTGCAGTGCAGTGACAGTGGCAGTGACACAGTGACACAGATACAATAACACAGCTACGGAAGTACAGTTACAGTACCACAGTTACAGAAGTACATCAACAGAGACAGTTATAGAATTGGGTTACACCATACAGTAGCCATCTTCATAGCAAGATTTCGAGAGAATTAAACTACAAAATCATCCATACCAGAATTAATATACACAAATTTAAGCTTCAACCTCCTCTCCAAGAAGTTCATAAAGATTCAGAGGTTTAACAACCTCTTTCAGTGGCTCGGATTCATCTTTGAAAAATTCGGCAACTTCCAGATCTGCTGCAAGCTTCTCCTGCTGCAGTTTACTAAGTTTTTCTTCAGATCCAGTCCCCTTTTGCAATTCGGCCTTCACTTTAGAATTTATCAGTTCCCAACCCAATTTTCTTTGTGATTTCACTATTCTTGATCTCTCCATAGATTTTTCAATCTTAGTAGCCAATCTTCCATCTACTTTATCAAACTTGGTCTTTCTCTCTTTAGTCACTTTAGATACCAGATTACTTCTCAGTTTCTTTTTCTCAAGTTTCAGGGCTAATAAGTTTTCGTTCTTAGCAGCTGTTCTAATAATCGAATTAGCAACATTTGTATTCTCGGCTCTTGGTAATTCTTTCAATTGTTTGGTTTCTGGGGTTTCCAAATCGATTTCACCCCTTCTTGCAGCTCTTGATCTTTTAGTAACTATGGATGTTAGTATGACCTGTCTCTTATGCACTCAAAATACCATAATTTCTTCTTAACTCACTCTTTTTAGCCATCTTATCAATAATCACTACCGTTACTATGAACCTCGTCTAAATCTAACATCTCATCTAAGGGATGAAAATTTTTATAGCAAATTTTTTTAATGCTTGCAGAGATGAGCTTAACTATGGGAAAGAATATACAGCAAATTACGAATTTGACAACCACATTCAAGGAGCAAAAGTTACCAAGAAATTACTGGCGTTTAGACGACTGAACAGTTGGAATACCTTCTCAACACCAACCAATATGTTGTCTCAAGGTGACCAGTTACTCCAACAGTTGAAACAATACGATGAATTGAAATCGTTAACCAACAACATCCCATATTCGGAGCTTAGTAACTTCAACTCTCAACCAGCAGTGGATCCAAGTGAGGATGGCGATAGTAGTCGATTAATATCGGACTCAGCTATTGATAAGGATACAGAAAACGATGCTACTCCACTGTTAGGTAAATATAAACCAAGTGAATTGATCCAAGACAGACAAAGTCTAGAATATGAGCAATATACCTCGTTGAGAATCTTAGAAAACAGACCAAAATACGTCCCTCCTATCAACTTTTCATTGGTGGAGGAAGGAATTTACCGGTCGGGTCATCCTCAGCCAAATAACTACCCATACATTCACGACTTGAAACTCAAGACTATCATATATTTGGGAGACAAAGAAGACAATTATGAGTATTACAAATTCATTCACCAAGAAAAGATCAATTTCAAGTACTTAAAACTCGAGACAGCTGGACTGCCATTGATGTATACAAATCCCCAGAGTTTGAGCGACCTGTTACAGATTATTGTGAACGTGGATAACTACCCTATATTGATCCATTCCAACAAAGGTAAGCATAGAATTGGATTATTAGTTGGATTAATGAGGAAATATTTACAAGGTTGGAGTCTCAGTGGGATCTTTGACGAATATGACAAGTTTGCAGGGGGTAAAGGAGACATTGATTTGGAGTTCATTGAAACATTCAAGTGTGAATTACGCATCGACGATTCAAAGAAACCAAGATTCATACGTATATAGAAATAAAAGGTTAAGTAATATAGTATTAATTCCTAAATAAATTAGGCGGAGAAAGACAAAGACAAACCTAACTTGTGAGCGGATTCACCCAACTTCAAAGTGTCGAAAGCAGCACCCAAGCCCAATTTGACACCTGGTCTCAAAGATTGGGAGTAAGCCAAGGAAGCGATACCGGAGTCGGCGATCTTAGCCTTGACGAAAGCAGTGGAGTCCAATTCGTACTTGGTAGCAACTTCCAAAGCAACTGGGTTAGAACCAGAAGACTTGGCATCGTAAGTAGCCTTACCACCAACCTCAATAACTGGAGAAACCTTTTGGTAGAAAGCAGCAGAGAACAATTGCAAGTTGTTAGCAGCAGTCAAAGAGACAGAGTAAACTGGAGCCTTGTAACCAATGGCAGCAGAGTACTTGCTCAAAGTGGCGGACTTGACATCGTAAGAGATCTCAGCACCGGTGGTGAAACCCTCGTGACCAACAGTGAAGTCACCGTTGAAGATTGGACCCTTCAACAAGTCAACGAAAGCTCTAGCAGTGACAGATGGTTGAGTGAAGTACAAGTTCAACTTAGCAGTTCTGTCTCCACCTGGGACCAAAGAAGTGATCAACTCAGACTTCAATCCTGGGGACAAAGCATCGGTCAAAGTAACCTTGGTGTCCAAAACGTTGGCGGTGTTCCAACCTTGAGTCAAAGCCAATCCGGTAGCCTTGTCAGAGAAAGAACCTTCTAATCTACCAGAAGTCTTACCACCGTTGAACTTACCAGTGGTAGAGAAAGCAACTCCGTTTGGAGCAACGGTCTTCAAGTCCAAAGCAACTGGGGTCAAGTGGTAGAAGTCCTTACCCAAGACACCGTTGGCATCTTTAGAAATGTCAGAGAAAGCAGCTGGAGCCATTTTTGATCTATTCTACACGTTAGTACCATTCTCTCATCTTCCAATCCACAACATACTTACTAGTTTAATTAATTGAGTCGAATTGATTATTATTCAAGTAAATAAATACAAAACTTTCGCCCCTTAATACATTTTATATATGAATTGCGAAAAAAGGAGAGCCCACGGACAACGTAATTTCCTCCATGCTTCGCTCTTTCCTAAAGGGTAGAATTTTTTTGGGTCTTCCGAACACGAAAATGTAGCGAAAAACTGTGGAACGTTATAGAAATAAATGGTTGGGCCTGAGCGATCCAGGGGTGATCATTCGGAGTGTGTTTACTTTTTTTTTTGTTGGTAAATATGGTAGTGCATATGGGGTCAAATCTAAAATTGCACGTGTGAATTCACAATACAAAGGGGGAGTGGGGTGGGGGGTTAATGACACATGCTGACAAGTGGGGTGTAAATCAGATACTATTCGGTAGATGGGATAGAAATCTATAAATTTCTTTTATTAAACTAAGCAAAAACAAGAATATTAAAAAACACGTAAATTCATAACACAGTCCATCATTGGCTACCATCTTCTTCTTCCTTTTTCGGAACAACAACTTGCTCTTCTCCATCATCTAATTGATAAAGTTTTTCCACCTCTTTTTCATTGGTTTCACTATTTACACAACTGTTTTCTTGAACGGTACCATGAACCAATTCTTCACCTGTAGAGGTTGGAGCTCCGGCAAATGAAAGGAAGTCTCTTCTGACTTCAATGTAATCGAAAGCAAATTCTCCAACTTCATATTCATCCATACCTCTTTCTTCACCTTCTTCAGTAGCTCTCAATTGCAAGTATGGAATTTTGTTCATAATAACACAGATCAATGCGGTAATGAAAACAGAATATGCCAGGGTGAATAAAACCCAAACAATTTGTTTGTAGATAGATCTGTAATGATGAGAGATGAAACCACCTTCGATACCTTCTGAGACACCGTCGTAACTGATGATGGCAGAATCACCGAAGAACAGGTTGAATAACAATCCGACAACACCTGCCATTCCGTGCTCTGCCAAAATATCTAAGGAATCGTCAATATCGACAAGGAATTTCAATTTGGTAGAATAGTTACAAACGATACCTGCGACAATTCCTTGGATAACAGATCCGTACAAGGTGATAATACCAGATGAAGGGGTAGCCAGGACCAAACCGGAAATACATCCACTACATAATCCAACAGCGGACCATTTCTTCTCGATTCTCCAATCTAAAATACACCAGGTCAAAGCACCGAATGCAGCACTAAGATGGGAGTTCATCATCAGGTACAGTACTCTCAATGAAGGATAGATACAAGTAAACCCGTTGAAACCTAACCATCCAAAGTACAATAAGATAGTACCTAAAGTAACAAATGAGACATTGTGAGGTCTGAAATTAATCAATAAAGACTTCTTACGTTTACCCAAGAAGTAACTATAAGTGATACCGGAGAATCCACTCAAAATTTCAACCGGTCCACCTCCAGCATAGTCTAAAACACCCCATTGATAAGCCCAACCATTTGGTGACCAAACAGAGAAACATACAGGCAGGTAACAAATAGTACTCCAAATGAAACAGAAAACCAACATTGGAATCAAACGACCTCTCAGGTAAATTGCACCAGCCAAAATCAGTAATGTGACACACATGAACATCATTTGGAAAATAGCAAACAGCATCTCTGGATAATCACCATCACCACCAAGAACATTTTGGAATCCAAAATTGTGCATATTACCAATGAACTTATTGTTCACCAGGGTGGAACTAAAGGCTAAAGAATAACCCCAGAAGTACCATTGGAACATTCCTACAAAACCCAGCATGATACAAGCAATGGTGATATGTAAAGCAGAATCTCTCTTGGATAACCCAGCATAAAGATATGAAAGCCCAGGAATCATGATGAATACCATCAGAGACCCAATGACTAACAAGATTGTCAGACCATCATTGTATTGACTTTCTCTTTTTAATAAATCCAACATTTGAATATTAATTATGGTAGGACTGAAAAAAAAACTCAATTCCAATCTCAATTCCAATACCGAGATATATATACAAAACTCACAAAAAGAAATTCAAGGTACCATGGAAACTAACGTAGCTTCTAATTTGCAGTACCCGCTGCTCATCTCCTCCGGAGAAGGTCTCAGCTCACTTCAAGCTTTCACCTGCATGAAAAAATTTTTTTCTTATAGTTTGATAGATCGTACATAGATTTATAGAGGATTTGGCGGAGCAAATTTCCCAGATTACGTAAGCCATAGATGACGAAATTCGATATGATTGGATGGGTTAGCCCGATATCTTGAAACAGATTTCTTATCTCTGAGGTTATTGATAGTGATGAATCGGTTAATATTGTGCACGAAGCCCAAAATTGGCTTAAAAACTCCAGGAAAACCGGATTGAATATTTTAAGCACCCCACAATATATATATTATGTTTGCTCCTGATTTTAGTGATGGATTTAATACTCTAATTGAAAAGTTAAAAGGTTTATATCTTTATCTCTAGTTATCACAAGATGACTATACAATAATCTGTTACTTAGTTAGTTTATCATTGACAAATAGAAATGCTTCCTCAGTCTTTCAGGTTCTCGCCTAAATTTGGAGTCTTCTCCTTACTATAGGTCAGGTATAATGCCGAGTGAGAGGCATTCTGTGGTCATTGAATCCCATTTCTGCAGATATAATTAACAATAGTTAATAAAGGTCTTGGCGTCCTGAAAATCCCATTTTTACTGATGATATAGCGAAAAATTGACTAAAAAGGGAAGTAGTTTTTCTTCTTATTGCAGGGTCGTGCGTTCAAGCTCAATTCCTATTCAGTTAATACAGACTGATGAAACCTAACTGGGTATCACCTCCTTCGTCTTTACCGGGTCATCATTAGAAAGAATTGGAAACAGAGAGAAGAATTTTACTAGGAGGTCATTCAAGAATGTCCAGTTTGTCATCATTCAAAATATCCACAGTTTTTGCCCAGATGACCCAGCGTGACCCCTGGGGTAAGTGAGGCTTGTTCAAGTAACAAAAAAAAAAAGTGACAAAACTCTTCCCATCGCAGTTTGCTCCGTTTCCGGTCTAACCCCTGCTCACAGATCTAGACCTCTGTTCGAAGAATTGCTCCGATATTATCAGTTTCACTATTGGCACGTAATATTTTAATTGGCAGACATGATTGCAAAAGGAAGGAAAAAAAATTTAAACAACACCAAAAGAATCTAACAGAACTTAGTGATGGAATCGAAACAGTTGAACTGTAATCAATACATTCATTCATTCACTTAATCCAACCGAATTAAGATTCATTCTACAGTTTCAAGAGCATTAAAATGGCTATTTGCGGAGGGTCGAAGAAGCCAGGTAAGTTTTGCCGACACAGAGATACCGAGTGATGATCTGAGATTTTTGTTACTAACTTTTGATTGCAGTACAACGTAAGATTGTTATCTTGGGAGACGGTGCTTGTGGTAAGACATCGTTATTGAACGTTTTCACTAGAGGATATTTCCCACAAGTGTACGAGCCAACAGTATTTGAGAATTATATTCATGACATCTTTGTAGACGGACAGCAATTACAGTTATCATTATGGGATACTGCGGGACAAGAAGAGTTCGACAGATTGAGATCTTTAAGTTATAGTGACACACATTGTATAATGTTGTGTTTCAGCATTGATTCCATGGACTCTTTGGAAAACGTAGAGAACAGATGGGTAGGTGAAATCTTGGAGCATTGTGAAGGTGTTAAATTAGTGCTCGTTGCATTGAAATGTGATTTAAGAATTGATGAAGATAACAACAATCAAGTCGATGATATAATAGTAGATAGAAGAAAGAAGAAGAAGTTGGTCACATATGAAGAAGGTTTACTGGTTGCCAAGAAGATCGGTGCTTTGAGATATTTGGAATGTTCCGCTAAAAAGAACAGAGGTGTAAACGAAGTGTTCACAGAACTGGCCAGATGTGCTTTGAGTGCTAAACCAAAGGGAGCTGCCGCCGCTGAGGAAGAACAATCTTCTTCCAAATGTATCATTATGTAATGACATATATAAGAGAATCTGAATCCGTATAGAGAACTCATCGTTAAAAAAAATATCGCTTAATCGCCTGGCTTTCGTCATCTCCTCGTTAACCCATCTTACTTCTGCCACCTACCCTTTAGTACCCTTTTGTCTCACCTCGATCCATATCAAGTAATTTGTTTACCTTTTTTTGGCTCCCTCGAGTTTAAATTTCCTTTTTTTTTTACAATACTGCACACTTCCAAAGTACGTAATTAAGGGATAACTATTCTTGGAATTAGCAGGGAAAATTTTTCTTTTTCCCCTTTTTTTTTGACTGCTATTAATATTTGATCTGGAATTCATTTTTAATTTAGAAAAAATTAATTGAATTGATTTAGGAACAAGTGTTGGATAAAAATTATAATGGCATTGCCTACACTTACTACAACAAGTACTACAAGTACATCGACTAGTTCAACAAGCAGTACGACAAGTACCTCGACTGGAACTGGATCGACCACTAAAACTGCATCATTTCCCTCGGTGACAACGAGTTCTTCTACCGCCAGTTACACCACACCAGCTGTTACCGTCCCACCATCTTCCGATAATCCATACATTTTCCGTACAAATGCTACTGCTGGAACAGTTTTCATTTGTTTTGGAGTTGCTCTGTTTGTGATTTTATTGGCAACTTTCCTCTTATATGTATTCAGCACATGGCGTGCTAGAAGACGGGCTCTTCATCTTAACAAATTATTAGATTCCGAATTTAAAGGCTCCAATGATCACAATGGTGGTTATAATTTTGGACCTAATATCAAGACGTCAAAAGAAGATTTAAAAAGACAAGACTATCAAGACACCTCCATGACAAGTTTGAACAATACCGCCAATGGTATGAATCAACTTGCCCAAAGTACCACAGATGTAACAAAAATGTTCATTTCTCCAACAGCAGAAGTATTGAACGTTAGAAATTCTGTTTATTTGCCAAATGACTCGGTGACTTCTTTGAAATACCATCAAAGATTCGAATCACAGCAATCGGTTCCATTTGTGGGCGGAGATTCAAGACATAGTAGAAATAATTCTAGTGTTGTTGGATCTCCTTACAGAAGTCCTATGAGAAGTCCATCATTAAGAAGTACAGTAGTTAGTCCAGTTAGAAGTCCAGTTCTCAGTCCAGCTCGTTCAGCGGTCAAACTTTCTGAGTCCCCATCCGTCGAGTCTGATGTTCCTGTTTCAACGGAAAGAAAAAATAAAGGACGTCAAGGTAATAAAGTCATCCCAAGTATGTACCTTGATGACATGCTTGATGAAGAACCCCTTGAAAAATAAGTTCTCGATCCGCGCACACATAATCCCCTAATAAAAAGAGTAGCATTTTACTAATTTTGTAGCATTTTCCATACTTAAAAAGTCACAGTTAAAAAGAGATTTTTCTTAGTCTTAGCGTGAGATCCACTGGAAGAGAGATTGGTAGAGCGATTGGAAGATGGAGAAGTTCACAAATTGGAGAGATAAGGCTACTGGTATTTCGCCATTCTACCCTGTACTGCCTACAAAGATCAACTATGTGTCATTAATTTATCGCATCCCTGTACTGTTGATCAAGTTACCACTCTTCATAGTATTGACGGCGCTTATTTTCATCACCACCCCAATCAAACCTCTCCATAAAGCACTGTGGAGATTATATTTACTTGTCATTTGTAATTTGGTGAAATTCCCACAGTTGAACTCGAAGAAATTCAAACCAAAAGCTAATGTTGTGTTTGTCAATTTCTCCAGTTTTGTCGACCCGATTTACTGCTTCCTCTTAGAAGGAAACTCATGTTTTGTCACTACTGATGGATCTGGATATAGAGTTGTATCGTTATGGGAGATGATCACAAGAAGTATTTCGAATCCTCAAAAGGTCATTGGTGTTCAAGGTACTCCTATCAAAGATATCAGTGAGATCCTGGACAAATATAAAGTGGTCTGGGTATTTGCAGAAGGTACGACATCCAATAACAAACTGATTTTGAAGTTTGAGACATCCGATTTGAAATCAAATGTATTGACCTGTACTCTGTTGAAATCAAATTGGATCATCACTGTTGTACCTATATCGATTTTACAATTGATCTGGCTCCAATTATCAAGTGTCGAATTATTAACAATAAATCTCAAACTCGCTTCAGATATTGCTCCTCAAAATATCAGAGCCACATTACAACTGAACAAATTGAAAACGGTCAACCTATCAATTAACGATAAGATTGCCTTCTTAGAAGCTTATGATAAGAGATATTCATATTAAGTACATGATTTCACTAAATAATAATATAATAAAATAATAATAGGTGACTATATAAAAGATAAAGTGGTACTCGATCGGTCTATATAGTTGTATGAGGGGTTCTTTTTATTGCTGATTGATGTTGTCTATGTTGAGTCTTTTTATTTACAATTCGTCGATGTATGGCAAAGCGTCGGTGTTTCCTACAACAACGTAGTTGAATTTGTCAACCTTGACGGTGTCCTTGACAGCCTTGGTCTCGACACCAGCTTCCAATTGAGCGGCAGAGGCGTACTTGGATAAGCCGGTAGCAGACTTCAATTCCTTGGCGATGGCCTTGATGGTGGTGGACAACAGAGCAGCGTCCAGAGAAGAAGCAGAAACGGTGAAGATGGAACCTTCAGCGTAGGAGGTGACGCCGGAGTCAATTTCAAGAGACAAAGTAGACTCGAATTTAGCAGTCAAAGATGAAGCCAAAGCAGCGAAAGTGGCTTCTTCACCCTTTGGAACAGCAACACCAATAGCAGCAGTGGTCTTGGAAGAAGGCAATCTAACTCTAGTTTGTTCACCAGTGAAAGTCTTAGAGCTGACAGAAGAAGCGGCAGAACCTTCTGGCAAAAGAGAGAAAGAAGAGGTGTCCAAAAAGTTGGCCAAATCCTTCTCAACGACACCGAAAGCCTTAATCTCCAAGTTTTGCTTGGTGTAGAACTT
Organism: Nakazawaea peltata; assembly: GCA_001599355.1. NCBI lineage: Eukaryota > Fungi > Ascomycota > Pichiomycetes > Alaninales > Pachysolenaceae > Nakazawaea > Nakazawaea peltata. The sequence goes on from BCGQ01000003.1 coordinate 71,944, forward strand.
CTTGCTGTAAGCCTTCAAGTCATCCAAAGTGATCTTGGTGATACCATCGTAGTACAAAGAGTTACCCAAACCGGATCTGAAGGTCAACTCGTGTAATTTCTCAACGGCTTGAATCTTGGAGTTGTATTGAACACCTTGGAACTCGTGCAAGGTAGTTGGTAAAACCAATTCGGAGAATTCGTGTGGCTTGAAAGACAATTCACTCAAAGTAGAACCCATAGCGTTCAAGTAGTATGGTAAGTCTTCTCTCAAGAATTGAGCTTCCAAGATGATATCATCTCTGGTGACAAAGGACTTGTAAGCACCACCCAACAATTCGGATTCTCTCTTCAATCTTAAACCGGACTTGCTAGAGGTGTTCAAGAAGTTGAAGTTGCTCAACAAGTGGGACAAACCGGACTGCGAGTTGCTCTTGGAACCGGCGTTCTTGACAACAACTTGCAACTTGGAGACTGGAGATTCAAATTCCTTAACAGCCAATTTGAACCCGGAAGCGCTTGTGGCGTATGATCTTCTGGAAACTCTAGTGAACATCTTTGTATGTATTATCAATTAAAGTAGAATTAGTATCACTATATTAAACTACTATTTACAATTATGTTTAAACCTTTGATTCCAACGAAAACTTTTTTTCCTCATACAAAATTTTTCCCTCACTACAAACCGCACACTTTAACGTCTAGCGTTCTTTTAATTTCAATTTTTTTTTTTTGGTAATACATAAAAAATCCAATTGTGATTGGCTCAAATTTAGATGATTGAAGATTTCTGGATTGGGAATTGGAAAAGGGTGCACTACTATTTGGGGGTAAGGATTTAATGTAAAATGCTCAGCCTTACGATGCCTCGGGGTGTAGGGGGATAGTATAGGAGTAATATAGGGGGTAACCTAAGGTGGAGTATAGTGTTGGGAGCTTAAAATCTCAATTTATCAATAATAGTCTGAAAATTACACCGTTACTACATTATTGAAGTGATTTCTGATTTCTCAATTTGCTACGCATACCATCTGTCATTCTCTGTTCTTCTCCCTCCCATCACCATCCCTCATAAAATTTTTCTACACAAATCCAACCCTCACTGTAGTGAAAAATATGAAGAAAAAAAGTTAAAAATTTTTTAGGTACAGAAGAGTCGATTTGACAAGGGTTAACCAGACAGATGACTTCTGGAACTAGAGACATGATCCATAAAGGGCATCAACAGCCCCAGTCTCCAAAAGCATACTTGTATACAGAGATCATCAAATCACATCTCGGGGAACAGCTGCTGTTGGTGACTTCATTCTTGATCAGTCATGGCAGATTAACCGTCCCTCAGTTAGCATCATATACTACTCTCCCGGCATTTAATGTGAAGCAAACATTGGTTTCTTTGATCCAGATGGGAGCAGTTACATATTCCCAACTGACAGAGTCCAAGCGCCGTTCAAAAGCCCCACTTCATCACTATGATTTCAAAGAAGAAGGTGTGTGGAAATTATTATATGCTGGTGATATCATACATCAAATCCAGCTCATCTACCAAAATGACCACGTCACCAAGATTATACAAAATGCATTGAATTATGGTCATTTCTGCATGAAGGATTTCATGGCAGTCTCTCAAGATCCGGATGTTGATTTCGATCTGTTATTCATTAGATTAGTCCAAGATAAATGGCTTGTTCCAATCAACAAGAACTATTTCCAAAATAGATTTGATCTTTATAACGATTTGTTCAAGCTGCAATTATTGAAGTTTAATAGAGATAATAGACTGGTGAGCGAGTCTAAAAAGATCCTGGAAGTTAAACAAATCACCAATGATTTATTCTTGAATCTGGTTGTGAACAGTAAAAATGAGATCAAATGTTTCAAAGTGGTCAATGGAGAACAAAAAATGATCGATGATATCCCATTAACGGTTAATGTAAATAGATTCTTACAAAGAAAAAGATCTATTCTGTTACAAGATTTGGCAGCTCATACGGTAGGACCATTGTCTGCCCGTATTTATGGCATAATAATGAACAAATATGAAAAGAATTCGCTTGACTGTGTGGATGAATTGGTTCAAGTATTGAAATATTCCAACAATATAATGGTTACTTCGACAGGATTAGATCCCGAACTGGTCAAATCTCTGCAGAATTCTGCTTTTTTGCAAAATATAAAACAAACCTCATTCAATACTAATGACATTATGAAAGAGATCAGTTTCTTGAACACCAAAGCTAAGCAAGATTCAGACAAAATCGTGTTAGAGAACTCGATCATTTATCCAAGTCAATTACAAAATGGATCCAAACTTAACGGTCTGGATGGCCCACCAAAGAAAAAAATCAAATTAGAAGTTTTAGACGAAGCGATGCCTCATGATGATTTTACTAACGGTGGGAACGATAATGTTTCTACATTGATGCAACATTTGAAATTACTTGCGCAGTATGGGTTCCTTAAAGAAACTTCCCCGGGCAAATTCTACATCCCTTATGACACTGCATTGTCCAAATTAAAATCGGAGACCGTATTGAAATTAATTAAGCTCATTTTCGGACCAAGTGGCCTCAGAATAGTTAACTGTGTGAAAAATCTTCGACTTGCCGATGAAAAAATGTTGAATAATGTTCTTTTAATGAAAGACGCAGTGATTAGATCGGTGTTGAATAAGTTGACAATGTCGAATATCTTGGAATTACAAGAGATCCCAAAAACTAGTGACAGATTACTGATCAGAACGGTGTACCTGTTCAAATTTAACAATGAACATCTGATCCGCAAACTTAAAAACTCCTTGTATTATAACCTTGGAGAAATTTTGAGCAATATCGAGGCTCTCAAAATGGAGAATAAAATTTTGCTCGATAAATGTAACAGAGATGATGTTAAGGGGAAGGAATTTGAGGTATTAATTGAGAATGAGTTACTTAAATTGAAGGAAATTTTCCAACAAGAATCCAATGATTTGAAGAAGTATATTCGGATACTTTCATTGATTCAAGTTTTTGAGTTCTGAATGTGTTGATCGTATATACGTTCCGACTGACTATCCTTGTTCGTGTCTTCCCATGAGCATCTTCCCTCCCCTTTCCCCTTTCTCCCTCTCCCTTTCCCCCTCTCCCCCTTTCTGCGTCTCTCCCTCTCTCCCTTCCCCCTCCCCCTCCCCCTAATAAACAGCATTTTATCAATTTTCGTAATCCCTAAACGCCCCTTTTCCTTATCAAGTCATCGCCTGACTCTCCGCCCCCTGCGCGCAGTTCACGCTCTCTCAACTCCACGCTTTTTTCCCTCTTTGTGTAACAAAAACAAACAAAATTAAGACGAGTCATAAGGGGCAACCGTACCGAGTGTCAGGTAATAGTGGTGATCTATCTTCAGGACATGATTACAAACTTGTCATGAGTTATAAAGAGAAGTCAAGACCCAAGAAGGGTGATAAACTCACCCAACTTGTCCAGGTAAGTCCCAGTTACTCACTCCTATTTAAGCGCTTATAGCAAGCTATTTATGATGGATATACTAACGGTTTGAACCATTTAGAATTTCTTTTTCAAGGCATCGAATATCATCGTTCAATCGAGAAGTCATGATACTTTGTCACTGACTCATCTGAAGTTGAACAAATGGTTCAACCTCCAGTTGTATGATGTTCTTTCCAAAGAGGAGCTCAAATTGTGGAAGCTCTCTAGTTCACTCGTTAATGAGGAGACAAATTCCATATTGAGTTTGCCACCTCTAGTGATAGAGATATATCTCGATTTGAGACATCTCTCTGCTTCACAACTGTTGGTCATCAAGGATCTGGATGAGATAGTTCATAATGTCACTCAAGGTAATAGTAAAAATGAAGTAATATTGGAGAGATGGCTTCTTGAATTTGATTTAAATACCTTTGATTTCGATATGGATCAACTTCCCTCAATCTACAAAAGCATATTAATATCATTTAGAGTGTTATATTCATTCACAAGACTTCTACCATGTTTCAAGTTAAGGCAACGGATTTCAAAATCACAACTCAACCAGTCACTTAGCATAGGTTATCGTATTTTGGACGGAACTTTACCAATTCATTCGAAGGGAAGAGTGGGACTTTCAAAGAATTTGATCGAGCGTGGCAAGAAAGAAGATTTGGCTACTAAGAAATTTGAGCCCATTATAACAAATGTGGGGGCCCTTAGGATGAGTGTATCCTATAGAAGGAATTGTAGCTTTGATTTGAACGATAAGGAGGAGCTTCTCAGTTCACGTTTCATTCAAATGGATCAACCTCGTGAGAGTCCCGGTCCTCAGGATGTCGGATTTAATTCCACTCCTCTTCCAATGTCAGACAATCTGAGATCTTCGAGCAACATTGATGAGCAAGAAGTTGAACTGGAAGCCTCAGCTTCAGAATCTGAATCTGTCTCTAATAAGCTTCTCTCACAACCTGTGAAGATCAAGGAGAATCCTCATTTGAAAAGATTATCTTTCCAATCAAACTACTCATTATCTCCAGGTTCAGTGTTCTTAAGAGAAATATCTCCGTCTCAAACGAGATTACGCCGGTCGTCATCTTCTCTGTCTAAAATTCATCCTTTCAAAACTGGGTCGGTATCATCAACCATTGCCCAACATCAGCAACAACTTCAACATACTCAACATCATTATCATCTCGGTCAATCATCGACACCTCCTTACATGGGATCCGATTCGCTTCTCAATGATCCTTCTCATATCAATAGTAATAGCAGTACTAGTTTACTGGCCATGTTAAGACAGCAAAGAACTAGTTTCTCTTCTCAAAACCCACAATTCAAGCCGTTATATGTGGGAAGTATTGATTCTTCAATTTCTCATGAATCTGGTAACACACCAAGATTCTCATCATCTTTTGGATCTAGATATAGAAGACAAAGAAGTACTTCTAAACTCCCAGATGAAGATGAGTTGGATCAATTCATAAAACTGTTAGATGCCAAACCTGATCTTCATCTCTCTGTCTCTCCTCAAGATTCTTTGGAAAGATATCAAAATTTGCAGAAAAATCATAATAGTCTCAGTGACTCAATCAATGCATCTATTTTGCAAGGTCAACATTCACAAGGAGAAGTAAGACTTATTAATTATGATCAGTCTGATCGTAAATTATTACTGTCCCTGAGGTCTGGAAGTAATAGTAGTAGATCGACACCTATTCATAACGAAAGTGCGATTATCGATGATGACGAAGAAGAGGAAGATCAGGTAAATACTGGTCAAAATCTGTCAGCAACAGTTTCGCATGCTCGTATGAGTAGTAATAGTTCTACTTATCCTCATAATTACATTATCAAAGAAAAGATGAGACGATATTCCAGAGAAAACAAGGTCAATGAAGAGGAGGAAGATCTTTTGTTTACTATGAGTGATATGAATTTGAGATGATGTTCATTAAATAGAATAAATAAATAAATAATTGTACAGTTAGGGATTCATGATTAGTAGTTCATTATGTCATTATATAAAAACCTTGTACTGTACTGATCTTCACTTCTGTACTTCTCCGTACTCAAGTGCAATCGGTTGAACAATCCAGTTGCTCAATTTGGTCGTTACTCTGGCGATTAAGCCTGTTGCTTGTTTAATTGTTGTTGTCTATATTCAATCTCAAATTCTCTATGGAAATCTCTAGAATTTGTTCTTGAATTGATATAAACTAAACCTACTACTGCAGGAATAGAATATAATGCGTATCTTTTTACTTGTCTATTTAGTGTTAGTATGGTAACATATGACATCATAATAATTTTTTTTACTTACTGTGAAAGAATAAAAGCCATTTTAGTTAGTTGATGAATTTACTGGGGGAAAAAGTATTCAGGATGTGGGGACACTCCTGCTTATATATAAGACATTTGAAGTTTAATATCAGCTGCATATTTGGCGTGGAGATTTCCAGAATAGATCTCATGTTATCAATCTTGCTCCGAGCTGTGATTATCACACCATCTTGTTAAACTCCGGGGTGTTCACGCAGGAAAAGATCCGGGGGGTATATTTCCTAATTGGGATTTGTTACGGAGATAGAGTGGGTTAGATAGTGAAGGAGGAACCCACTGGGTGCCGAAGGACCCACAAGACCCACTAAACCCACCCTACATACATCAAATATGTGGATCCTTACTTCTAAGCGAATATCTGACCCACCTCTTTACGATCTGCATACCCTATACTACTGAGTTCCATCAAGTTCCTCAAACTCTTACCCATTTCACCTTCCTATTATGGAATTACTTAATTAGTCAATTTACTGAATCAGCTGTGCTATAAATATTATACCTTCCTATTATGGAATTCCCATATTTGTCAATTATCATCCCTACTTATAATAAAAAAATTCACACCTTAACTAACCATCAGCTATTCAATACCACCAAATGTCTCTTGTAGAAACCAATGGGATATCTCTGATTCAGGACTTGAATTATCATGTCCCAACTGATGATGAAGATGTAAGGTACCTTTTACGATCTTTAGGTGAACCTATAACATATTTTGGTGAAGATAAACTGGACCGTCGAGGTCGGTTAATTAAATTGATATCAAGTAATGAAGAGTTGTTAGGTAGTATATTGAATAATACCGAGCTGAATGATCAAGATGCGTCAGAAGATGAAGAAGATGAAATATTTGAACCGGTGAGCGAAAATCCACAAGATTGTGACGAATTGTACGACCTAAGAGTCTCAATTACAAAGGCATCTCTAGAGAAAGCAAAACAAATTAATGACAAGGAGTATGATTTATATCAAAATTTTGATATGGTTGAAGAATTGAAGAGAAGGAGGTTGTTATACAAGAACGTGTCAGGAATTGAATTAATGGGCTCCAAAATGATTAGTGATAGACCCATTTCGCATGTAAATATTAGAGGTGATAAGATCACGACAAGTAGTTGGAATGGTGAGATAAAGATATTCCAAAATATGAATAATGAAGACTTGAAGGAGGTCAGATGTGTTAAGGAGGATGAAAGAATCAGTAATTTCATTATCACCGACACTAACTTAATTAGTGTAGATTTCAATGGTTCTATGCATTGTTATGATTCAGAATTGACGGAGATGAGAGGAGGTTGGAAACTTCATGAGAATAGAATCTCTGATTTGGTTGAGCATCCCTTTGTTAATGATTTGATTATCACTTCCTCTTATGACCAGACTTTCAAGTTATTCGACTTAACTAAACAAAAATCCATTCACCAGCAAACCCAAACCCATAGGAAACAGATCTTTGCATTGGGTTTAAACGACACTGGTTCATTATTATCGACTTGTGGGCTTGATGGAATCGTAAGAATATGGGATTTACGATCAGGTCGTGTCATTGTAGATTTAGTAGGACATCAAGATGGTGTGTATTGTAATAGTTGGCATCCAAATTCTCATCAATTACTCACCGGATCAAACGACAATACAGTCAAGCTTTGGGACATGAGAAATCCAAATAGCAATGTGGTGAATTTACCTCTTCATGAGAAATTAGTGAGTTCTGTGAAATTCCATAGCTCAGGTGAATGGTTTGTGACCAGTAGTTATGACTCGACCATCAAGATCTGTAGTTTCCCAAATTTGAGTTGCATTTCTACCCTTACAGGACATGGTGATAAGATCATTTCTTTAGATTGTGATGACAATACTATAGTGAGTTCCGGTTGGGATAGAAGTTTGAAATTATGGAATTAATTATAAAACATAGATAGGCATTTTACTTTCAACAGCATCTAATACAACGAAATTATTGAAACATTGTTTCCCCGATAAACATTGAATGATATCTTGAGCAACTGCTCCTCCAATGATGGCACCTGTAGGTTGGAATTGAGCGTAACTTTGTCTGACCACATCACTTAATTTACTCTTATCAATCTTCAAGTTCTCTAATTCTAACATTTTAAGTATTTCTCCAAGCTTGGATTCGAATTCTTCATCGTCAATAGACACATTTTCGGTCGGTACTTTGTTAAATGGGTAGAATTCAAGTAAGGTCAAAATGCAAGGCAAAGTAATCGATATTCTATTCAATTTTCTTTTGGTGTTGAAGAATTCTTTGATCTTAAGGGTAGTGTCTTTGCCCAATAATTGGTCAAATGGTTTGTATACAGCCTTCAATTGACATAAATCTACCAATTGGTCATTCTCTTTCTTACGTTCAGTCAGTATCAATTCACGGACACTATCAATTGGACCCAATTTTTTAGACAACGACAGGGTCGTCACTTCAGATTTAGTAGTATATATATGCTCAATGAGATCAACAAATATGTATCCATACAACCCATGTAACCCTGTACTATAGAATGGGGTATTGTTTTGTCTAGTGATGTGATTCAATTTGACAATCTGATCTTTTGTACATTCGGTAGCAACCACCAAGTCGAATTTCTTATAAAAATCGACATCTTCATAATCAAGAGGGTCACAATGTATCTGTAAATCAACTGTAGGATTCAATTCCTTAATACTATCAAACGACAGCTTCAATACTTGCTGTCCAACCTGAGAAGAGTTGACAAAAAAGTTGGAGTCCAACAGTTCTTCTTCTAATATAGAGCTATCAGCTATATGTAACAGACCTACACCACTCAACATTAAATTCTTGGTGACTTCTACTCCAATAGACGAGAGATTAATCAACAAAATCTTCGAAGATCTGATCCTTTGTTGGGCATGAATACCCCATAATCTGATTTGACGATCATATAACGCGATCTCATCTATGATGGTGTTAGTATTTCCTGATTGGGCGGTGATTTTGGTTCATTTTTTTGGTTTATACTTACCGGCTGAAAGTTTTGAGTCAGATGCCGTCATAATATGGTCGAAATGCTGATTCTAATACCTTAAATAGACCCCCAAGTCAATCCAAAGAATCCTGGTCCTCTTTGATTTGCCAAAAGCGAAAAATTATGTTCGTTGGTGTAATGATGTAGAAAATATGAGAGTTAGTAGCGCAAGGGGATCTCGCCTAAGAAATTAATAAATCGTGAGCAGATGGTGATTGGGGGTGGTTGGGGTAGAGCCGCCTCACTACAATAGAGCTAAAATCGTTATTGTTGTCTGTTATGCTATCTCATTAGCTTTTCGCATTGTACCTGTCTTATCGCTTCGAGGACAAAAAGAGAGACAAGCTCGCTTCGGAGAGGAATGCTGCTGGAGAGGATGAAATCTCCATGGAGGACCAGGATTTGCTGATCTTACTGATATCGACAACCCTTATTTTAGATATACTTCATAAGTTTAGATCTACTTATACTATATGTCTGAATTCTAATAAACTACACCTCCTTAATCAAACCCTACGGAGTTTAATATAAAAGATACACTCGAGTATTAGGTGCCTCTACAATCTAAAACTGATCAATCTAGATCTATTTTATCAAATAACCCACTTACGTTGCCATGGTCCCTAGATGATCCGAAGACCGATGATCTTGAGCTTATTCATGCAACATCACCAAGGCAAACTCATATTACTGTGGTTTGTACGCTTGCATAAACTATGACATCTGATGGGATAAAAGAGAGAAAAAAAAGAAACTGATTAAAGAGCACGCTTAATTACCTGCATAATCTACGAAAAAATAGGGTTGGTACTAACTTTTTGTAAAGAATTTTTTGTATCCCTTTGTCTCATGCAAGGAACCTAAGGAAAGGAAGCAGGCAGACCAATATTGAAAATTATATATATGAAGAGACATATCGATGTCGATTAGGTAAAAAAAGACATAAGATATGAGCTATCTCTTCACTGCTACACAACTGTTTCAATATGTCTACTTATTTGCTCTTGGCACTCTCTTTATTGCAGTCAACAAATTCGTTGCCGCAATCTAGTTTTTTTTCAGAGACTTCTGGATTTGCATCATTTGCCAATGCCACATTCCTGTCATCGGCTTCATCTACCGATTCGGATGATCTGACTTCTAGCAGCGGTTTACTGTCTAACAAAAATGTCGAAACAGGAGATGATGACTCAAACTCTACTCCTCATGATAAATATTTGCTCATCCTCTTGATATTGGTGGGACTTATGGGTGGTGTTGTATGGTTTGTGAGAAGAAGATATAAAAAATTGCTGAATGAAGGAGGAAGATACGATGATTTAGAATTACAGAATTTGAGTAGAGGTGGGTTCAAGACGGCTTAATTATAAAATTGATATCCTTGGGAAGATGATATACCATCAGGAGCGAGTTATATATCTGTATATTTTTGATTTGAGATTATTTTAATGGGTATTTTATATTGGTACAAATTGATAAGGAAAAAATATGTAGAGATCTTATTTTAAGTTTTTCCTGTTTTTGTTAAAAATGTGTTATATAATAGTAAATAAGAGGTGTGAGACACAACGTAGGGCAACTTAGGAGAGAAATTATTTGACAGTCTACTAAAATTTTCTCTAACATACTTCGGCTTTCCAGTACCTACTTCACCTCTCTCATTGATCTCCTCTTAATAATTGCTCTATTCTTAGCCTTACTCTGATTTCTCCTCTATGCTTTTCTTTCTTCTGCACCCGATTCCCATCCTCGCTAAGCTTGTGACGCAAACAACCAAAGAAAAAACTTCAATAGTCCCAAAAGGGAAACAGAACAAAAAGCAGGGAGTTTAGTTAAACTCAATAATATTTGACTTATTTTCTGGCCGAAGTTAACACCACTTTATTCATAACTTTAAAGATGGATTTGTTCAAGATTTTGGACTCTCCACCAGAGCCACTGATAGTGGATCCCAATAATTTCAAAGTCGACCAACAATATGCTATGTCAAGAGACTATAAAATTATGACACCTTTGACCGATTTTCAGAAGGAATTGTTCGACCAAATTGTCTCTTTACATTATAGTGATATTTTGAAATTTTACATTCAATTCGAGGATAACGTCGAGAATTTGAAGGACCAGTTGATCAGCGACTCATTGAAAGTCTTATTGGAGAACAGTTCTCTTGTTAGCAACCATCCTTACTTATTGATCGACCATTTTTTCCCTAAAAATTTGACTTCGAAGGATATTTATAAGAAGTTGGTGGACACTAGTGGGAAGTTCAAGGTACTTCACGACTTGGTCAATATAATAGAATCGTTATACGTTCAAGGGACTTCTAGTACATCGGGAAGAAGATCAGGGAATTATGGAAGCAAATCTCGTAACAATTATTTGAACAATTCGAATTTAACTCCGGGGCAGGAAGTATTCAACTTGGTGATAGCTTCGAGACCTGGTCTGTGTATGGATTTACTTGAAAGTATGCTCATGGGTCATAATTGTACTATTAAAAGATATTCAGGCGAGAAATTGAGCTCAAATGCAAAGTCCAAGAAAAATTCACAGTTACAACAAGAGGATGAGAATCCGTTCAATGTACATTTATTGCCGAGTGATGGGTCAAAATTGAACCAACAACTTTATGATCAAGGTTTGAAAGACAAGAGAAATTTGAATCTTTTAATATCATTTGATATTTCGGTTGACACAGAGGAGTCACATATATCACAATTATTGAAGAACAACCCAAGGATGCCGATATTAAGATTGGTTCCTAATAATACTATAGAACATATTGCTTTGTTCTTCAGAAAATCATTCAAAGATAAGACAGACACTCTGTATTTAGAACCGGTTACGCTGGCTATTGTCTGTTTACGTGATAAAGTGGGATTAATCCCCTCCGAATTAAAGTCTATCTATTCTACCGATTTGAAGTACCTTTCTGATTGGTTCAAACAATTATCTCCAGAAACATTATTGAATAGAAATGATTGGAATGGTGAAGAAGTTGCATGGCCCTTACCTGATTTAAGACCAATTGATAATTTCACCTCCAGAGATGTTGAAAAATCATTATTAAAAGAGGTCACTTTTGAAAATGATGAAGATGAATTATTACAATTACCGAACCATTATAAAACACGTCCAAAATCAAGGATCTCATATTACAAATCTAAAAGATCCGATGGGGCCTACATTACAGATGTCATTGAATATGAATCTTATAACAAGATCACAGGTATCTCATCGAATATCCCAGAAAACACCACGATATTGACCCATAAACTTCTATTAAATTGTAATTTAATCCTCCAAAAATATGGGATAGTCGTTCAAGAGATGGAAACTTTCAAGCATATTCTGAAAATCCGAGCCGAAGATATTGACACGGCAAATTCAAGTTATGCCAAAATTTTCAATGAAGTTGAGCTCTTAAAGAAGCAAATTCAGGAAAAGGCAAACCAACTCATTAGCAAACAAGAGACATTTGATCAGTTGAAACAAACAGTTCATGAGATAGATGTCAAAGTTTCACAGAATACCGAGAAGGATGAGTTATTACGTCGTAAAGAATTGAAAGAGTCCATCGAGAACAAGATCAAGAATAAATCACAGGAAAATGATTACATGAACAAAGAAATTTCGAATGCGAATAGCTCTATTGAAGAATCCCTCAAACTGATCGAGCTGTTGGAAGCGGAAAATGCCAAGATGAGAGAGCAATTAGACGCAACACAACCGGTCAGATACCTGTTTGACAGTGCGCAGAAAAATCAGAATGAGCAGGAGCTTTTAAAATCCAATTCAGAATTGATCCGGGTATTGGAGAAGGATTTAAGAAAGATCAATGATATTCCAATGTCACAAAAGCTAAGGATCAATGGTGTTAATAATAATATCTATTCCGGACATTCGAGCCGGCGATAAATAAATAGAATGTACTACTAAATTGTTAAGTGAGTGTAAGATTGTATTAGATTGTGATATTTGATATACCAGATACATTAACCACTTCAAATCCGACAGATCAGGTCGATACCATTTATAATATTATATATATATACCCAATAAAAATACATAAGCTGTTAATTAGCTTACAAACCCAAAAGAGCGGCACCAACGAAAGCGGCACCAATGGCAGCGTAAGAACCGGAGTTCATGACGGCAGCACCTTCGTAAGTAGAAATGGTTTGGTTGGAAGCGTTGCTGCTGGCGTTAGAAGCAGTGTAAGCAGTGACGATGGAAGAGGAAGAGTATGGGCAGTCAGTGACGGTAGATCCACAAGAGTAGATGGTGTCGGTGACAGTGCTCTCCTCAGAGACAGTGACGGAACTGTAGACAGCAGAGACGGAGGCAGCGAAAGCGGCAACGGAAGCGAAAGTAGTGAATTGCATTGTTGAAAAGAGTGTATAAAGTTGGATTAAACGTTGATTAATTAATGAACTACAGGAATGATTGAATTGGGGATCAACCAGACTTTATATATGGTTTCAGATCTTGCTCTGAGTAGGAGCCTTTGCAACATGTCCGACCCATAAAGTTAAATCAAACAATAGATTTGTTTGTAAAATTCTTCACTGTACATGGATTAGTCTGAATCAGGAAAATCCAGATGCTTAGCCATGTAAGTTACGGACGTCAGATTGTTCTCTGGGTGCATTCGCTAGTATAAAATTGGCTATATTGATCTAAAAAAGGTTCTAGAGTCGACCGATTGGGAAAAGACCCAAAAGTTAGCCTGCGCCAATGCGCGAAGAGCTCAATTTTTTTCACCCACAGTAAGCTTATGCGTATTGTCGCTTGCAGAAAATTTCCCTATTGGGACAGACGAGCCAACCTCTTTTAGGTTATCCTCTTTCCTGATTCGGCCACACTATGGGGATAACAGCCGCCAGCATTAACGTGTTAATGCATTATTAGTATGAACTTTGTTCTAAAAAAAGATACTTGCTGATCTCATAGGGCCCAGAACGCGCTCTTCTACTTGATTCTGTTGGATCAATCCTTGTTTAGAAATCACTTTGGTCAAGCCTCTTTATGAAATAAATGAGCTGGACTTGATCTGATCAGTCTTGAGGACTATAATAACAACAGTTGGGCGACGAGAACAATTCCTCAAAAATCGGATCCGCTTCCTCTCGTCATTTCACCAACCATACACCCCATTACTCTCTTCCCCCCCACACTCCCCAGCATGAACCACCTCCCCCAGGCTCAACTCGTTCTAGATCCCTTCAGCATCCAACCGTCCCAATATGCATGAAAAAAAATTCACACTTGTAAACAAACACTGCATTATGGGTCGCTGCTTGAACGCAAAAAAGTAAACAAAAACAGAGGCTTTTCTGGTCTTAAACTACGAGCTTGAAAAATTTATTTGTTTTGAATTTATATGCATGTATTGTTTTAGACGGTCAACTATACGGAGGCGCCTGCACTCGGTGGAGTATATATCGGATCCACGTCTATTGTTAGATGAATGCGGTACCTGAAAAACTTGTCGAATTGAACCTCTTTGTGATCTAGGGCCGGGGAATTGTCTTAGAATTGAGTCAATCTGATGGCCCCTCTTTTCTCTTCTTCCACTCCATGCTCTACGTACCATTCTCTTTGTAATTCAACCCAGATTAAATCACAGATCGTCCAGGCAATTAGCACATTGTAAACTAATCCGACTCCATAGAAGAAATTACTGTTACCAGAGTTCAAGCTTACCCAAAGATAGTAGAACAACACCAATAAAACGATGACTACGCTCATCACTATAGCAGTCAAGAATGGTGGTATTCTCAATTTGGATAAATGATATTCTGAACCCAACATGAGGAAAAGCAATATTGATAAGTTCAAATCTTGGATACTTGCATAACTTTTGGTGAAATTTAACCAAAGCCAAGAGATCATTATAGTGAACATTGGTGGGGTAGATAATGATCGGAATCTATAGGTCAATGGTAGTATGAAGACCACACTGTACATATTAAACACACCAACATAAAAATCATGGAAGAAATCAAAGATCTCTGTGAAGAAATACCACCAAATTCCCAAATTAGGTTGGATCTTTTCAAATTTGAAGATTGATACATAACAATTTTGAATCACCTTATCGATTTCAAATGAGAAATGGTTTCCCACAAGTATTAAAAGACTGATAAAGAAAACCACGACATCTCTGGTTGGAAATTTCGATGATACCTTGTAAATATAACTTGTATAAGGGATGATCATAAAGATGGGGTAAACCGAAAGATACGCAGCTATACTCAACTGTATTAAACCTAATCTGAAATTGGAATCCCTCAAATTCTTTACACTTAATAACAGCAGTAAGTTGGTGAAAATAGTGGTATTTCTGCTAATTGTTGCTAACGTGATCAACGGATTCAGAATATAGAACAACAGCATCTTCTTCGATTTGAAAAATGAAACAAATTGGATCATTATCAAAGAATCCACAATTCCATAAATGATCGTCATAAGGAGCTCATCATTCATATCCACAAAACTCAGCCACTGTAAAAGAAGAGGAGGATGATTTATCATAGAATCGTAAGGATTCATCCCGAGACGAGTCAATAAATACCATCCTTCCTTTAAAGTTTTGAATGAGTTGACTGGGGTCGAGAACAACACTGATGAATCCAATTGACGACTCAACTGAGGAAAGACAAACGTGGGAAGAATGACTTTGAATGCAAAGTTTATCACCACCAGTGTCAATGTCTCGAAATTCTTCATCCTTTATTGTGGCGGCGTGTATCTCTTCTCTGACACCTGTCTCTCGCCCTTAAGGTTCTGAGCTCCGCGTGTTGATATTTTTCTAAGTGTCTGAGATATTGATATTTTGTACACTACTTTAACTCAAATGATGGGTTTTCAGTTATTTATCTCAAAAAAGATAATTCTTCATTTATTGATACATAATACACTACTTTAGTAGCCATTCTATTCATCGATTTCCATCGAGTCTCTAACAGGTGATAATGATCTATCTCTTTGGGATTTCTTGACCAAATTTGGGAATAAGTCTTCTTCATCACTTCTGTCTCTACGGGTTGGTCTTCTTTCACGTTCTCTATTGGAGACACCGATTCTTTCGGACAATGGTTTAGATGGCTCTGAGTGAGTTGCTTTAACTTCACCGGTGAATAAATCAGGTTCATCATCTCTTCTGGATCTATAATCAGGTCTTTCTCTGTACTTTGATTTTGATTTCTTGAAATTGGAGTAATAGTCTCTCGAATTTGGTCTTTCTCCTCTTTCTGGTTCTCCGTTAAGTAAGTAATATCTGGAGTAAATTCTAGCATTTTTCACTTTCTTGTCATAGTTGAAAGATTGTCTAATATATAAATCCAGAGATTTTTCTTCACCTTCTTCATTGACATACTCTTTAGCTTGTCTGTCTACTTTAGCTGCATCGGTAGATTGGTCAGTGATAGGTTCAGCCACTAACAGAGCCAACAGCTGTTGAGCACTCTCTTGGTCATTAAAGACAATATTCAAAGATGAATCGTTGATCCATTCCAATTTGTAGTTAAGAGCCTCATATTTCTCCTTGTTTGCAAAAGAGTAGTCTGGTCTTATGTATTTATCAATGTAAAACTTGATGTTTCTTGGAGATAATTCATCCACACCTCTTAAAAATAAAGCTTCGGGCCTTATATTCATACTATCAAAATCGTTATCTTCATCGTTTAGTACTACTGTTTTCCTGACAACAGTAGGTTCTTCTGATCCATCATTGACATTTTCCATCAAATGAGGAGGTTGCTCCTCTTGTAAAGGCAGTTCAGTTTCCATTTCACAGACTCTCAAGACACCAGTACAGACACCTTTATGAACAAGTTGAAACTTTGAACAATCTGAACGAAAAAGGCTGGAGGATTATTTCCATAAAAAGAAATTACCGCTCTTGGTAATAAAGACTGACAGATTAAAATATCCCAATTGGGAACAGAACCCATTTAGGTAATCAACAATTATCACCTAAAAATTTTCTTCTATTGAATTGTATGGTCAAGTAGTTACGATGAAGAAGTGACCGCCAATAAGATGGATCCATTCGAAGCTAGATTACAGTTTCAACAGATGTTGAAGACTCTCACGTCTTCAAACAACAATAACATCCAAATAACTAAATTTGTTTACCTGAATTCGGAATTACAAGAGGACTTCCATAACTGTATATTAGAATCATTTAGAAAGAATGATTTCAACTATAATATGAACTTGTTACAATTGGTCGAGATGATCATGGTACAAGGACAAAACCACGGGAATTTGTTTCTGAATGATATTGTCAGAGATTTAGAATATATGGTACAACAAGTGATGACATTAACAGGAGAAACCGAGGTTCTCAATTTGAGTAGCACAATAATGATAATGGAAGGTATTAGCAAGAGCTTGCAATATGAAAGATTAGATCAGATGAAGAAGATTCTTCGAAATGTTGTTCTGTCTTCGACAGTAAGTATCCAAGTACCAGAAATGGTGTGCACCAGAGGTGAAGAACAAGCCAGACTTTGTAATCATGATAAAACATCGACTCTGGTATTGGATAGAATCTGGGTATATTTAATACTGCTTAAGCAAGAGTCTAAAAATGAAAGAATGCGCCTGGGACTTAAACGAGGTGCGCCAGAAAGCCAAGAACCAGTGACAGAAATCCCGGTCAAACTGATGCTCCGGAGAATGGAAGACGATAGAGAGCGCACCAAGCGGCTCAAAGAAACTTTATGGCACAATAAAGGTGAATACAGCCAGGAATTTGATCAAGTGCTACTGCGATATGAGTTAAGAGCCAAAGAAGAAAAACATCGTCAACATACGAATTCTGATCTGTTCAGAGATATGGTGGAATTGAATATAATCGTGAGTCAATGTTATAATGATTGGACTAAGAAATAGATGAATAAAAATGCCGATGCCCCCCTCGCATATCTGTAGTATCGTCGCGTACGCTTACCTTTGGGTGCGCTTACCCTCGCCTCCTCCGTATAGTCAATTGTTAAGCTCATCTAAGCGGTCGTGTGCAGGTGAAATATTTCCGTTTTGGGACACTTTTATGTCATTTTAATTACCACGCACGTGCGCTCCTTCTCACAAAAAAAAGGGGGAGACGGGTTTTACACTACAAAGGGCGCTTATACCACATAGATTTTCTAAAGCGATAGGTAGAGGAGCTGATCCCCTCCATAAATTTAAGGGTCGACAACACAGAAATTCCGTGCTAACTCCAATTGGGTAAATTGTGTGGGATTTTATTACTCAAGTGACAATAATTTTATAGAATACGAAAAATAACCTTTGGTAATCAGTTACTTTTATTGTATTGAATATCAATTAGATTTCTTGTGTTTTGTGATACTTCAGCGGTACCCTCACCACCGCTTAACCGAGAACGCACACAACGCACAAACTTATCCACACAGAGATATCTGCCCTCCTACTTTTGCCCTACTACAAACTGGGCCATACGACAGAAAAAAAGATTGAAATTCCCAGAGGTTTCCTTTAGTCACTTGCCTTTGTTACGTCTGGTCAAGAGATGATGACAATGAATGAGAATCACAGTAACCATTCGACGCCGGGAAACAGTGGTTGGCGAAACGGGAACTCCAATACTCCCGGTTCAACTCAGCCGTATCAACTTACTGCTACCCCTGAGCTGCATACAAGTTTGAACGTCCTTTCCAGTACTAATAATATGACCACGCCTAAGGGGTCTCTTTCAGGGGAGTTTCATAATGATGGTACTGACCCATTACAAGAGTTTTTGTCACCAACTGGAGGAGTGGATACTGGTAGAATTAATAGTGAGCAGCAGTCGCAACAGCAGTCGCAGCAGTCGCAGCAGCAGCATCACCAGCAACCACAGCAGCCTAATAATCACCTTATACAGCAACATCATAGTAATGCTCCTACTCCTACCAATACTCAAGGCAACCCAGGATTCGGTTTATCTCATGAATGGACAGATTTCACCAATTTAGGTGACCTGGATTTGAACCTGTTAGAAGAGCATCTTTCAATGTTCCAAAACTCATTGAATAATACTAATTCTGGACCTAACGCACATCATTCACATACTAATAGTCATGCTTTCAAGCAAAACGATGAGACAAGCATGAATTATACCGATTTCTCACATACTCTGTTCCCTCCTATTGGAGATTCGCAGCAGCAGCAGTTCCATAACGCTAAAGTCAATGGGAATGATGATACTACCGATGCTACAGTGCGTACAGATCTAATATTCACTCCATTGGTGTCACCTCTGGTGACTCCTCTTGATAGAAATCTTCAACAAAAGACTCTGCCTAATAGTACTCAGTTTTCTTATATGGATCAACATAATTCCAATAGTCATGGAGGAGTCTTTTCTCCTTTGACTTCTCCTCTGTTGGAATTCCAACAAGGAAGATCATCACCTATTATGAGAATCAAGAAGGAGACATCATTAGATGAAAGCCAGCCGTATGTTTCTCAACAAAAGAAGCGTTCTTCAGTGTCAAGTAGTTCAAGTAAAACAGCCTCAGGTTCCACCCCAATTGTCACTCCTTCTATCCCTGGAAGAGTCACAAAACAATCTCCAGTGATAAAATCTAGACGTCAAGGTTCATTGAATAAGAATTTTTATGGCGATATGAAGTTACCTGAAAGTTCTA
Organism: Nakazawaea peltata; assembly: GCA_001599355.1. Lineage (NCBI taxonomy): Eukaryota > Fungi > Ascomycota > Pichiomycetes > Alaninales > Pachysolenaceae > Nakazawaea > Nakazawaea peltata. The sequence continues at coordinate 91,395 of BCGQ01000003.1, forward strand.
TGGATTTCAAGACTCCTAATTCGATTCCAAAGAGAAATAAGTCTCGTCTGCAACAACTTCTGCGACAACAGCAGCAGCAGCAATTACAAGAACAGAATAATTCGGAGTCTGCTCATCCAATTACTCCTGCTACGTTAATGAATTTCGCTCCTAATCACACCAATGAAAATGAAAGTGCATTCGATTCCAGTCATGATGGCATGAAAATGATGATGTACAATGAGTCTGAGAATCATAATCTCTCGATGCTGCAACAACAACTGCAACAACATTACCCATTACAACTGCAAGTTGTTTTGAATACCAACAGAGAGCATTCGAATTCCTCATCACCTGTCATCTTACCTTCATCTACTACTCCGGTGATGGGACCAAGAAGATCATCGAGTGTGTCTTCAAAGAAGAAGATCCCACATAATTCTTCTACGACATCTGTTAATACTATAGACAAGGACACTCAAATGGAGGATATCAACGGAGAGAACTCTGACTTGAATGGATTACCTCATTTGGACAAGAAGACCAATCATAAATTGGCAGAACAAGGAAGAAGAAATAGGATGAATATGGCTATCCAAAACTTGGATGATTTGATCCCTGAAGATTGGAAGAAAGATATCACAGTGCCTTCTAAACTGACCACCATTGAAGTTGCCGTGGATTACATGAAACATCTTCAACTGTTACTAGGTCAGAAATCTGGTAGTCAAGCCAACAGCGAGTCTGTGAGTCCATTTACTTAGAATATATTACGTAACTGATGATAATAAAAAATGTCTCATAAAGCTATAAAGTATGTAAAGTTATTCTTCTCCGATATTCCCATCAATAGTCCAGCTAGTTTTGATGGAGTTGCCATCTAAGTTACCTGCCAAAATGGAAGAACTCCGATTGCTTTGTGACAGGAGAGTTGGTGAATGTGGCAGTTGCTGCAGTTGGGGTTGTTGCTGATGAAAGTGGTGCCTTTCGATGATGCTCAGAGGAGCAATACCCAACGTTGACAAGTTGGTGTTTGAATCGAGACTGCGACGACGTCTATTTGAAGACAGTAATGTGACGATGGACGAGTCATCTTGTTGGAAATGGGGCACCAAATGATGTGAATTACTCGAGATATGAATGTAATTACTGGAGTGATTATTTGTTTGATATGATGATGATGTTAAATTGCCTGGGGTGTGTACTGATGTTGCAGTAGTCGATTGCAGAGATGTTGCAGGTCCATTAGACGAGATTCCACTAGTAATTGACAGCGATGATAATGAAAGAATTGGAATTCTGCTTGCCATATCACTCAGCAGAGAGAAATTGGATGATAATTCGTCGTATTTCAGTGAATTACTCGACCCTGCACTAGCACTGATACTGGCGCTACCACTACCGACAACACTGGCATTGGAAATGACCCCGACATTGCTTCTGTTATCGACCAATGGCCGAGGCAGGGCAGTACTACGAGTCCTTGAACTAGACCCAGTCTTATTACTAGAACGCATTCCATGTTTGCTATCCTTCGTTGGGGCATAACTGTTATTTTTCATTAAACGACGAACCCATGAGAATTTCCGGCCACTACCAACTCCATACCCTTCATCATTTTTAATACCATAGTTTCGGGACTCCATCATTTGTTCTGGTACTTTTAGGTTAATCTCATCTAACTGTCTATTTGCGTCATAAATTATTGTGGTATTTCCTGTGGAGGTAGTGTATTGAGATACTAAAATGAAATTAGCAGTTTAACAAATTTCAGTGGTTTTAATAGGTAGTGTACTGAAATACAAAATGATCTAAGAAGCATTAATTAATTTGTGTTTCCTAATTTGGAAACATGAGATGGGAAGGCAAAGATCTACTGATAGAAAGTCATCGAAGGACCTGAAGGTGAGACTCCCTGACATTAACTGAAATCAAATCTTCGACAAAACTGAAACTGAAACCCCTCAATGTCTTCATCTGTACCCTTTATTCCGGAAGATTTTGACGCCCTGAATACTTCCCCTCAATCTCAATCTTCGAATAGATTCGATAGCGTGACCATTTATGGGTGGGAAATAGAAAAAACCGATTTTGTATTGGCACTCTTACTGTTCGTTTGGTCTCCATTCGTCATTGGTTCGAGATTGGGATTCAAGACTCTGTATTTTCTGCTGGCAGTATTCTTTTGGCTTGTTCTCCCACCGGTATCTTTTTTGCTGCTGTTTCTGGTGATCCATTATACTTCATACATTACTGGTTCCGATAATGGACTTGCTATAAGATCTGAGCAACCACATTCTTGGTTTAATTATACTAGGGATCTGTATGTAGATATTGAGAATGCACCAGAAAGATTCGATACCCAAGATTCGGTCCCTGTCCCTGCCAACCCTTACTCTGAGCAAGACATTGCTGGCGCAGGTGGATACCGTGATATTCCTGATGATGATCAACAACCACCATCATATGAAGAACACGAGGCTGAAGGCTCCAGTGTTTCAGGACCTCCACCAACCTCCAATGGTGATATTAAATCCACAGGTGATCACAAAATACAGAATTAATACACTCAAATTGAAATAAATTATCTTAAATAAATATTATGTAAACGGGGAGAATTGAAAATGAGGCATATCTATATGCCAGAATATTAAATTACAACTTAATTAAATACAAGAGAATGAGTTATGTAAATAAAGTCGAGAATGCGCAGTGTTTGAATCAAACTTTGTTATCCGAATCGGAAGATTCCTCTTCGGGATAGATTGGAATCTCTTGGGACATGGTAGCTTCGAAATCAATCTCATCTGCAATGACAGCTTCAGCAACAATAGTCTCATGTGCTGGGAAGATTAAAGATAACAGCGAATAAACAAGGAAACTTGAAGGGAAAGTGTAGAAATAACCAACGTAACCAAACTTGATGCACCCTTCTGGGACAGTAATAGATGGAGTGACACTTGCTGCAAATGAAGGCAATTGTGGAGCAAATCCAACTAAGAAAGCAACACAAGCTCTCCAGTTACAACCCCATTTATTGTAACGGTAAATACCCTCGGTCTTGTAGAATTCAGTAATATCGTACTTCATCTTGTGGACAACATAAAGATCAGCAACTAAAATACCAGCCATTGGACCTAAGAAAATGGCGTAACCATCCATGAAGTTCAAGAAGGATGATGAACCAGCCAAGATGTTCCATGGAGTAGCACCCCAAGCGAAGACAAACAGGATCAAGAATTGACCACGTCTGATGTTAATGTAACGAGGTACCATAGCGGTTAAGTCATTCAGGGCACTAGCACAGTTAGCTGATAAGTTGACCAGAATTTGACCAAATAAGAAGATCAATGAGCAGAAGAATGCAGCAGCACGTCCACCTGGAGAAGTCCAGTAGTTCATAACTTCTAATGGATCCCACAAAGCTTCACCCCATAATTGTTCAGAGGCACCAGCCATCATCAAACCAACACAAGAGGTGAAAATGACAAAGATTGGCAAGACAAAGATTTGAATGTAAGGAGCAAACTTTTCATCGGTATAACGAGTGAAATCGTTAACGTTGACCAGTAAAGTCAGGTAAGAAGCAACGGAACTGGAGACAGCACTAAGGAAAGCCCAAGAGAATGCAGAGTCATGGACAGAGTTACCACCAGACCACAAGGAACTTGGATTATCAATAGCAGCCAATGACCAACCCAAAATGGCGAAAAGAGCACCTGGTACCATGATAGTCTTCAGGGTGAAAATCCATTGCATCTTTTCTTGTCTAATGTAATGGAATGGCAAAGAAATGATGAAGTAGATCAAGTAACAAACCATCATTTGGGTGGTGATGTTGGCACTTGCAGGCAATTGATTTTCAATATGTCTGAAAGATGGCAGGATCGAATAAAGTAATGTTTGAATACATTCAGCACCAGTGTAGACATTAGTAGCGTACCAAACACCACCAACAATAAATCTCAAGACAACCACTAAGAAAGACAAGTAGTAACCGAAAGAAGCTCTGGATTGAATGGCAAATGGAACATGATATTTGACACCAAAGTTACCATTGAAGGCCAAGATAAGACCAATAATAACATAACCGATGAACATGGCCAATAAAGCCATTCTAGCAGAGATACCAGAAGCAGTCAAAGAAACAGTGGTTCTCAAAGCAGAAGCTTGAAGAGTATCAGAACCCCAGTAACAAGCTAATTGCCAACCTTTCCAAGTTCTTCTCTCCTTTGGAAGTGGGTCCAAGTCCTTGTTGGAATGTCTAACACCTTCTTCTGGATCTTGTAAAGTGATAAATCTATCGATACGTTTCCAGATGGAGACATTCTTGTTAGACAGAGAGTCATAAGTGGTCTCACTGAGAGGAATATCCTCTTTTTGTTCTAAAGAGCCAGACATGTTAAAAAATTTTCTTCAAACTATATTAGTTCAAAACACCCCTCTTCTGTCTTGCAGTAGGGGGGATATTTTTTTAAAAGTTAATATTCTATACCTTTAAATATTGATGGATCCGACAAGACTCACCTTCTGATAAGAAAACAACCACACCGCTTGACCAACAAGAGCAAGTTCGTTTGCAACGTTTTCTTATATTTCCCAAAATTAATTCTTGATTCCAGGCTTGTGTCTTCTTAAATAACAAGTGAAAGGCATCAGAATAGGAAAAATTTTCCCTCTAATTGCTTGGGGAAAAAAGAAATTCATGCAGAAATCAAGCTATAAACACTCGAAAAGACTATAGTAGGAAAATTTAGTAGGTGGATAAGCCTAGTGGCTTTTAAAGATATGGTGAATATTTTACAACCAAGATATTGTTGATCAATATTGTATCGATAATGGCCGTAGCAATAATTGTCTTATCTCTAATCTCTAATCAAACGCCTCATTCCCATTTAAGTCACCCCGCTCATATTAGCACACTAAAGTGATGAGACGGTTGATGTTTCCGTTTTGGGAAATCGAGCACGCAAACTAAACCTTATTTGGAGGGGAAAAGCTTAAAATTTTTCTCTCCTCATCGCTCACTTCACGCAAAGTATTTTTTCTGACGCATCTCCTTACCATCTCCAAAGGCCGGGCATCTGAAGACAAAGAAATAAAAACATATGATCTTGCATGGAGGGTTATTGAATCTACGTTTGGGTCAAAATAGAAGATAGTTCAAAATTAACAAGATAAAGGTAGATTTAAGCATCCTTTCCTTCTGGATAAGTGACGGATTCTCTAGACATGACAGCCCTAAAATCGAGATCATCCAGAGTGACTGCTTCATCGAAGTAAGTTTCCTTAGCTGGGAAAACCATGCTGCATACAGCGTAAACAATGAAGGCAGATAAGAAGTTGTAGAAGTAACCAACTTGACCCATCTTGACACAACCATCAGAGACAGTAATCGATGGAGTGACACTGGCAGCGAAAGCTGGTAATTGTGGACCAATGGCGACTAAGAAAGCCAAACAAGCTCTCCAGTTCATACCGAACTTATTATATCTGTAAGCACCATCGGATTTATAGAATTCGGTGATATGGTACTTGTTGTTATGGACGAGGTAAATATCGGCGACCATGATACCAGCCATAGGTCCCAAGAAAATGGCATAACCATTCATGAAGTTCAACAAAGAGGAAGTACCAGCCAAGATGTTCCATGGAGTAGCACCCCAAGCGAAGATGAACAGAATCAAGAATTGTCCACGTCTAATGTTAATGTAACGTGGGATTAAAGCATTCAAATCGTTCAGAGCACTAGCACAGTTAGCAGACAAGTTAACCAGGATTTGACCAAATAATAAGATCAAGGCGACGAAGAAAGCAGCGGCACGTCCACCTGGAGAAGTCCAGTGGTCAATGATTTCTAATGGATCCCATAAAGCTTCACCCCACATATATTCAGAGGCACCAGCCATGACCAAACCAACACAAGAAGTGAAGATCGAGAAGGATGGCAAGACCAAGATTTGAATATAACGCAGCTTTGGATCGTCAGTGTATCTGATGAAATCGTTAATGTTGACGGCCAAAGTCAGGAAAGATTGAGCAGAACTGGAAATACTACTGACCATAGCCCAAGAGAACAGAGAGCCACTGACAGTGTTGGCATCGTCCCAATAAGAACCTGGGTGGTCAGAGACGGCAAGAGACCATCCCAAGATACCGAAAAGCAGGACTGGGACAAGCAGGGTCTTCAAAGTGAAAATCCATTGGATCTTCTCTTGTCTAATATAATGGAAAGGCAAGGAAATGATGAAGTAAATCAAGTAAGAAATCATGGTTTGAGTGGTAATGTTAGCACTTGCTGGCAAGTGATTCTTAACATTTCTGAAACCAGGCAGCATGGCATAAATAATGGATTGAATACATTCTGCACCTGTGTAAACGTTGGTACCATACCAAATACCACCGGCAACAAGTCTGAACAACATCATAAGATAGGCCAAATAGTAACCAAAGGAAGCTCTGGCTTGAACAGCAAATGGAACATGGTACTTAACACCGAAACGACCATGAAGGGCCAAGATTACACCAATAATCAAATTTCCAAGAGTGGATGCTAATAAAGCATTTTTGGAATTGATACCGTTGGCTCTTAAAGAGACGACAGTTCTCATAGCAGAAGCGTTAAGCATATCGGAACCCCAATAACAAGCCAATTGCCAACCTTTCCATGTTCTTCTTTCCACGGGAAGTGGATCCATATCTTTATTGGAATTTCTTTTGCTTTCATCAGAATCTTGTAAAGAAAAGAATCTATCAATCTTCTTCAAAAATGAAACGCTACCAGTAGCGCCACTTTGAGGAGGAGTGGTGGAAGTGTTATCACTTTCAAAGACTTCTACGTTGTCTTCGTTTTTAGTATCAGACATCTTAGTAATATTAGAAATCGATGAGATATCAAAAAGGTTGAATATTCTGCGATGTCCATCATTAAATAGTTTTTCAGTCTCTATTTTACTTGCATGTAGAAATTCACTATAAATGCCGTAATACCCAACCGATACCAACGCTTTCACTTCCCTTTCAGGGAAAATGTTACAATCTGCACAGCTTATCTTATCTCTTATCGAGAATATTATTTTTCTTCAGTTAGCCGTGCCTTAAATAGGAAGTTTGAATTTTTCCGTGCACAAAATACTACGGATTTCACCGTGGTTTCTGTGAAAAAGGTAATCTGGCAAAAAAATATGCAGTCGGAAAGCGCTTGCGCTGTGCGTTTCTTTTGTTTGCCGCGCACATTCACCGATGTGTTACCACGCAGAACAATAAAGCTATGGAACTTGGCTTGTCGTTTAAGGTTGCACTACTTAGAAGGATTCTGATTCGCATAAATGCCCAGATCTCGAGTTAAGAGAGAAGCTGGAATCTGGATGATATGCAGTGGATTGCTATTTGGAGCTAGTAATCTGTGCATGTTCTGTGCTTTTGCAGATTGGGAGGTTGGTTGATTGTCGTCTTTCGAATTTTCATTGGCGGCTAAGAGGTAATAGCGCTTAGAGGGTTATGATTAGGAAATATTGGCGTACTTGAAAAACAATAAGATTATCGGGGAATGGGGGATGAGATAAAGGGTATCGGGATGAGATAAAGGGACTCGAGATGAGATAACAGGGACCAGAGAAGAGATAACAGAGATGAGATAATAGGTGAACTCAATGATAAGATGTAATATCAGGGGTGAGTTGTTCTACGCACTGTTAGACTACACAGAGTAATACCAGTATTGTATCTCAAAATTTTGGGTATTATCACAGTTTTCTCACGGACTCACTGCAATTCCCAGTACCCCATTGCACATTCACTCACAACTTCTCTTATGAGAGAATAACTCCGAAACCCCACCCATCCACCAATCCAACTTCACTCCGCCTTGAACCCTAACCAAAGACAATATACCAGATTAGGAAATCGGGGCTGTCATTTCTCACAGTACAAAATTTTCTCCCTATCAACTTGCTAATAGAAGAAATGTGATTAGTCATTTTAATATCACAGCATTAAGTAGGAAGAGATGTCCAATTTGAGAAAATCGTTATTATCATCACCGGGTTCATCTCGACAAGGATCACGTGTATCGTCGAGATCCAATTCTAGGGCTCCAATGACCCGTCTTTTATCGTCTTCTACTGCTGCGGATTCTGACGATGAGGAAGATTTCAGTTTTTACGCCCTCGATGATTTAATCGCTTCTAAGTTGTCTGATAATGCTGCTGAACCTTCTGGAAAGGAGTCTTCAAGTCAGTCGGTCGCCAATTCTCATTCTATTGCCGACTTATTACAATCATTAACTAAATCTAGAACCGAAGTTAGCAGTGAGTCAAGAGAAGTGATCTTGCTGAGATTGTATCATTTGATGATCAGTAGACCATTGAGTGGACATGAAGATTTGGTCAATGAATTTGATGCTGAGAATTTGATAAGACATTATCAAAATGCTCGTAGTGAGAATGAAACTTTACTTCTGTTGAAAGTAGTGACGACATATTGTTGTGGGGATATGGAAGAAGTCGGAACTGTAGTCACCAGTACTTTATTACCGTTATTATTTACTCAAATTAAAGAAATAGACTCGATATCACCACTGATTCGTGCAAATGCAATGATATGTTATGCATCGTTGATGTTATGTGTTTACGATGGGTCTGGAGCTTACGGTCTTGATGAACAACTGATAGCCATTCTTGAGATTATTGAAGGTCTTAGTATGTCTACTTCTCTGAGTGCTGAGGTGGATATGATTGTTAATGGATTACACGCAGTAGGGATCGTCTTAACTTTATTGTACCATGGACAACAATACTTGAATGATTTTATCGAAGACAACATTCCAAGAGTGATTGCTTTCTTATCTGAGGATAATTTGAACATTGCCAAAGCGGCTGGCCGTGTTGTTGCATTACTGTATGAATTATATGAGTATAATGACGAAGAAGAACTGGAAGAAGAAGATGATTATGATGAGGGATTCGAGTCATCTCCATATTATGACTACGAACATTTATATTCTCTTATCAATGGGTTATCGAGTACTTCTTCCAAGAGTATCAACAAAAAGTTGAAAAGAGAACTGAAATCGGTGTTTAGAGATATTTTATTGACACTTGATCTGTATTCCACTAAAGAGTCACGTGAACAATTGATAAAAGAGCCATTGACATTGACCCATTTAAAGCTTTCAAAACTGCGTTCTTTGGCTATTCAGTCATGGTATTCATTCATTAGATTAATTCATTTGAGGTATGTTTTCAATGCTGGACTTCATGATAATTTGCTGCTGAATTCGGAGTTGAACAGTATGATCAAGAAACCGAAACTGAACGATAAGTTATCGAAATTCGACAACTCTTTCAATAATAATTCTGAACTGGAAAAAGAAGAGTTGACACTGAAATTTGGTATGGATTATCAGAGGAAAGTTAGTAGTAAGAAGAAAGATATGGCTATTAATAATGCGAGAGCCGAGAAGACACGTGAAGAATTTGGAGATCTTGCTCTTGAAGACTGAACTGTGGGTTATCTTATCTGGTGTTTCAGATGAATGTCTGATTATGCTTTAATTATGCCCCTAATCTCATAGTGAGATAGTTTTAAATATTTCCTAAAAGGGAAATAGTTCCCAAAAAGGAATTTTGTAAACTACTGAGGGTCTCAGATGGAGATGTATATAAAGGAATAAATGAGGTAGTGTTTAGAGGTAGTAGGAAGTGTTAATTAGATAGGTTGTATTTTACAGAGTTGACCAGATCCTCAGCTCTCAGTTCTCAGCTCTCAGTTCTAAACCATCAGCGGACTCAGCGGATTCAGCACCCCAGCGACCCCCCAGCGACCCCCAGCGACCCCAGCACCCCTGAGCAGTTCTCACTAGATCTCAAACCCCCATCCCGCGCGAGCAATCTACAAATTCCCCTTTTGACACAACCCCCCATAAGCCCACGCCTTAACCCTTCCCATACAAAAATAAACAAAATATAAACAAAAAATTAAGGCAAAAAAACAATAACAAACATATTAACCAAAAAAAGGATAGTCGAAGGATAGGTCAAGTGACTAGAAGAAAAGGTTGTTGATAGGATCAGATGCCACCGACGAATCCATCAACATCCACCATCGCAACCTGTGATGGTGATGTCTACCTACACAATATCGCCACCTTCATCAAATCCCATGAGCGCCAATTGGCTAACGCGCTATTGGCGTATAAGAAACAACCGAAGAATGGTCAACAATCGCTGGCTCAACAGCAACAGTTACACCATTTGAACTCCAAACCCGTCAGACTCTCCTTGACACTTCATCACTTGTATTATTTATTGGAGAGATTCCAAGATTTAGGCATCAATGTAGGGCCCATGAATATCAGATTGGAGAATATGCATGACGACGATACTTCTTTGAATTATGTTTCGTTTTTATCTGATTTCCATTCTAATAAGAGGATGTCATCAGATCTGCAGTCGATTCATTCGATGAGCTCGGTCAAATCCGTAATGTCAAGTGTTAGCGCCCTTTGGAGTAGTATGGGTAATGGATCATATGTGAATTCTAGAGAAGTTTTGATCAATGATTTGAAATATCTTTACTCTCTGTTTACCAAATTACCATGTTTACGATTAGCACCAGACTCGAGAGCTAAATTGATCGAGAGTCATGAGGAATTCCCATTTGATACCCTGGTGCCTTTAAAAGCATTCAAGAATTTATCAGTATTAGAAGTTTATGATTTAAATTTGAAGGAAATTTATGGTTGGCATATTATTAGTGAACAAATCAAGTTTTTAGTATTGAAAAAGACAAATATAAATGATCCTGTTGAAGTTCTTATTGATCTTGTTGAAGAGGATCAATCAATGAGAGGTAATATGCAATATTATGAGGATGAAACTTTAGTTACATCCAATTCTCTGAAACATTTATCGATCTCTAGTTCTTCTTCATTTGTCATGGCATCTTCTCCAAGTACTTCCAGTTCAAATACTGATTTACCTTTGCATTATTATCATCACCATTATATTCCTCATGGTCATCATAAGAAACAACTTAGTACTACTAATGTTAACCAAGTGAGTGGTTCATTACCTGAATATCATCATTATCATCATCGTACTTCTCCAACACTTACACATGCTTCATTATCTAGACATGGTATGGAAGAGACAGCTCCTAGATCAAGGAAGAATACTGTTCAGTCGTCAAATTCAATTAGAAGGCCAATTCAGCATTCTCCTTCTTCACCTCCATCTCATTTCACACGAACCAGAGCTCGTAGAGCAAATTCAAATGCTTCTGAATATTCCGATAATGTTAGAACTAGCCCTACTCCTCCACCTTTACCAGAACCTGAACGGATTCAGAAATGGAGACAATTGAAACATTTGTCATTTACAGAGAATAATATCACCACTATTAGTGAGTGGAGTTTTGAACCATTACAATCATTGACTTCCTTGGATTTATCTAAAAATAAGTTACAAAAAATCCCTGCTGCTTTAGGACAATTAAAGAATTTGAAGTCTTTGAACTTGTCATATAATCGTTTGGAATCTACCACTGGATTTCAAAGGAATCAGTTAGCCAAGTTGACTGTTTTGAACTTGAAAAATAATGCATTGAAAGATTTAAATTCACTTGAATTCTTGAAGAATTTAGAGAAATTAGATTTGAGATCTAATAAGCTTGAAGTTAATGATTTGAAACCTTTATTGATGGGTACCAAGCCTTTACGTCTTCAGTTATTATTCCTTCAAGGAAACAAAATGAAGAATTATAGAATGGAATTATTCAACTTATTCAATGGAATCGACTATGAAAATACATTGAAGATTGATGGTTCTAGACCTGGTATTTTTGAATCTCGATTACTTTTAGATTCTAAGAATGCCGAGTTGAAATTGAACAAGTTTTTCATTTCTCAAATCACCAACAGCATTAGTTCGATGACATTATCATCACAACTCAATAATGAATCTGGACGTGTGAAGAGCAGTAATGCCGAGTCACTTAAGACATTGAGAGCTCATTCGAATGACTCAGCTGCTTCCACTCTCAGTCAACTGCAACAACAACGCCAGTCTTCCTCACTGTCTCTGACAATTCAATCTCAATATTCACAAGATTTTGTACTTAAACCACCTTTCAAGCCATTTGTGAAACCAAGTTTGAAGTCAAAATCTTCTCAAGATACCCTTAGCTCTATTCACAATGAAGGTGGTCCAGTTGTTCATTCTCCTTCATTGATCATAAAATCAGAACCTTTTGACAACCAACCCCAACATAAGGCAACTGATCCTCTAAGAGTAAACTCCTCGGCAACTAATGTACAATCTCCTAGCTCAAGAGTTCCAAACTCACCTCATGGCTCAAGCACTACAACAGTTGTCAATAACAACTTGAATGAATCTCCAAGGACTATTTCATCCAATCATTCGTTTTCTTCAAAGATCAATCGATTATCAAATGATTTATCAAGCATTGTCACTACATCTAATAATTCTCATGATTTGATCAGTCAAAAACTTGGAGCTCCACTTCCTCCAGTCATCACTGCAGCTACAAGCACCGTCAATAACAGCAATGGAGCAAGTAATACAAGTTCTCAAAGGACCAGCATCATTTCTACGAAGATTATGGGCAAAGAGAACAGCCTAGTGTACGATGATGAAACTACAGACCAGGTATTGAAACCAAATTCGAGCATAAACCCAGCCGTTCTTTATTTAATGAATAATGACTAAGTGAGAACTTTGCATATAATTTTTATTAAACTTGTTAATTGGTAAAGTGAGTAGAAGTTAATGAACCGAAGTCGAGACGAGAAGTGAAAAGTGTTTTTAGAAAAGTCGTGCACATTTACCAATTGTGATAGTACTTACTCGTGTAATATTAACTAATATCAAATATATTCAATTATTTAAGAGATAAGTCGGCAACATCGTCTTCAACCTTGGTCTCGAAAGCAGCCAATCCCTTAGTACCTTCCTCCCAAGAAATACCATCATAAGTGATCTTCTTAATAGCATCAATGACTTGCTCAATAGATCCTCTTACTTGTTTAGTAGAATCTCTTTCTCTTAAAGTGACGGAGTTGTCCTTGACACTCTCGAAATCGATGGTGACACCGAATGGAGTACCTAACTCATCGTTTCTGGAGTAACGCTTACCAATAGAAGAAGAGGAATCGTCGACCTTGAATGGGATTTTCTCGGTTCTCAAGACCTTAGAGATTTGCTTAAGAATTGGCTTGAATTCTTCGTTGGATGACAATGGAACAAGCAAGACCTTGGTTGGAGCAACAAGAGGAGGCAATGACAAGACGGCTCTTGAAACATCATCTGGTCTAGTCCAGAAAGTATGTTCAAAGACAGCGTAAATGATACGTCCAATACCGAAAGATGGTTCAATGACGTTTGGAGTGAACTCTCTAACGTGCAAAGTCTCGGTGACATCGGAAATCTTGATCAAAGAAGAGTCCAATTCATATTCAGTACCATTGATGGTGAATTTGAAAGATCCGTTAGCTTCTAATTCTTTGGCGAAGCCCTTCAATTCTTCTTCAGATCTTTCCAATAACCATTTCTCAACTAATGGAGCATCTTTTCTGAATTTAGGACCGAATTTCTTCTTTTCCAAATCACATTCGGTGACTTGGACAACCTTAGGTTCTGGTAATGGTTGTCTAACACATAACTTTTCCTTGGTCTTGTTGGCGTGGACAGTCAAGTCATAAGCAGATCTGTCAGCACAACCGACACACTCGATCCAACCGTAAGAAGTTTCGATATCAGCATCCCAACAATCTTGAGCATAATGAGCCATCTCATTGGCCATATGTTGACGGAATCTCAATCTTTCTGGGTTGATACCGATCTTGGTCAAGAACAAATAAATTCTAGCGATGAAATAACCCAAAGTTTCGTTGTCAACCATACCAGATTTGACAGCTTCTCCGACAGTGACGTGGATAGTCTCGGTCTTACCTTGTTCTTGAACGGTTCTTGGTAAGAAATGAGCCTTAATGTTAGCAACCTCGGCGAATTTCTCATGGTTCTTGTTCTCTGGGTCGACAAAATGTTCAATCTCAGCCATCAAGAATTCTCTAACTCTAAGTAAACCAGATCTTGGAGAAATCTCATTTCTGAAAGACTTACCAATAGACAGAGAAGCAAATGGCATTCTTTCATTGTTGAAGTCCAATAATTTGTTGAAGTTCAAGAATTGACCTTGAGCAGTCTCTGGTCTAAGATAACCTTTCAAGTTACCAGAAGGACCGATGGCAGTTTCGAACATCAAGTTGAATTCCTTTGGTAATTCCAATGGATCACCAGTGGCTGGGTTACCAATGTTGTACTTGGTCATAAGTTGACCTAACTCGGCACCAGAATAACCATCAATCTTGGCCAAGATAGTCTCATACTCTTCAACGACACTGTCTTCCAACTTGATGGCCTTGATTTCCTTCACCTTCTTCTTTCTCTTCTTCTTATCAGCATCTTCCTCTTCAACTTCCTCCTTAATACCTCTAGCTTGCTTGTCACCTTTCAATCTAGCTTCCAAAACTTCCTCGATCAAATGGTCGGCTCTGAAAATCTCTCCGGTCTTTGGATCTTTACACATCCAATCACTGAATTTGTCAACGTGACCAGAAGTCTTCAAGACATCGTATGGAGTCAACATAGTACAGTCGACTTCCAACATATCTTCCTCCAAAATGAAATGCTTTCTCCATGTGTCGATGATGTTGGCTTGCAAACCACAACCTGGAGGTCCGTAGTCGTACAAACCAGAGACACCGCCATAGATTTCAAAAGCCGGAGCAAAGAAGAATCTTCTCTTAAGGACACCTTCCAAGTTCTCTCTTGAGAATTCAGTCGTGGACATTCTTGTTAATTGTTTACCTTTTCTTTTCACAAATGTGGTCTCACTAGAGCTGAAATAGCGTCTTGATACGGAAACGGTCTTAGAAAATGTAGTTGATGACGACGAAATAAACGACGACAAGGGTATGTTTCTAAACAAAGTCAACTTCAAAAGCACTTTCTCTAAGTATAAATGACGTGCAATTCCCCGATTGGAAATGACTAAGTGATTGCAAGGTTTAACTTGGTTGTTGAGTTGTATGGGCGGTTAGGTGAGTCAGTTTTTTTTTCTTAGTCGATGGAAATCGATGCTTGCGATGAAAATTTTTGTGATGAGATGTGCACGACCAAATGGGAATTTATAGGGATAATTTGAGGGAGGATCTTTAGGGAGAACTGGTTGGGGGAACTTGTGGGGGGAACTTGTGGGGGGAACTTGTGGGGAGGATTTGTAAGGAAAATCTGTAGGGTAAATTGTATAGTACTCTGTATGGAAGGATCATGTGACTACAATTTTGTATCAGCTACAAATTTGTATCGAAATCACAACATATGATGAAAAAGTGTAATGGGTAAAAGTGTAAAGGGTGGATCTGGGTGGATCTGGGTGAATCTCAGGGGTAACTTTAGGTATAAATTTGTAAGGATTGAGGTAAAGCGTTATATCCAGGAGTGAATTTAGAAAGAAAATCTGTTAAGGTAAATTTGTAAAGGGGTAATTTTGTAAAGGGGTAAATCTGTAAAGGGATAAATTTGTAGCTGCGTATTGGTAGTGCTGTGTTAAGAAAGTTAAGGAAAATTTATAGTGGGAAAATATGTAAAGGGAATATGTAATGGGACCAGAAATTAAAGGATCAGAACTTAAACGGACCAAAGCTTAAACGGATCACATCTTAAAGAGATGAGAGGCTGAAGAAACTACAGGCTGAAAGGACCACAGCTTAAAGAAAACATTACCACTTAACCAGATGGTAGAAGATAAGGTAACTGTAAGACTACAAGGCCACAAATATGAGTCCCCCAAACGTATCCCCAATCGTCATCAAACCTACTTTAAATAAAATATGTAATGAAATAATCATTCAATAAATAAATAGATAAATAAATAAGTTAATAAATAATAAATAATAAATATGATCCAAGAATATCTTTAGTACTAATGATATCTGTGGATTGATTTCTGGATTGATATTCTCAGTTGATGACCGGGCTGATGACCCGCGTTGATAACACGCGGTCATAGCATGGTTGATACATTGATCCCACCTCCTAATCAAATCTTTCCCTCCAGTTTAGCCTGCTTAAACAGTGCCTCAGAATCTTGATGACGAACAATCGGCTTATAAATAGGATTGGCCTTAACATGAATCTGTTGATCTTCAGGAACCCCTGGAATCGTCTTCTTCAAATTAAGAGCCTTGAAAACACAAGAATCCAATAATTTCTCCAGACTACGACAATTTCTATACTCCATGTTATTCATACCAAGACATCTCCAATGCATTCTGAATTCTTTACCACAATGTGTGTTAATATCTTGGATGACAGACAGAGCACACCTTGTGACTCTTCTACCCTCCTTTAAACAATCCAAGGTACCTCTACCAGCAGCTTCTTTGTGACAAAGCATGTAGTCGTCATTGTATGGACTACATCTGGCCCCAATATAATACGCAGCGCTGATCAATGGCAGAGTCGTGGCCCCTATTTCGTCAACTTCAGGAATATCCTTAGGAAGAGGGGTATTCTCAAATACATAGCGAGTGTCTTTTAATTTATCCACAGAACTCGAAGTACTGATTGTATCATAAGTATTAGAAGTCGACATCTCTCACTAATCAATATTACACGTTGGATTGATTCGGATTCAAATACCTTCCGCCGTCAATTGTTCCCTTTAAATCGCACAATTTCTATTTTGACCCCACAAAACTTGGTTTCCCCATTCGTTTGGCACTCTTTACACGACCACCAAATCTCCACTCCCAATTTTTATTGACACTATAATTTTTACGACTCATCTGTCATTCGAAAAAATTTCAATTAGAGAAAATGTAAACAAGAAGGTGTTGATAAGGTCTTTGGTCGAAATCAATTGGTGTCTACTGGATCAATTTCAATGTTTGGTGGTAATAACAATTCTAATCCTAGCGGAGGATTCTCTCTCTCGTCTAGTAGTGCTGCTCCTGCCGCCCCTTCAACAGGTTTTAGCTTCGGCGCTTCATCCACCAACAACAATGCATCGACAACAGGCAACTCCTTATTTGGATCATCCAATACCTCACAAACTCCTGCTGGTACTGCTGGGGGATTGTTCGGGGCTAAACCAGCTGCTGGTGGTAGTTTGTTTGGAAGCAGTGGCCAGACTTCCTCTGCTCCTTCAGGTAGTTTATTTGGTAACACCAACAATACACAGGCTACTGGAACATCTGGAAATTTATTTGGGAATACTACTCAAAACAATTCGAATCCTACAGGTTTATTTGGAAATAGTAATACAGGCACTCAGGCCTCAGCTCCAGCACCATTATTTGGTAACACTAACACCACCAATAACCAATCTGCTCCATCTGCTGGGGGGTTGTTTGGTAACAATAACACTGCCAATAATCAGACTGCTCCAACCGGTGGATTATTTGGAAACAATAACACTACCAATAACCAACTGACTGGCGGGTTATTTGGAAATACTCAATCTACACCAGCGACTGGTGGCTTGTTCGGTAACAATAACACCACCAATAATCAATCTACTGGGGGGTTGTTTGGTAATACCAATGCCCTGAAACCTTCTGGTGGATTATTTGGTAATAATCAATCGGGCACTACGAGTGGAGGAGTATTTGGTAATAATCAAAATAATGCTAACACTAGTGGAGGATTGTTTGGAAACACCAACCAACAACAGCAGCAACAACAACAACAGCAAAGTATCCCAGCTATCACTAATTCTCAACCTTCATTTAGCTGGAGTCAACAACAAGCACCTCTGTCAAAACCTCTGCTTCTGCAAATGCAACAATACCAACAACAGCATCAACAACAACAGAATTCAAACAATTATACACCTACGATAAATGACCAATTCTTGAAGATCAAGAACTCTTGGGATCCAAATTCTCAAAGTTGCATGTTGAAAACTTACTTTTATAATAAAACAGATGATATGAACATGATAACAAGACCTCAAGATGAACAACCAGAAGATTGGGAAAAACTGATGAATAACAGACCAAGGGATTATAACACTATCCCAGTAAGACTGAGAGGGTTCGATGACTTATTGAAACGTACACAGATTCAAGTTGAGCATGTGAAACAATCTCGTGTGATCTTGACAAAGGTCAATGAAACATTAGACAATTTGAATAATTTACAGTTATTGCAGATCCAACAGAAATTGACACAATGTAAATTGAACCTGAAGAAGTTGTCGAAGAAATTATTGAAGATCGGTATTATTCTTATGATCTTGAAGAATTACAAAATGCAGTTGAGTACATTTGAAGAAACCATTTCACAGAAGTTGAAGGCCTTGAACGATGAGTTGAAGAATCCAAGTAATTTAGGCAAGTTGAATGAGTTGTGGTCTCGTCTTTCAAATTTGAAGGAACGCGGACGCAATTTGACGCTTCAATTAGAAGCTATGCATAATAATTTGATCGAGTTCAGTAATACGAATGAACAAAATGTTGCATTGACCAAGTCATCCTCAGGAAAGCAAGGGTCATCTTCCGGAGAAGATGCTCACCCAGAGGCCAAAGAACAAGTTGATAAGGAAATTTTGATTAGATTGACGAGAGCATTACAAAAGCAGCAACTGGGTATCCAATATTTGTACGATATCTTAGAGAAAGATAAAGCAGCCGTTGAAAACTTGGCCTAGCTGAAATTTCAGATTTCTATATATAGAGTGTAAGCCGTTACCTAGCGACCACAAAATAAATTTATTAATTATGTGACATCATCAAATCGTCTAGAATCATCTTAAGGGTGTTGTAGCTTGATCTCTTTATGTAGGCTTAATGACAGTAGCCGATCTATGTCTCATGCATAAGGGCGGACCAAACTTTAAAGCAAAAGAGAGTGAAAAAAAACGTAGTGTAGAAACGGTAAGAAATTAAGATGCATGCACAAGGTGGGAGCCACAGGGATTGACCCATATTGAAGGGTTGGATAGCAAACGGAATATCCGTAGTCAAGCCGACATGAAAGTTGATCAGGGTGATAGGGGGAAGAGTATTGAGTGTTTGAGTGCTTAAGTTAGAGTGTTCAACCCAAAGAGGTACTAATTGATTACAGGATAGATCACTCAGTTGTCGTAGATGATGAAGGGATCTGGAACAAATTGAACCAATTCTATATGATCTAATTATCCCTCCACTACTTAAATGTATATGTTCAATAAAGATCTCCAATCTTCATCCCTTCGGGCTGCGTAGATTTGCGCGAGATAGCGTAAATCTAATCACTCAAGCACAAAAAAAATTGTCTCAAATACTTTCCGTTTAGAGAAGGTCAAGGTAGATCACTTACTGTAGGGACTATCAATAAAGGGTATTTTCCGGAGGAGAGAGACATCATCGAAGTATCTCCATAGAGAATTCCATCATGAAATGTATCATCATGCTATGTGGAATCATACCATAGAACGTGGCTACACTCATTTGACACCGTATTGGTTAACCCGCAAAAGGAAATTGTATACCTCAAATGGCTAAAAACGGAACTACATCAAAACAAGGTTTTCTTAATTTTTTTTCGCTAGCTTTTTACAAGTTTGTACAGGTTAATCGCAAGTTTTTCCTTTTAATTTATTACTAAGAAAATCTATATGCAAAGGCTTTAATTTCTTTTTCCTTTTAGGTGGAGCCCCTCAGTTATCACCCATGAGAGCCATATGAATAGTAAGGAGCAAGTGCAGGTTGCAGATTTCATGAGACATATATGAGACACCGTTACTCATCCATATAGGCATCACATGAAGGAATCGAAAAAATTTTAAGGTTTCGTATCTATGTAGGCAAGATTCTTTCTTATTGTTTTCTGTTATGTCCCTTGTTCTTGTGTTAAGCCTGAAGATTTTCTCTTTTTGTCCTTCACTCTAATATTTTTATTTTTTAGGGTCTACTCCTGTAATATTTAAGTATTGACAATTTCCTTAAGTGGACTGTCGAAACGTTAAATTACATATAAAATATTACAGATTACTTCATTTAATCTGTTATATTTTGACGTTAATTAAGTGCTGGACATCAAATATTTCCCAGTCATCGACTAATCTCATATACGACTAGTTCATATTTGAAAAAGATCTATATATTACAAACAGATTCCAGAGATTTCTGTTTTTTTTACAATAAAGAGAAACGCAGGTAGAAAACTTTTTTCTTGTGCATAGCCAAAGCGTTTTCTCATTTCATAGATCATATTTCATAATTGAGTCTGTAAGAACTGGTAATAGGACTCGATTTCACTGGATCTCACTCGAACTCCAAGTCGAACTCACTGGACTGCGACTTGAAACCCGACTCGATTTGCTCGACTCACTCGACTCACTCGACTCACTCGGTCCCACTTACTGTTAGCGTCTAATTTTTCTAGCTCATCAAGCATTAGGAGAAAAATACCCGATAGCCGAAACCGAACTCCCGTTTCACTCATCACACTTCCACTTATCAGGGGACAAGATCCATCTTTCTTATTAACTACCAAACGCACCCCTATCATACAAGTGGCAATTTACCCCAATCAGTAAAGAACGCTACAGAACTGCACTAAAGAACTGCACAAATCCCAGCTTTTCTTTTTACTCTTCTCACCGAATTCATACAATCGCGCAGTCTTTTGTTAATTAACAAAAAATTCAATTCATCCCCCCATTGTGGATCTACGTCTTTGTCTTTTTTTTTTCTTAAGACGCGCATATTGAAAACAGGCACGGTGTCTTTTCTTTTTTTTAGCGAGAGCCCAGTTTCATCAAGATATATATAAGAGTTTACCTCGAATAAAGGTACAAGTGGAAAGAGAGCGATAGTGGAAAATGTCTTCATCAACTTCACCATATATCTTACCACAATATAAGTTTCAAGGGTCCTCTTCCAATATAGTGAAAGACCATCGTATCGAGACACAGTCTCTTTCAAGAAGGGCGTCGCAACAGTTGTCTAGTATGATGCTGAGAAATAGACCTAAGTCACGTTTATATAGTGTACTGAAGAGTGCCGTGATATTAAGTGTCGTGTTATTATTCTATATCCAGTTCCAACAAGGTTCTGCCGTGAATAATCTTATACATAATTTGCATAGTGATTTTATCAGTGGGAATGGTTCGCCTTCGTTGGTGAAATCCGAGCAAGTAACGTCACCTTCTATAGATTTAGAGACTGTGGAATCTCCTTTAGCTGAAGGTGAACAAGAAGAGACCAAACAGTCTCAAGTTATCGAATATTTATCCGACCAAGATTCCATGTTGACTTCTATTGTCGGTATGATCCTGGCCAATGGACCTAAATTCCAACTGGATGAGCTCTCTTATAATGAAGAGTTGAGAACCAAGTTGGTCGATATGAAACTTTCGGCTGCTCAGGCTTCAAAGGGCGACGACATTCCTATTTTCACCGAGGAGTTACTTCTTCAAAATAACCCATTACAACTTACTGAGCTGAATAAGGACACTTTGACTCTGCTGCATTCTAATTTCTTGACCGATTTGTACAGCAAGATGCACAACTTGATCAAACTGTATCGTTCTTATTATGAACATGAACATCATGGGGTTCTTGTATACAATTACCAGGCTCTTTCTCTTAAAGAGGCTATTATTTCTTCCAAGTTGACTATTGATTCTCTTGCTAAAACTTCAGCCGAACATTTGTCTAAAGTTCAAGTCATTTTCCACCAAAATATCGCCGAAGCTGATTTGGAAGATGATTTGAGAGAGCAGTACAATAGTTTATGTTCTGGAAAGGTCGAATGTGTTCAATTTAAGGCTCTGAGTGCTAGTGATATTCTTCTCAAGGGTAGCCAATTAAAATCTGATTCCCTGTTGAAGAAAATGGCTCTTTTGACTAGTAACACCTTCGATAAGGTGCTTGTTGTTGACAGTGGTTCGATTTTTTTGAATAATCCAGATGAGATGTTGAACTTGGCTGGTCAAAATACCCTTTTCTGGTCTGAAGAGAACGATCTGAGATTGACTTCACCTCTGTTCTACGATATCATCAACACCAAGAACTTGTACGGACACAAACGTGAACGTTCTAGATTCCATAAGGATGAATCTTTCAAGTACATGAAGTTGTCTGATGAGGATAAAAATAGAGAACCTCCATTCCATGATTTGGAAGAGACTTTGATCGACTCCACTACTGAATCTTCTGTTATGTTGATTGACAAGAAGTTGAACTTGGATGTCCTTCTGCTTTCTTTATACTACGATTTCTACCTGGATTTCTACTACCCAATATTGATGGCTATGATGCCTTCGAAACCAAAAGAAAACACTGGTGACTCGAAGGTGTTTGCCAAAGATGCTGATAAGAAGGCTACTGGACCTCTGAATTCATTCTCAGAGACCATTCTTCTGTCTCTGTTCCTGTTGAATAACAAGTTCTACCAAGTTTTCAAATCTCAAGTCCCAATCAACAATGGTCAATTAAGTTTCAACCCAGTTGAAGACCTCAAAGCAGTTAACGAATTCTACACAAAGAAAATGAAAAAGGTTCTTCCACACAATATGGAAATTCTGCAACCAGAATACGAGTCTACAGAGTTAGAAAAATTCATTAATAAAGAGCTGAAGATCTCCCCATTGATCCTCACCAACGTGGATTATTCAGAAATTTTCAGCAAAGAAAAATTCTTCAACAACGTTTTCGATCATGACTTCTATTTAGAGAACAATGAAGTCGATCCAGATTTGATCCTCAGTGACTTGGTTATGTCTTTGAAAAAGACTCTCCAGAGGAAATAATCTATTTTGTCATTTAAAAGTTTATTTTTACATAACCCTTTTAATCTAATTTTGCATATCTATAAATCGCCTAGTAAAAGTAAAAAATGAACGAAAGAATTTACCCTTTTAGGAAATTTTATTGATTAACACCAAAAACCCGTCCTGATACGTGCGTGCGGTTATATTGCGTGGATCGAAGGAAAAAATAAGGCAGCCGATAAGCTAAAGACGGACCTTTCTTGGATACTTAGCCGCCGATATGTAAGAGAGGTTACTTTAAAGTATAGGGGGTAAGCTAGCTGGGGTCCACGGTGCACTGAACGGTGGAGGCTTATACGGCATAACTTTTGTGATCAAATAAGCCGTTCCATCTGGAACCGACCTCGACCTGCTGCGGCTATTATTTCGGTGATAGATAAGGGAAAAAAATCTTATCTTTGACGTCCTTGGGGGGGGGGGGGGGGGGGGGGAAAAAACAGTCCCACTTTACAACCGGATGGATGAGGGGCCAATATACAATACAGACTGAGAAAAGATAAGATGCAGTTCTATTAAACGAAGTTCGTGTAGTTTTTCTTTTTGGTTACAGGATCCGATCTGGGGCTCGGGTGCTTGTATATTTTTTATTCTTCGATAAAAAAAATGCAAACGTCATAGATCTTATCAAAAATTAGAGATAGCGGCAAACAAAAATAAATAAATATATATGTAACGTCGAGATAAATAGGAATTAAAATCCGGATTTAAGATTTAATAATAAAACAACTTTGCAAGAATTAGAATGACCAGTCTTCTGGCTTCAGATAATCAGTTACAATGGTAGATACACTAATGTCTGAGCCCTTTTCTGCCCAAGTGGCTAGGAAGAGATCAAGGAAGTTCACGAGGTCAAAGTTCGGGTGTCTGAATTGCCGGTCAAAAAAGTGAGTATTTTACGATATATCGTTGGAGGCTATGTTTACTAACTATAGTTAATAGGAAGAAGTGTGATGAGAAGAAGCCAAAATGTACTGCATGTTTAAAGAATAACGTGGAATGTGTGGTTCCCCCGTTGAAGATTTTAAAATTCGAATATATAAGTGAAGGGGATATGAGGTCAAAATTTAAGCATTCAAGTAAGGACTCAGATGCCACTCCAAAGCAAGGAGACAATAGAGATGAGCCACGTTCTTCCGAGATACCTGATCTTTCCAAAAAGAAGATGGGACCCGACATGGAACTGCAGAATAAAAACAGTTACATGATTTCTTTCCTACTTAATAATGAATAATGATTTTGAATTTACAGTTTCTATAGTCGTGCTAGATTATCAATATATTAGAACAATTATTTATTCGTCGTTTTATGCATTTTCATTTCCATCTTAAAAATTCTTCATCGACAACTTCTTCAAGCGAAGGTGATCTTACTTTTCTGCGTTTGGTGACAGATTCGGAATCGCTATCCAGGCCAGAGTCTGAAACACTTTCCGAATCATTCTCGACATCACTTGCAAATACTGGCTTGATAGTGTTGGATTCATGGAAGTTGTTGTCGTTCAACAAATCTGAAATATCCGAAACTTCAGGGTCTAAAGCATCCTCTTCACTGTCTGATAACTCCTCTTCGGATTCAGAATCAGACTCGGTGTGACTTTCTTCTGGCTCTGAAACATAGTGCTCTGGGATCTCGTCCTTTTGGGATTCGGTGTTCTTCAGGAATTGTAATGATTCGTCATCCGGAGTACGCAAAACCCTCAAGTCTTGCAAGAAAAGATTGAGATATTTCTGTAAGTTCTCTTGTTGCTTCTTTTGTTGCTCTTCTTGAGCTCTTTGGATCTTTCTTTGCAGCAGCTCCCTTTCAATCCTCAGCTTTTCTTGCAGTTTTTGTTGTTGCAATCTTTCCAAAGCCAGTTGTTGTTGTAATCTTTGTCTAGTCAGTTCTCTTTCTCTTTGGTACAGTTGTTGAGCTTCCACTTCAGCTTCTCTTCTCTTATTGAATTCAGCTTCTTGTGTTTTCTCGATCAAATCAAACAATGAGTTGAAAGTCTGAACTCTCTTCTTTGGAATATTGATAACCATAGCTTGGTTGTCCAAAATCTTGTAGTCAATGTTCAGAACATCGATATCAGAAGCATCAAATTTATAAACCTTAGAAAATTCATCTGGAAGTGATTCAATCTTCAACAAAACTTCGTTAAATCTCTTGAAATATTGAATTTGATAAGACTTGAAATGAGATCTGTTGCGAGTCTGCTTGAAAAGTTGAATTTGATACATATCATCATTTTGAGAAACTCTGACATGGGTGATCTTTCTTCGCTGTTCTTGCAACTTCTTTCTTCTGATCTCAGCAGCAATTTCTTGTCTTCTCTTAGCCTCTTCTCTGTAAGCAGCAAGGGCCAAAGATTCTAAAATGTCATCCATACTCAAATGGTCTTGACCTGCATTAGAAAATACAGATGGGAAACCATGTCTTTGGAATTGAAAATATGGGGAAGCAGTAGCAGCGCAGACCATTGTATTGTTGTAGTAGATTGTTATGAAATAATTGAGTGATAATTCTTATCTGAATATTCTTCCACAAACTCTGGATATCTCTTGCATTTTATATCCCCTTTGATAATCGCCCCCTTCTTGCAAGAACCTTCTAGATGCTTTAGGGAAAAAGCTTATTCCTAAGAAGCTTCTAGAAAATTCTGTGCTGTATCGGGAAATAAAGTTCGGTATTTCTGTATTAGGAAGTTAAAGTGATGACTAATGTTTGCGGATGAAAAAACCGGTAGGGCGTTGAATAGATCGGAGCTTGAAGGCGGGAGGCGATTGATTCGTGTTGAAGTAGAGACAATGTTTACGGGAATTGTGGAGTTTATTGGAAGTATGTGTTGATTAGATGATGTAGAATGTGGCAAACTATGACTTTGAATACTAACTTCATCTAGCTGTAAGTGAATACTTAGAATTAGATACTACCTCATCGGGAGGGAATGGTCTGTCGTTAACGGTTGCTGAATGTGGACATATATTGGAAGATGTCAATCTTGGTGACTCGATCTCCGTTAATGGAACTTGTCTTACTGTCACCGAGTACTCCAAGGAAGAAAATTGGTTCAAAGTTGGTATGTCTCCAGAGACCTTGAGAAGAACAAATTTGGGATCGTTAAAGAAGGGCTCTAAAGTAAACCTTGAGAGGGCGGTTAATAATGAAGTAAGATTTGGAGGTCATTACGTTCAAGGACATGTTGATACCACTGCTAAGAT
Source organism: Nakazawaea peltata (assembly GCA_001599355.1). Lineage (NCBI taxonomy): Eukaryota > Fungi > Ascomycota > Pichiomycetes > Alaninales > Pachysolenaceae > Nakazawaea > Nakazawaea peltata. Next base: position 117,419 of record BCGQ01000003.1, read on the forward strand.
CGTAAATAGAAAACCTGAAGGAAACTCTATCATTTTCACCTTTGAGTTGACAGACAAGTCTCATATCAATTATATTGTTGAGAAAGGGTTCATTCTGTTGGATGGTACTTCATTAACTGTGACTAGTGTTGATGATAAATTATGTCAATTTGAGATCATGATGGTAAGTTACACTCAGTCTAAAGTTATCATGCCTACTAAAGAGTTGGGAAGTACCGTTAATGTCGAAGTAGATTTGACAGGTAAAGTAGTTGAAAAACAAGTCATGAATGCTATAGAGGGACAGATTTCTAATGAGAATTCACCATTGGCAAAGTTAATTGAAAAGATTGTCGAAAAGAAATTGAAAGCTAATTAAGGTCTATATAATTATTCAGTAGCAAATACTAAAGAAACACCTTCATCACCAGCTGTGATTAATTTATTTCCTCCATTTTGATATGCAAAATCTAATATACCCATGTTATGACCTACACCAACGAATAATTCTTCACCTGTTCTGGAATCCCATTTGTAGATTTTACCGTTCATCGAAGATCCAATTAATACTGGAGTGTTTGGGACGAATTCTAATTTAGTAATGGCATCTTCCAAAGTGATGGATCTTCTTGGTCTCCAAGTCTTTGTATCGAATAAGATGACGTTACCACTCACGAGACCAACGGCTAAGATAGGTTGTACGGAGCACCAAGAAATGGCCTCGAGACTTCCGTCGTAAATATCTTGGTCTTCTTTCAATTCTAAGGCTTTGAATGTAGTCAAAATAGTACCTGTAGAACCATTAATGATGCACAAATGAGCGTCTCTGGAACCCACGGCAATGATGTTACTGGAGTCCGATGATTCTTTGGAGATCGAGACCCAAGGAAGATGTAATCCTTTCAATTTGGACTCATCAATCTTCCAGTTTGGTTGGGCAGTGAAACAATTCCAACTTACAATAGATCCATCTTCAGAGACAGTGACTAAAGTCAACACTTGGTCATTGTCGATATCAATGAACTCACCATTAGTACAGAAATCTTGATGGTTGAATCCAGACATAAGTTGATCTACAGACTCATTGTCGATTTGGTATACCCAAACGGAACCGTCAGCGGCACCGAAGGCGAAGGCGTTTTGTTTTGGGTGAACTTTGATCCATGCAACTTCTTCAATCTCTTGTAATTCGGCAATTTGGTTCCATTGTTGACCTCTTTTCAGCGATTTATGTACCAAGACCTTACCAGTCATATCACCAGTGATCAAATATTCTCCATTGGCGGTGAAACCTCCACTGATAACAGATTCATTGTAATTGTCGATCTTAGTTACTAATTTGGAAGGCTGAGAATGAGTAGTCCAAAGATAAGCAGCGTTATCACCACCTCCAGTGACAGCCAAAGGTAAGGAAGGATGAGTGAAAACGGTGAAAACAGAATCAGTATGAGAATCAAAATAGGACCAAGAGTTATTAGACATATCAATCTCCATGACTTCTTGGTCATCTTCACCTTGTTCTAATTGTTCTGCAGATTCTTCTTCATCGTCATCTTCTTCTATTGGTTCGGCATCATCTTCAAGGGGTACTTCTTCTTGAACTTCATTCAAAGTCAAGTACTCATCTTCTTCACCTCCTTCAATCACTTGGGTTGGAATTTCTTCTTCAGGCATGCTTCAGTATCTTCTTCTAATGCTACTCCCTATATCTTTAGGTTAGAGATGAGAGGAAAATTTTTTTAACTTAGTAATCGGAAAGTGTCAAAAAAGGGTAATTTGATATGGGGCGCACTACTAATATCGAAGGATGTGGCAAAAGGTGACAAATCAAGGTTGGCTCGGGAATTAGCGCTGGAGTCGTTTGGGGGATGAGCTGAAACTCAGAATGGATCCCGTCTAAATGTTGGAAAGGTTGCTAGTAGCTTAAATGGAAATATGTGGGCGCAGTGAGTGAATAGGATGCGGTGTGAATGGGTCACATACAAGCATGTGAGAGCAGAGCATCACCACCTATGAGTCCGAGTGTTATAGTTGCCATCCAAATATTAGGTGTTTATTTGTCTAATGCACCTACTTTCCAAGACTGTTGGACGGTGATGAGCTCATCTCTCTGTGTGAAAAATAGTGTGAAAAGGTGACCTCATTCGGAAAACAGCTTTCTGCCATCCGCCTATGTCACCACAGCAAGAATAAGCTAACTTTAAACTTCTCTCTTAAGACTGTGCTTTTTTTAAGCCCTCAGACATCTTGCTTGAATCTACACTAGCATTAGCTCAGCTCCTCTGCACAGTTACTCCAAATAGTGTGAAAGTTGAATTTTATGGAGTCACGTTTCTTTTTTCCTAACGTTGTCTGCGCATAATAATCTCTTCCGCTCCTTTCTTTTTCCGCTTTTTCATATAGCGTTTGAGTTCTGTTCTAGGAGCTTATTCCTAGATTAGAGGACGTTCTGATCTCCGTCCGGTTAGTAACCAAATCAGCATGAATCCCGATATTGTGTTCATGTTGAAATGGATTGAGGCTCTATTTCATGTTTGCTGGTGTGTTTTTTTCTTATTGAAAAATAATAAAAGGGGTTGATTATTTAGACCCCATAACTTACTTCGGTTTCTTCAATAAATATTATTTAAAGTTATTGTTGGTCTGTCTCCGTTCTGAAATTCTCTAGTTTTACCTAAACTCTGGTTTTGATCCTGTTCTCTCTTAATGATCAACTATAAAGCGTAAGAAAAACTAAATATATAAAATATATTGAATAGAGTGCATAAATTTAGGCAGAAACAATTTCAAACTTACTAGTAATAAATACACTTTAACCTCCAAAATTAAACGACAACACAATGTATAGAAAAGTCAACACGCTTCAGATAGTTCACTAACAACAAGACATGTTACTCCTAAACCATATTTAGGTTTATTTATTTCTTTTACTTCTTTTTATTCGTAACCAAGATGGTCGAATTGGCCGATCACATTTAACATCAAAGAGAGGTCCCGATTTTATCAAACCTGAAATCAACAACAAACCTTTCTACAATATATTTCTTCAGATCTAGTACAACATATGTCGTTCATAACTTCCAGATGACCAGTAGGGGTGATTATTGGGTGTTAGTAACAAACTTATTCACTATTATGTTGCAAATCTTGAATCAATCTTCTCTCCCCTACGGCTACACTCTATGAAATAAAGACCAAAAACACAATACAATACCAGAAATTGTTAATCTTCTTCCTTCTTGCCACCTTGAAAATAAATCTGGAGAAAAGGCACTTAGATTTCACAAAAAATATCCAAAAATCAGGGATTACCCACACCGAAAATATAAATGTTGTCTAGATAATAATTACTAAGGCCGGGGCGGGTCAAGTAATACTGTATAATTACATGCTCGGGGTTACAAAAATATTGAGTAAAAGGGGAGCCAGCTTCTCTAATTATCAGAATAGGTACCCCTCATTATGCATAGAATCTACCTTCTATAACCCTAGGATCCGTTTGTTACTACCCTGAGCATTTTTGCTAATCTTCTTAAGAAGACAAAGCTGATCCCCAACAAATTTAAATGTTGGATATGGTTCTCCGTGACTTTGTACATCGAAGCATCACGTAATCCAAGTCTTAAAACTTAAATAACAGTTATAATATCACAAGTGAATTAACCTCATATTGACGAGGTCGCAAGTTTCTCACGGTCAGCAAACAGGTATCTGGTGATTCGAAGCCACGTAATAATTATAATCGAACACATACGCTCTACAAATGCTACGACTTACAATTACTTTTGGTTTCGAAACGAACCAGAGTTTTAAAAGCTCAAATGAAACAGAAGGCAACTTAAAAGGTATAACCATTCTAGACTCTTAAGGCAATTATCTTCCCTCTTCATTCGACTACAGGAAACTGTTACTTAGCCTCACCAGATCATATTTTTTGACTTAGACAATTACTCAAGAAATTAATCAAGTCTGCGCAACATGAATACTCAATTCGCATACAAATTCTTTTCCAAGAGATTCAGAATAGACAGATTAAACAAAGGAGTTTCAGATTGTGCTCCATCCTATCTACGTACAAACTATTGTGTTTGAGATGTTTTCAGCCAACGAGTCATAAATCCTTTACTTTTGACAAATAAAAGCATTTATGCCAATTCTCTGGAATATATCTGACTGCGGAAGCCTCCGTGCTAGGAAAAATAATTCTAGCATAATTTGCAAATCGCTATTGTGAGGGATCTCCACAGATGCGGAGCGTAACATAGGACCGCGCATCGATGAGGAGTTATTTTGAAACTAAATCTTAAACTATTGATATATATCCGTTACAAAAGGTGAAAAGAATAGGTAGAATAGCTCTATTATTTCAAAGCAAATTTGAGCAACCTTTGTTTACACTCGCTCTATTGAAGAAGGATAGCCGGGAGGTCTTAACTTTTGTTCGATCTTTTTCGCTTTCCAATCTGGGTTTTTCGGAATAATGCAGCTTCCACGCACCTGTAAAACTAACAGCGCTCACAAGATTTGAAATCTGCTGAGGTACGGTAAAACGGCAAAAAAATTGAATTCCCAAAGTAACATGGCAAATTATGAAGGTGGCTTGCTGGTAGCACTATCATCACAGTATGGGCTCCAACGTATCCGGCTTAGTTGGTGGTGGGTTCCGCTCGCCATTCTCGCTTAAACTTGTATATATGCATAAATATGCAGACTCGGAAACACCATGCATACATGTGCGTCTGCAGCTGCGTCATATGTTATGACGTGAGCGTTCTAGCAGTGTTTTAGCACTCCAAAATTTTTTCGCCCATAAAAGACTGCATATAGGACTATATTGAACACAGTAGCATTCCAATTTGATGATAGCTGTTGATATCCCTCCCTATCAAATACCAGATTGGTGTTCCACGGCTGTGGGTTCCTTCTCAGGGTGTGCATTAATATTAAAACTAAATCTATGCTAGACCGAAAAGGTTTGTAAAAAGCACTCGCACTATAAATTAGCTTTTTTTGTTATTTGCTAGGTACATAATAAATATCATGCAGAAATCACGATTTTAAGTTCTCACTAAAAATGTTCGGGGTATTTGTGTGGACAAAAACCGTTTTGATCTTCTCACTGTAGATACCTTTTTAGAGAGTCGCGCCAATAAAGGATAGATCACAGCTTCCTTTTTGAGACAATTTGCATTCGTGCCTCTTCTTCAGCACGGGAACTCGGCGGGATATCAGCATTTGCTGTAAGCTCTCTTTTCGTTCCGAAAAGTTCCAGATTTTCGTAACACCATTAGATTAATACTGCTAGCTTGCGCCAGCGAACAAATCATACCTACTTTTTCAGCCCGACTTGCATCTTATTCACTCAAGGAATAAACGCTGAGCAGCATAGTTTTGATGCAGGTAGGTCGTCGTTTCTTTTGTAGGGTGGCCATAAGTTACCTGATCGGTGTGCCCAAAAGAGGTGAGGCACCTGTGACAGGGCTTCTGAACTTCAAGTCACAAAAAATAAAATTTCTTCCCCTAGGCAGGTATCAATGCTGTACAAGAACAGGAGCTGGGGTTATTGAATAGTAAAAGCCGGTACCCAAGACCCCAAAGTGTAGTAGGACGGGGTATAGTAGCAAAGCCTTTATTATTTAAGAAAAGGTTCCAGAAGTTTTAATATATTACCTATAGTGCCCACTTCTACCACTCCATTTTTTTCCAAGATCCTTTAAAATTACCTCCGATTATGTAATAAACCCGACTTTAGATAATCTACTTGCTTCGCTTACACATAAAAGTGTTAAGGTCAATAGAGGATAACACCCCAGCCCACAATGTACTTCTCCTGACTACATGAAAAGCTAGGGCTGTAGTATCATATTTTAACGGTCGTGAGGTGTGTACATCTTAAGGAACGTCACTGATTTAAACTTTAAAGTTAAAGAATAAGAAATGTGATTTAATAAATTGGACATCTCAACAAGTGAAAAGAAACAAGTAGAGAACGTCATCTGGCCCTTATTGCCAACGGACAAGTTACACGGATAAGCTTATTACTTTTCGTTACAAGACAGAATTGACTAGAAGGAACCTCGAAGCGAGTTCTCTCAAATAATCTTAGTAACGGTGTATGATCCGGGTGCTTACATCGTTTCTTTTTTTATTCTTTCCCGTAATCTGGTATTATTTTCCAAAGAGTAAGGGTATAAAGCTTCTGCATTTCCTTCCATCTTGTTCTCGGGTCTACCCAGTCTTTTTATTATTCATCTCCGAGCAGTCATTTGCTGAAAAAACTTTTGGTGTTCACCCAAATATTATTTGGATTGTTGTATCTCGTTTCTTTGAGATTTGTTCTGAAAACTTCCCGGTTCGTCTTTTAGGCTGCACAGTCCTAATCGGAAAAAGAGGAGACACTACAGAGACAGACGCCAGACAGAGAACATTTTTTTCCTTTTAAGACTTTTTTGCTTTTAATCCAAGGGATCGCTACTTTTTCTGAGCCAAAAAGCCTTACATATTTCTTAAGATCCCCTAAGTTTTTGCATCGCTGAAAAACACACAACAGGATCGAGAAGGTTTATCGTGATACTTCAATTCAAAATTCAAAAAAACCTCGAAGATCATAAACCTAATAATATCCGAGGCTGTCAATTTTGATACCTATATATATTTATCCCGAGAGCTATTCAGCGCTTTATAGTTGAGGTCTGACTCACTTGAGGATCACTGTTCTTTCACTGGGAGGTTCACATCCTAACTGGGATTTCCTTGATACACCAATTGCTTGCTCCCAAATAACCGCAAGGGGAAGTGAAGAATTGACCAATCTAATAGAACCTCAATCACATTAAAGCCTTACCCACAGAATAGAAACAATCCAAGGTCTTTGCATAACTGGTTTATAGCAACTTATTAACATTAAATACTGTTAGTGAAGTTCAGACTTTTAAAAAACTAAACTAATTCAAATTTAAAATGTCGGAAGGTCAAAATAGTTATTCACAAGATAACACGAGGGATGAGGATCAGTCCCCCTCTATTCCAAATTCGAGAACTTCTCATAATAATTCTGGATTACTGGCTAATCAATCAAATGCTCCAAACCCAACTCATATACCCGGTATAAATCAGCCTGGTGCAGTAACAGATCCACAGATCCCATCACAGCAGTCACCCAACAATGTATATGGCTACGTAGCATTGATCCCAGGGATGCCAAATCAACAATCGCCGATTCAAGATATGCCAGCTGTCAGTCATGCACGTCAACAGCATATGGGTCTGGCACCAATTCCTCAGCAGATAACATATATACCACATCCTAATATGCAGCAAACACAAATGATGCCAAATGTCACATATTATGGTGCTTATCAATATCAGCAAAGGGGTTCACCCCCTCCTCATTCTGTGCTTCTGCCCATATACCTGCATTATCCACACTATCCACACAGACATCAACCGCAGCAGCAAATTTATGCTCAAAGTTCCTATCCCCCACAAAGCTCACCTCAGCTGCCAAATGAAAATCACAGACCATATCTTGCTGTGTTACCCGAACATGTATCACCTGGGGGCCGAGTTTCACAAGGTTTCAAACATCCTGTCGAATCCCCTAATCTGGAGCATAATCATGCATCTAGTAACGAAAATGTCAATTTCGAAAGATCAACTGAAATGAGAAGTTCTGACTCAAATAAAGCAAAGCACGGTCATCCTGATAATTCTTATAATTTAATAAGAGATACATCTCATGGTGTGTCACTTTCCGAAAAATATCAGAAATCCGATAAATCTTCTCCAGAGTCTTATGATGACACCGAGTCTAAGAAGAAAAGGAAGAGGTTATCCATCTCTTGTACCACTTGCAGGAAGCGGAAGATAAAATGTGATAGAAGCAGACCAATTTGTACTCTGTGTCTGAAGAATAACGTTCCTGTTCATTTATGTATTTACGACGATAGTCCTTGGGTATCTTCATTAGTGAAGGAACAGTCATTACAAACAGAAATTGATTCTTTGATGGAGCAACGGATCAAACTTAAGGACACTGTAAAACAAAGGGAACTTGAAATCCAAAGATTGAAAGAAGAAATTCTGTCGGGTGGTAAAACTGATAAAACAAGCATTAGAAGTGTAGTCAACTCGGTAACTGAAAATCAACTTGAAATAAAAGATTCAACTCAGGGAATCAAAAGCTTGAGGAGTTCTGACAGTTATTTTAATTTCCTCAGAGAGAATAAATTGAGCTCTCCATTGTCACGAAAGTTAACTGCTAGTTATATGGAAGATCCAAATTACGATTTTGATAATTGGCTTGCTGATCTGCCTCATTTCAAAGTGGTGGAACTGAAATTCCAATACCTATTTGATATAAAATTTGTACCAGAATATTTAGCATTGGGGGTCCAAAGAGAAGCACCAGACATACAAGCTATGTTTTTCAAGAATTTCCACCGCAAAAAGGCCGGTAGTTCTAAAAATGTCTCTAGAGACACCATGGAAGTTTGTTACTGTTTATTGATTTTACAATTTTCTGTGATGTTCAATAAACAAGACGACGAGTTTGCTGACGATATTCCGAAGATCTTCCATGTTGTTCATATGTATATGAGAAAAGTGTTGGAACATTTTGAATTGGAAGTTGCTTCTCCATCACAAGTACCTTTATTTTTAGAGACACTCATTCTTTTTAACAACTTGTGTAATATCATCAGCATCAATATGTCATATTCCAACGTCAATGTCAATTATTTTTTGAGAACAATATTTCAACAATATGAGTTGCTTCTGGGGGCCCCCGATGATAACAAAAATATTTGGTTCATGTTGCTTTACCAAGATCATATTATATCAAGAGATATGGGTCTTTGTAACAATTTCACTGATTCAGAGGTTCCTAAATTTGAATTTGATGATGATAATTTTGACGATATTGCTCTTCAATCATTGATCACAATTAGAAGGCTGAGACAAAAGAATGCTGTAATGCAACTAGTTTCTTTTTATGAGAATCATTTCTTCAGATTTGACCCTAAATTCTATGCTAACTTCCATATCAGAACTCCTATAACAGGTGTTAATAAGGATAAAAGATTTGCAATCACGATATTACTTCTTGATCTGTGTGTTGAAGAGCAGAACCAAGACCAACCCAAATATAATGAGGCATTTGTTTTCCTTGTTAAAATTACTAGTTGGATTTTAGAACAAATACTTTACGAAGAGTCATGCTCCAAAAATCGTTGTCTTCAAATCACTATCCTGCCACTTCTCAAACTGAGTATTTTAAGATTCTCAGTCATCCTGATCAATAAGATGAAAAAAGAGGTCTCTGAGGGTAAAGAGGCCGCAAAAGACCCAAGTATTTGGGACCTCAGTTTGGCGGAATTGGAGAGGAAAATGATGAAGGCTGATTTACAGTCGGAAATTGATTTTGTTTCAGGATTCAACAAGGCGCTTGGACAGATCAGAGAATATATTGAGCATATAGATCTTTTTACTGGAGACAAGAAGTGGATCGAATTTTTCGATAAGCTACTCAAAAAGATGCAGGAGATCTAAGTAAAATAACTATATACTCATCATAGGAACATTGAATCCTATATCAATCACTTGCATTGGAAAGAAACTGCATCCCCAAAACATGGAAAATTGTATAATATGCTCACAGAATGATATGTATTTTTAATTACTTGAAGTTTCTTGTCTAGATTAATTTTATTAAGCTGTATCCCCTTTATTCGGCAGATACATTCCCACACTATTTTTTTCCTTTTTCCTCCTTTCTTAGCAAGACAGAAACCGGAAATGCTACATAACGGTGGCATGAATAGGGGCTTTTAACTTTTGAATTTCTTTTCCTACAGAATTTCTGTTTGGGATAGATTTCAGCTTCTCAGAGATGATTTAATGGGGAAGAATGTGTTGGAGCCCCTTCACTTGTGAGAACTCGTTGATATTGACTGATGTGGTCTGGTTAGGTTCGCCGGCTTCCCACCTCTCGATGTGTATTTTTTTAGGGAAGATTCAAAGAGGGAGGTTTTGCACGCACGCAAATAAAGTAGGAAAAAGCAAAATCGATCGAACCGAAAACATAACATCCCAAAATGGTAATAGTTACGCGGTATTACAGGATATGAGTGGAGGTTGAAAATGCATTGCGGGCGGTCGAGGCCGGGATGAAACTGGGGAGTGTTGTCAAGAAATCTATCGTTGAGATATTGGAGTCATCATAGAACGGATATCTGTGAAGACTAAAGTTTCAAACTTTAAGTTGTTCACCTTTGCATTTCCGACAGGCACGGCCGTTTAGGCACAATTTTGCCCTAAATCTAGTAATGCCTCGCCAATAGACGTTGCATTTTTTTTTTTTTTTTGAAGATTATGCGCCCTTGACGAGACGACCGGACAAAAGACAAAGAAAAAGTGGTAAAATTCAGGAACAAGATAGCGGCTAACAATGCCAAAAACGAAGTAAAAACGAAAAAATCCGGCAGTAAATGCTAGTTGCGCAGGCTAAATGATGAGAAGGTTAGAAAAAATTGTAGGAATTTACTACCTCGGCTGAATAGAGTATCAAGGCCAAGGGATTTGAATAGCAGGCAAGTGACTTTACAATAAGGTTGTTTACAAACGTGCGTAAGAGTCCCAAAGTTTTGATCAAGTTTGCTATAAATTCCTGCAAAATCCTAGAGAGTGCACTTGTGTTATTAGGGGAGGTATTTAAGGACGTAGATTTTGCGGTATATTGCCGGCCAATTGTAAAAAATATCCGTGTAAAACCAAAGTATGCTCGTTTCCAGTTGGTTACAAGTTCTGATGGCATTGAGAACCCAAAATGACACTTGAATTTCTAAAGGGTTGAGTATACAGCGGACAGGAGCGGCTAAACAAATTTGCCCCTACCGTTGCCCTTCTAAATTTGTAAACATAAAGAGAGTTAATACCTGAAAGACGCAAAATCCACTCAAAAGTTGCTCGTCTTTTTTTGTAAATCACAGACATTGATGTGCGGATTCTCTCCCCCAAAATAATATTTTTGCAGTTAAAACTCAACTTACATATTTTATCCTAAGCGTGCAACCCCCGCCACCTTGTAAAGACACTAAATTGTCAGGAAGTCAACTGAGTGAACGTTTGGAATTATTGTGAATCTTGGGGTCAGATCTGGCATGAGAATTCGTGATAGAAGCCAATGAGTAGGCTACAGTCGATAGTTGATGGTCGCTAGGGAGGGAGAGAAATTTTTGTTACAAGGCATCATGCAAATCCAGACCCCTGAGAGAAGCTTATTATAAAGTTACCAAAGAGTCTAAGTGGTGAGGAAAAAGTCCCAGATAGGCATTATAAATAAAAATCTCACACTATTTTGGCTATTAAAAACAGAGGATCGGATGGGGAGATCAACCAATATGAGGTTAATCTATTTAGAAAGCTTGGGATAACACCACTTAATCCCATCTTCAGTGTAGGTGAAGTTTAGTCAATATTAAATGTGTAATGTGGTTAAGGCCAGTAGGAAGTCCGGACCCAGGTCTACTTATATGCATGAAGAGAACTGTAAGACGGGAGCTAAAATTCTTCCATAATGTACATAACGCTTTATGTATTTTGAAGCTTCTGCTGTCTTTATGTAGAGTTACAGTTTTTGTTGAGTTCTACAGCCGGTGGAGGAGATCGCACAATAGGCTATTGTTGATAGTAAGTAGTAAATTAGAAAATAAATAAACAAATATCAACAACTCGGATATACTGCCCAACACCCACCGGTATACCGTATATACTACACCCAGACTAAACCCCGTCTCACTCCCTCTAAAATACTACATACTCTTTTCTTGGTAATTTAAGCACTGAGGCACAGAAAAAAAAAGTACATAATCGCACCGAACTTTAAACACACATACAGGTCAATAAAAGCAAGACTGGAGCAGAACGAACAAAAATAAACCACATAGGGTTGCATATATAGAAAGAAAAATTTTTCGACTTTTATTCATATATACAATTGAATCCCGATTTACGTTTTTCTTTTATCGAACGTTTCAGGTTATATCAGTGGTCTGTTTTATCTCCACCATACCATCCAACGATTCACCCACTCCAGATTCATTTCACCATTAATCTTAATAACTGCACAGTCTTCACCTGCATTTATGTATAACCCCAATCTGGACTCGGTACAACAGTAAAAACGTTTTTTTTTTTGTTCAAGGGGCAAGAAATCCAAAATTGGAAAGATAACATTTGGAACGAAAATTAATATTCGTTTTATTGGGATAAAGGTCGTGGGGAGTAATAAATTAGCAAGAGTAGTTGGTTGACAATTGGAGGGAGTGTACGTGAGAGAAGTGAGAGAGTTACACCATGGATCATAGTAAATATAACGTTGACGATAAGGAGGAGTACAATTCGAGTCATTCCGGGTCTTCATTGTCCCCAGAAGCAATTGGGCCTCTGTCGTATTCGGGGTCGGGATCTGTCACGACTGACCAGTCATTGAGTGTGGGGGCGGGGGTGGCAATCTCGAGTAGTTCTCCACCTCCAATGATGGACACCGTGGCGGTGAATAGTAGCGGCTCGGTGATGACACCACAAGAATTGAACGCCGACGCCCAAAATAAGAAGAATATGAAACGTAAGAGAAAGAGACTCACCATCTCTTGTTTGACGTGCAGAAAGAGGAAGATAAAGTGTGATAGGCAGAAGCCTTGTTCCAGTTGTATAAAGAACAACGTACCGGCACATTTATGCATTTACGACGAAAGTCCATGGGTGTCAACTTTAATCAAGGACAATAAAATGACAGACGAGTTATTGACACTTAAACAAGAGAATGGCCATCTTACCGATATGTTGAAGATGAATGAACTGGAGTTGAACAATTTGAAGAACTTGTTATTGGATTTGAGAATAGGAAAGAACAGGGATTTGATCAATAATAGTGTACCTTTGAATGGACTTCAGGACGTTCATCAGGATCATCCGAGTCGTTTCAATTCTGCTAGCAACATTTATCCGAACTTCAGCAGTCATCATAACGAATTCAATATCAACAAATCATCCAATATGAGCAGCACTAGTATATCGAGCTTGACCGAGCCTGTTCCACCAGCTTATGACAGAAGGGATATCTCACCAGAGTTCTCTCATTTGACCGAGGAAGAAATCAAGGAAAAGATGCTTTTAGACCAACCTGTTAACATTGGTCTGTTCTCTTGTTTCAGAAGAGCAACATTCCTGGTCAAGGTATTTGGCCCATCTACATGGCAGAACTTTGTTTCAGACGATATTCGTTCTAGTTATATGTTAGATATCAACATTCCTTACATTACCGATCTCATTTCTAAGAATATAAGGAGATTGAAAGAACTGCAGATGGTCAAATTAAGAATGTTAAATGACTCCAAGATCGACCTGAGTAAATTAAAGGAAATTGAAGAATATCTTGGTGATTATGATACCGTCTATCGTAACATGTCATATTTCTGCTCGGTGCATTCGAATACTTCGTTGTTGAAGTACCTTGATATCGAGATAATGATGAATAATTTCCACAGTATTATTAAGAAAGATGAGATCACCGGCAACGTTCGGATCGAATTGGATTTGGAATCTCCCGAGTTCCATATTGCCGTGGCTCATTTAGCATCTATCTTGCTTATTTTGAAGATCTCGATAGTTTTCCAAGATCCAACTTTTGAAGTCGATATCGATCAAGGTTTAGTTAGCTATGCACTGCAATTATTCTCGTCTATGATGATTTTGGAACAACCCACGATGCCTCTGATTATTCTGTTAACGATTTTCCAGACTTATCAATTGTACAACCCACTGGATTTTGGAGCCGAGTTCCCCATGGGACATCACGTGATTACTCTGTTTTGTTGATGATTCTGATCAATTCCCTGTTAAAATTGGGTCTCCATTCAAGAGCTCTGTCTCAATATTACAAATATCATTACAATTATATTTCTCCAGATCATTTGAGAGAATTCTGGAGATCTGTTTTGGTCATGGATTTTGTCTCATCATTCCAAAGTGGATTGCCATTCCTGATGGCTGGATATGCCGATATTTTGGAGAGGACCGAGGACTCGATCTTGCTTAAAATCAGTGATGAGACCGAGGTCACCTTTGATGACTATATAAAACATCGTAAGATTGTAACATTAAGATCTAGTGCTCTGTTCTTCACCACTACAAACCATAATGCCAGCAAAATGGGATCAAAAATTGATCTTGTTCAGAACTGTTATATTCTTAAGAAGATGGTGTTGGAAACTAAGAAAACCTCAAGTTTAATCTTGCAAATAACCGATTCTTTGAGTACTGGTATTGTCGATGATTTACTTATCAAGCTTTCCACTTTGGATATCTTGACTAGTACAACTTATACACTTTATGTAAGTTTTGCTGAGCCAGGTCACGTTTTGAACTCTAATATCGATAATCAATGTTTCCAAAGAGGTAATAATCAGCTGAATTTTGCTCTATTGAAAAGATTTTACAATGAATGTTTGTTATATGTTGTTTATCTGCTCAGATTCTGCGCTTATTTCTTTGAAAGAGTTTACACCGATCCTTCTTTGGAGAAGAATTTGGTATTCCAATTCTTAGTACTTAAACAGGTCAAACAAGTGGCTCTTAAAAGTTATAGTTTGTTGATGATTTTGCTGTTGAGAAACAGTCAAATGGTTGCCAATGGTAACAAGTTGGAGTACCATTTACGTTTCAACCAATCAAGAGCTACCAATTTTGATATTTTCCATGCACCATTTGAAGATTTGGAAAATATGGCTTGGAATAATGAAAAATACGAGAGATTCAACTTTGAATTCGACAGTATCTTGAAAGATTCGATCGAACTAACAGTTAGAGTATTTAAATCGATTACCCTGAAGAAATCGTTCTTAACAATAGATAGGAAATGGTTTATCTCGATGGAATTGGTTTATACTTCGGTATTATTCTGTTTCTCGGAGTGTGCCGTAATTAAGACTAAGTTTAGTTATAAAGATTGTGATCTGAAGCTGGATTTCGACCGGTTCAAGAATTTCTACAATATGGAGGATGTCTATCTGTTCAGAAACCAGAATTTCCAGAAAAATAAGAATGAAATAATGAAGGTACAATCATTATTGAATTAGTTATACATTGTTTAATTTAACGATTGCCATGAGAAATGAATCTTAGTGTAGTGTAGTTAGTTTGTAAGTACCAAACCTTGATAACTGACATGGTATTCCCTTGGGATTTGTAATTCGGAAGGGTCGGAAGGCAGATGAGGGTATGAATCTAAGACTTGTTTGAGGACCAAACTTGCTGGGACTGTATGATGGTGAGAGCGTGGGCCAGAACCATGGCGAGAAACTTGCCCAAGACTAGAATTCAATTCATGAGAATCAACATTATATAAGAACCCACTCGAGGTTGGAAGTTCTCTACGTAATATCACAGTCTCCCCCAACCATCTCAGATTTTTATTTAAAGGTTTCACCACCTGAGCCATCATTTTTAATTGATGATATTGATTAGGGGTGGTGAAATTTGAGCTCGTTACTTTATGATCGTCAGAAGCGATATATTGCTCCGAAGGAGGAATCAAGACTTTATCGTAATGACAAGACAAATCCTGTCTAAAATCAATTGGCTCTGCAATATCCCTGGCTGTCAATAAATTATGATACCAGTTCATGTAATTCTTGAAATTGGGGAACTGGATACAAAATTGCTGCAATTCCAGCCGCACCCTTAAAACGAAAAGCCTCTTGGCGTCGTTAAGATCAGCGGCCGAACCAAACTTGGATCTCTGAAGTGTATAAGATCTATAGAATTGTTTTTCGATCGCATTGAATTGGTCGGTGGTTTGAGGGGCGAACAAATTTCTCACCGTCTCCAGAGCATCATAGTCCTCGATCTCAGATGGAGTAGGAGATCTCGAATCGGAGCTGCGGCTGATCCGCGAAAGGATGTTTTTCACAGCGACAAGCTCCTTAGCTTTTTTGGAGTTTGCCAATTGCGGATCCAAACTCAGTTCTTTTGCAGAAATGTTCAAGTTCTGATAATGTGCTTTCACCGAGCGCAGATCTTGTTTGCGTACTATTTTGTAGAGGTTTAATTGAGTGGAGTTCAATTCTACCACCATTGGTTGCCAAGATTTATGTGTGATGTGGTTGTATGGGGTGAGTTGCTCGAACATTACCATTACCACGCATACGAGGTGACAAGCTTCCGAGTATTCTGGAAGGGTGTCGTATTGAGGGAGGGCATCTAAAGTCATTATGTGCTGATTCTTATCTTCTATCTATATATATCTAGTTCTATCTGATACTGTCTACATGATTCTACATAATTCTACACCCATTTTATATATCTCTACTCCATCTCCTTGACTAATCATGCTGAGAAATTAATCTCACAAATAACTTCATATCCGTGGATAACTAATCATCAGCATTAGAATCTAGAAGTCTTCCGGAAGCCCCGCTCACTAATCGAAGCGGAAAATGTGTGGGTGAAGTGTTTACTAATACAAATAGAGAGGGAAAATGAGGGAAAACCTCGCGGAAAAGATGGAAAACGGGTTTTGTTAAAGGCTCGGAAACCGATGAGGGATGAAAAATGATGAGTAATGTACGTCATTGAGCAGGAATATTGCGATGGTTGAGAGCATTGAGATGAGCAGTTGATGAGAGAAAAGTTGATGAGAGAGCAGTTGATGAGCAGTTGATGAGAGGGGTAGTCATAAGGTGATTACTCAATCAGGTGAGATTAAGCAAAATATTAATTTATTAGTTACTAAGAATAGGGCTAAAGTTAAAGTGGGTTATTTAGTAAGGAAAATATGTGAAATATGTGAAAAATGTTCAGAAATATTTAAGTGTAGGACTTTAGCACAGTAGAGTATGAGAGCGGAGTATGAGAGCAGAGTATGAAAGCAGAGAATGAGACATTGAGTATACGAATGTAGAGAGGCAATTAGGACTATGGGATGTGGTATCGGTCTGGTATTGCAGTGTAGTGAATTCTCTAGTATAGTGGTCAGTATAGGGCTCTATTATAGTCCTAGCATAATCCTCCAGTATGGTAATTTATAGTAATCTAGTCCTGTACTTTAATCTAATTAATTCCTCTGTAGTCTATTTGCTGCTCTACTACTGCTCTACAGTACTACAGTTCTACCTACAGCACTACACTACTAAAATACCCTGCTCAAGTACCCTACTGTCATACTCCTAGTCCCTCCCCATCCTAAAATTTTTCTAGCGCATATTCCCATATTCACATATCCAGATCACTATGAAAATTCCCTAAGACAAGGATAATTTTTTTTACCTTACTTCAACTATTCATTGGTCAGTCACTAAAAAACCCTGAGATGAAATTATAGTCATGTCTTCACCACTACCAAGTCAGAGGCCAAAGCGTAGAGCCGCTACCGCCAATATAAATTATAAAGAAACCAGTGAATCTGCTCTTTTTCAACCCTTGGATCAACCAAAGACTACCGCCAATGGGACTTCAAATGGACTGAAAAGACAACGGAAATCAATAGGATCCAGTTCAGGATCCAATTCGACCTCTAATGGATCCGTCAAGCAATCCTCACGGGAGAATTCAATCCCACTCGACCAAAATGACCCCCTCAATACTCCTAACTCCGACGGTAATCCTATTCCATTAAATTGGCAACCACCGTTCGTCGAACAAGACTATTTTAATAACCATTTAGACCTACAAAACGCTCGGATCGAGAAAAATACAACCTTAATAACCAAAGACGGGATCAAAATTAACAAAAACGATTGCATATACATGGTGAGTGAACCCCCTGGAGAGCCCTACTATATAGGAAGGGTTTTAGGGTTCACCAAAAAAGACAAGAACAACACGACGAAGAATGCGTCGAATTATCTTTTCAAAATGAACTGGTTCTATCGTCCGAGGGATCTTAATCAAAAGATCTCCGACACACGGCTTTTATATGCCACCATGCACCTTGATAACTGCCCTATACTGAGTTTCCGAGGGCTTGTGACGGTGAAACACCGGTCAGAAATACCCAATTTAGACGACTACAGACAACCCCCAAACCAGTTCTATTTCGATAAGTTGTTCGACAGATACATGATCAAGTACTACGAGGTGTTACCTACGCAGAATTTGGTCAATTTACCTCCAAATTATTACAAACTGTTGAACAAAAGATTCCAGTATGTGTTTGTCGAGGTTGGGAGGGGTAAGGATTTGTTGTCCGCACCTAAGAACTGTGGGAAATGTTACCAATGGTGTTCATCTGTAGACTCGGTCATGTGTATACACTGTGAGAACCATTACCATATGCTCTGTTTGGACCCACCTTTACTGAGAAAACCTCTGAGAGGATTTGGATGGAGTTGTGCTCTGTGTAACAAGAAATTGGAGTCTAAAATGAGTGCCGAGAGGGGTGAGATGTTGACCGATGATTTAATAGCGAAATTGAATAGGTCTAGTAGTGAAAGTGACTCTTCAAATTCCGGCTCTGTCGAGCCCACCGAAGAAGATCTCGAAGATCAAGAATCCAATACTACTCCTCCCGACTTCTCAGGTAAACCTCTCCCTCATTATGAAGAGATGGCTCTTCAATTCCTTGAAAGAGATAAAGACTTGTCTTTCAAGCAACGTCGTAGTATAGAAGAGTGGCCTTACAGATATTTGGGAATGCATGTTCGACTCGAAGATGCCTTAGATTTACAAGATCGACCATACCTGAGATCTGCCTCTCGATTGGGGAATAAACATCAATTCTCAGGCATGCAAGACTGGTTTAATCATCCTGTTCAATATTACGATCCCGATGATGAGACTCTTCTGGAAGCTCTGCTGTCTTTACAACAGTTGAAGAAGAAGAAAGGTAACCGTAAATCCAAATGGGGATCGATACCGGCTATTTTGGATCCGGAATTGGCCGACGAGAAGAAACTTCCTATCCCTGACGAGTATAAAGATGTAGATAAAGATGAATATCCGGAATGGTTACAAGAACGTCCTCAAGGATATATAGATCGTGGAGGAGACAATACAGTGACATTAATATGGAAACAACCAGAAGAGATACCTAATTCCATGGTGGAAGAGTATATGAAGAGATGTGAAAGTATTCTGGAGAAGTTGAATTTGCTTCCTTCGACCCCCAATTTCATGGATCTGGTGCTCCAAAACCTTTTAGAATCGAATTTCGATCCCGATTTGGCATTCCACAAATCCCAATCTTTGACTAGAGACATATTGAAAGAACCAACGTTGACAGAGGAAGAGGTGAAGAGATTTGAAGATGGTGTTCGTAAATTCGGGTCAGAATTATACCCTGTATATAAAGAAGTAGGCAGTAAATCATCGGCCGACATAGTTCGGTTCTATTATCTTTGGAAGAAGACTCCTATGGGGCATGAGATTTGGGATAATTATGGAGGACGTGCTAAGAACCGGTTGAAATCTTCTTCTATTAAAGGTGTCGTAGAGTCGGTGCTGGATTCTGAAGATGATTCAGCTTATGATTCGGCCAAAATCGCAAAGATTAGTAGGAAAATGGAGTGTAAACATTGTCAAACTACGTCTTCTGTCCAATGGTTTAGAGTCACTGGTGGCACTATGAAGGCACCTCAAGATCCTCAGGCCACAGTCATTGGACTTTGCTTGAGATGTGCTAAGCTTTGGAGAAGATACGGTTTACAATGGGAAGATCCTAATACGATTTTGAAGAAGAATTTCCAGAAAGGTTCTGGTGGAGGTTGGAAGAAGAAGATTGAATCTGAATTGATCAGGGATACCGAGAGTATTCTTGAAGCCCGAGCTAAGGCTGCTATTGCTCCAATTACATCTTCTTCTGGATCTACTCCATCTAGAGACAGTCCTAAAAAACCCCCAAAATCGGCTTCTTCTGTTACTTACAATTATAATGAAGCAACTACCGGATCCAAAAGATCATTGGAAGTTAAGATGTCATTGAAAAAGAAACAGAGATCTGCTCGTAAACCAGTCAAGGTATCTCCTGAACCACCTGAAATACCTGAAACCCCCGAAATCCCAGAAATTACCCCTAAGAAGACCTTCAAAGTTGAACCCCCATTGCAAGTACCATTATTCCAAACCAATCCAGACTATGTCTATGACGATTATATGTTACTTTGGGAGGTGGAGACTAAACCTTCCATCAAAAACGAACAAACTTCTATTTGTGGTGTATGTTTCTCAAATGATAACCCCTCCAATATCATTACATGCTCTAATTGTAATATGAGTATTCATAAGCAATGCTATGGAGTCACCGGGAAACTCATTGGACCTTCGGAAGTGTATAATTGTGATCGTTGTTTAAATGAGTTGAATCCTATTTATTCGACCAATTATTCATGTTCTCTGTGTCCAGTGCGTTTCGAGGGTATTAAAGATCTGTTGAAACCTCGTAATGACGGTGATTGGATGCATTTGATTTGTGCTATCTTCGATCACCATTCCAAGTTTGGGAATATCATCAACAATTCCCCGATTTACTCCACAGACCACCACACTTCTGTTTGTTCGGATTGTAATTGTAAAGGTATCGTACATAAATGTGAATTCTGTGACGATAAATTCCATACGACTTGTTCTTTATCTAGGAACCTGTTCACTGGATTTGTAATTGAAGAATGTGATCCTAACGATAAGTATTGTGTTCGTGTTGATGATCAGATCGGAAGACCTCGCCCGGCAATTGTATGCAGTAAACACATACAGTTACCCCCAAATTTTGTATCATTGAGAGCCCTTGCTAAAAGAGTCAATTTCTTATCGAAATCGGCCTCTCATGAACTTCCTTTGATTTGTATATTCAATCAGGATCATAAGAAACTTGAAAAAGAGATTGAATCGGAGGAAATAACTCCTGTTATCCCTAAATCATCCCAATCCGAGTCATGTGATTCATGCCATTCTACTAAATCTATCATTTTCATAAACCACGACAACAAGACTCTATGTCATTCATGTTATTCCCTGGCTACTAATGAGAATTATCAAATCTATAAAGAGAACTACACTTCTTATGCTGAAAGTGCTATGGGATTACTTAGCCTTGTGAATTCACCATTACCCAGACCAGTGAAGGAGGTTCCTACAAATAAGGAGTTTCATAAGATACGTATTGACGATATATTGAGTTAGTACCCTCCACTGTTGATGTGTACTACTATGCTACTGTATCTACATTCAAATCAGCTTTTCGATATATTGATCACGTGACAACCGCGATCACGTGACCCCTTATTATACACCATTTTTCAATGCATTTTCAATCAGTTCTATTTCGTCTAAATTCGTAGCATTGAGTAATTTCAGTTCCAATTCGGCACGCTCTGCTTCCGTTAACTTAGATACTATCTTTTCGAGTTTACGATCTACCGTTTTATTTGGCCCTTCTTCAATATCAACTTCCATAGAATTCTCACTAAAGAATACCTTCAGTTCATCTCTCTCTTTCTGTTTGACTTTCTCGAAATCTAGTACTTTCAATGAAGGCAAATGATGTATCACATACATCCGGTAAGATTTCACCTTTGTAACTGGATTATCCTTAAGAATCAATGTATGGAGTTTGGTCAACTTTGAGAGGGCCAAACAAAGCAGCTCTAAATCAGTGATGGCATTCCCACATAAATTTATTACGGCCAAATTCGGTAAATTCAAGTGAATTTGCTCAGATATCGATTCTATTTGGTTCTGAGATGCAAGTAATGTCTTTAATCTAGTCAATCTTGGGAAATTATCCAACCTAACAATCTCATTATCGGTGAAATCTATCGCTTCATAGAGGTTATTAGTGACACCTAAATTTTCGATCAGCTCTATTTTCATTCCTCTTAAGATTAGCACCCTTTCATGGATAGGGTTTATATATGAGGAAGCATTTGATATTGAATGTGGAGTGAGTCTCATTGTGATTACTTTGACCTCCTTCTCAAGTAACGTCTCATCAAGATGAGAGAAAAATTTTGGTCGTGAAAAAGTTTCAAGGAAAGTGAGGGAAGGGCAGGAGGGCAGGGGAAGGGCAGGAGGGCAGGGGAAGGGCAGGAGCAGGGCAGATCGCGCGCGTGGCAGGGTCGCCACAGGGAGGTGGCCAGAGGCAGGACACCACTAGCCACAAACAAGTAGCCACAAACAGCTACATCACTACACCAACCTACATCACAACACCACCACCTCTACACCTCTACACCACTACACCACTACTCCACTACATCTCATATAACTTATCATTTATTTACAAGCTCACTCATCAAGAGAAAGATTAGATTTCATACTTGGTAAAGTATTACCCGTACTAGTCTCAAACTCTTTACGGATTACTTGTTTAATCTCCAGTAACTCTTGATCACTTAATGTTTTAACGACTTCATTTGGCTTAACAAATTCGAATTTTCCAAACCCAAATTCACGATCAGAAATCTTATCCAATACATATAATTGCATTCTGATATATCTAACCATAGCTTCGACATGGACTAAATCGACGTTTCTCTCACCGTTGAATAAATTTCTCCACACCAGAGCAGCTAATGTTGCATCATCTGTGATCAAACCTTCATCATAAGACAAAATAATACCTTTCAATTGATCGTTGAAATCTTTTAAATAAGAGTCAATAATTCTACCGCTTTGAACATTCATTTCTTCACTAAGTCTCATTTCCATATCCTTGAAGAAACGATCCACCAACTTCTGTTGATAATTCTTACCATACTTGAATGGCATAGCTCTCATTCTAACAAATAATAACCATACATGTAACAGGGTGATTTGGAACCATTGAGAAAATGATCTAGGCAATTGTAATGTTTCATAATAGAACTTGGCAGTCTCACTCAACTCTTCCTTAGCATATTGCAACCCTTGGTTCTTACAATCGTAGTAATATTTCGATCCACCAACGGATCCGGCACGTACATTATCCATATCAACACCAAATACTGAGATGAACAGTTCACCAATGGTCTCCTTCCATTTAGGCAACACGAAATCTGATTTTTCTTCGGTCACTTGTTGTAACTTGGCCTTAGGATCAACATCTCTACTGATTCTGGTCGGATCCTCAATATATGGCAACAGAGATTGTGCTGCTAATTCTTCTGGTGTAGCATCGACTTGATCCTTCTTAATAAACAGCGGCTTAACAGAGCTGAGTGGGGTTTTCTTCGAGTAAGCTCTAACAAAAGCTCTATGTCCAACGGCGCTCCCGACAGCACTGCCAACACCTCTATTCAGTAACCTCACCAAATTCATCTGTCTCCCAATCAAACTCATCTTATCCCTCCATCTACTCATTAAATCTAAGAGAAAATTTTTATGTCTTTACCGCAGAGTAGCCAATGAAGAGGAATTTGAATGAAATCAGGATTACCGGAATAGGAAGGCATGAAATAGGAAGTCAAATGTGCCTTCTATAATAGGTAATTTCATAATAGGCAATTCCACTGGAATCTACACTCATCTCAATATTCGTATTTTGCTAATATACAATTTATTTCTTCTTTCTGCCCCTACGGATGTCTTTGATGGCTTCGAAATGGGATTGTCCGAGTTCATTGATGGCAGAGCTGTTGACCCACTGAAGACAACGCAGTTCTGTACGGTTGTTACGGAGATTTTGTAATCTCAGAATCAATTTCTCCTTCTGCAGCACCTTCTCTTGATGAGCTTTAAGACGTTGACGGGCCGATTTCTTCACCTTGCTTGGTTTTTTAGGTTCGGATTTCTTAGGTGTAGGTTTCTTTTCAACTGGTGTAGGAGTTTCAACTGGCTGTCCACGTCTAGAACGTCTAGTAGAAATTGGAAGTTCAACAAGAGGTTGATTACGAAGAGATCTTGACGATCTTGAAGACCGAGGATTTCTAGATGATGCCAGTTTAACAAATTCTTCTTGTTGTCTTTTACTGATATCTTTGATTCTTCTTGAAGATCTGGTCTTTCTTTCTCCATATTCGTTATCCGAGCTATCATTGAAATCTGAATCTGCTTGACTAGCATCTTGGATTTCATGGACTTCCTCAACATCGTCTTCAACTTCATCGTCTTCAACTTCTTGGACGTCAACATCTTCCTCTTCCTCTTCTTGTTCTTCCTCTACTTGTTCTTCTTCGTCTTCTTCGTCTTCTTCTTCTTGTTCCTCCTCTTCCTCTTCCTCCTCACCAGATCCATCCTCAAAATCACTAATCACAAATTCATCTATCCTCTCCTTCAACAGGATCTCCTCAGCTGATTCCTCATCTAATGATAACAGCTTGATCCTAGCCTCCATACTTGACTTTATATCATCATGAAGTTCCTCTAAACTTCTACGTAATTGAGATTCTCTCTCACCTTGTTTATGCAATAGGTTAATCAACTTGTCCAAATCCTCTGGAGTATCAATGAATCTCCATTCAGATTTGGAAACAAGAGGTTTAGGTCTCTCTTCAACAAATTTACGTTGTGAGACATCGAGATTCTCCAGTGAAGTCACATTGCTCTCGTCAACTACCACTTTCCCATCATGAGCTTTTATAACGTTATCTTCGAATTTAAATCCAAAGAGTTCTTTCATTTTCTCTTGATATGCCAGGATCACTTCTTCTTCAGATGGTTCTTTCTCTTCCTCTTCATCCTCTTCTTCCTCATCGTCATCTTCTTCATCTTCGTCATCCTCCTCTTTTCTGCCATACCACTTATTAACTGTCTCTTCAGAAATCCCTAAGAACCTAACTCGATCATCATCTGAAGGACCTTGAACGAAAAGTCTTCCAACAAGATAAGTTTCATCGGTTGGCTCATCATCGTCATCTTCTTCCATCGAATCATCCTCATCCTCATCTTCATCCAGATCTTCTGATCTCAGTTTCTTAGATCCAAATGTTGGCAATCCATTACTCTCAAACCACCAATATCTATTATAAAGTCTATCACGACCAATGAAGTTGACTCTCTGGATATCAAGCTCATTAATCTTCAGGTCAACTTCCTTACGACTAGCTTTGATTTGGTTCAGTTTCTCCAAGAACCCAGCTCTCTCCTCCATCAACTTACTGAAATCGTTATCAATCTTCAGCAACAGAAGTTCCTCTTCAGTAGGTTCGTTCTTCAAGGTTGGAGGTCTTCCTCCTTTGTTTTTCTTCAGAGGATCACTGATAACAGTAACAGGAGCCTTTTTCTCAACCTTGATAAGATGCTTCTTCTTAGAGAGATGTTCAATACAAGTTCTGTTGACAGCAGCAGCATTCTCCATCTCAATTTTATATTCGCGAACAATCTCCAGTCTTTGCTTTCTGAGTTGAACGGCATCTTCAAGTGATTTATCGATGAAATTTCTAATCACAACACCACTAGTTAACATTTCACAAAGAATGCTAATCGCAGCGATTCTCAAATCAATTGGTAACAGAGTATAAAATCGATCTTCCAAGGTCGAGGTGTTAGCAGTGACATCCAATGGAGCCAATGTCTCAAAAATTTCAACAATCGAATCAGTATAACGGGGGACATGTTCAACTAACGATAAGACACCAAGCAAGATAATGAGCCATTGGCCATCTTGGAATTGTCTCTTACGAAGTCTTTCTTGCCATGTCTTTTTCTTGAAGAAGAGGTATTTTGAAACGTTGTGAGTGATTTCTGAGTCGGAGTCGGAGTCATCATCAGAAGAATCAGAGTCATCATTTTCACTCAGATCTTCCTCCTTGACAGTTTCATCTTCTTTCTTGATTTCACCATCCTCTTGATCTTCTTCCTTGACTTCATCCAGATCTTCTGTCTTGATATCATCTTTCTCATCTTCTTTGATTCCATTTCCATTAACCTCCTCGGTCTCCTCTTTAACCTTCTCTCTTACCTTCTCAACATACCCCCTCTTTGGAATGAGAACCAAATAATTCTCTCCATCATTAACTCCATTCTCGTCTTTACTGATACCATGAGTGTTATTACCACCAACCCTGACATCATCATTCAATATGCATTTCATAGTACTGCAAAATATCTCTTGTAATAACGGACATTCCATATCAACTTTGTCCCACTTCAAGGCCGTAATATAATCATCCAATGTAAAGTTATCCAAAAGCAAAGCCTTGTTGTAAATGTTCAAGAAACACCAGGTCTCCAACAATTCAGAACTCTTTGTAAGATCTTTAGTACCTAAGGATTTCCAATCTGGAAGTTTCTCTTTAGATTGTAATTGGAATGGTAAAGTTAAGTCTTCTAATACGATCGGTTTCCTGGAAATTTGTGACAACAATGAAGCTCCGGCAGTATTGAATCTTCCCAGTTGCAATTTCAACGAAGCTTGGGTCGGAACATGAGCAAACAGATCCTTTGGCAGTAATGAAGTGAACATATCAGACTTCAATATGATTGGAACCTCAATTAATCCTGTCTCTTGATTGATATCAAAACCTAAAGTTTCAAAA
The DNA here is from genome assembly GCA_001599355.1 of Nakazawaea peltata. Classification (NCBI taxonomy): domain Eukaryota; kingdom Fungi; phylum Ascomycota; class Pichiomycetes; order Alaninales; family Pachysolenaceae; genus Nakazawaea; species Nakazawaea peltata. The sequence continues at coordinate 143,845 of BCGQ01000003.1, forward strand.
AAATGCATCACTTTGTTGAATCTCCAAATCTTACAACTGGATTCATCAAGTTGATGGAAGAAATCACCTTCTTCATAATTGAATAACGAAGAATACGTTCTAGATGTAACAATTATATTCACCTTGCCAGTCTCGAAAGTAGTCAATACTTCAGCACCGACAGAATTGAATAATGCTTTCACGATATCGATCAATTTGTTATCCAGAAACTGTTGATCTATAAAGATTTTACAATGTCTCAATACAGTATACCAAGTGATTCTCCAATTGTCCAATTGAGACAAATCTTCAGGAAGTTGTTCCGTCACATATGAGAACATGGATCTCTTGAAATCCAGAATATCGTTATTCAATTTTCTTCTCTTAGCTTCGGCCGACAAAGGTGTCTCTAATTTCCTTACTAACCCATTTGGTTTATCGTTGTGATTTGGAATAGGATACAAAGGCTGTAAATTAACCAATAACCCATTGAAAGGTTTCTTATTAACTGGTAATCTTTCTAAATCTTTCTTGAAAATCAACATTTCTGGTGGATAATCTTGAGCAATACGATACTTCTTAGCATATTCATCTCTTACTACCCATGGAGATCCCACTCTAGGAGATTTAACCAAGGCCAACTTAATAAAACCTCTAATGAACATCTTAGTATAACTAAGTCTATCTCTTTGGATTTGAGACTCATGACACGTGATCTCACTGTCTGTTGCTTGGACATAAACTCTATATTGACAATAAGCTTCTCTAACTTGGCCATCAGGGAGAGTGATAGAATTAAATCTCAGCTTCTCTTTAACTACACCCTTTAATCTACCACCTGGAGCTGAATCTAACTTGATAGTGACAGGATCACCAGGGAAGAAATCCCCTTTGAATTTATAATACACCTCATCGATCAATATATCTATTCTCTGAACTTCTGAGAACTGAACATATCTCAAGATAGGTTCCTTGACAGCTTCCGGGAAGAATTTGTTCATCTTGTCGATCTCCTGAGTCTCGATCTGTAACAGTTCCCAGAAAGTGTAGTTTGTGATTCCGGTGACTTCACATACAAATTTCCTAGTATTGTAGTAGTCTAGTCTTTTCAAGTAGTCATCGTACTCGGTGAACCATTCTTTAGTCTCTGGGATGTACCAAACGTTTGTATCGAAATCGGAAGGAGTTTTTGGTGGGACAAAAAAGTCGATCAGTTTTCGTTTAAATAAGACCTAGGGGAGTTAGTATGACAGAACGGACTACAGGCAGGGTAGGAATGCCGCTGATAGGAATACCGCTGGGGATTGCCAGGGGAGACTACCTGGAGAGCGCCAGGGAAATCGCCAGGGAAAATCGCCAGGGTAGACCGCTAGGGCAGGGGATACCACTGGGGTAGTGGATACCACTGGGGTGATCGAGTAACCCGCCGATAGGAGTAACCAGCGATAGAAGAGATGGGACTATGGGACAATGGGACCATGGGACAACGAGCACAATGACCGCAAAAAGCGCCACTACCATGATTTAATCCCATCTCAATAATTCCACCTAATAATTCCACCCATTAATTTCCCAATTTCATTCTATCCGCGCTTAACTCGAATCACCCCCTTCTAACCCCTCAAATCACCCCCTTTCAACCCAATCATCTCCCCTAACAACCTACTCCCTCCCAAACTTAATTATCTCATACTTACCATCTTCCTCCAATTCTATATCCCTACTATGTGATCACCTACTCGATCTCAATTCAATTGTTCAATGGCAATTTGAATTGTTTTTTCTAAAAGAAACGGAAAAGTTTTCCCTCTAACGCGTTGCTGTATATCCGAGAAAGGTAGTGTGCATTGACTCAAAAATTGGGGTGGGATCGTGAGGGATCAAGTTGAGCATTTCGGGAGGGAATTGGGGAAAAGGGGTGGAGGGGGGTGGGAGAGAGATGGGGGTGGGTATTTATACTTGAAATGGAGGGAGAGAGTGGGGGAATCGACGATCCACAGTTGGATGATTCGATATTTTAGTGTCGTAGTATTTATTTAGTATCTCTTTTCTATTCCTTTCCTTCCCTACACCACTTCCTACACCCCTTTCTGTTCCCCCTATAGGTACCCCCTTCACGATACCCCCTTCACCTTATCCCCTCCACGTTACCCCTCTACATCACTCAAATGAAATCTTAATATATACAAGTTAATTAAATAAAAATGAAAACCATCCATTTTTTCTCTTCTCCCTCTCCAGCTTTGGAAGGTAAGCTTTGACGTGATCATGAATTTTCTCAATCAGTTGCTCCAGCTCATATTGTCTACCCAACACATCGATGAACTCACCTTCTTTGTCCATTAAATAGAAAAAGATCGAATGATCAACTAAATAATCGTCTCCAGGTTTGACATCTGGAGGAGTCGAGAAATAGACTCTGAAGTTCTTACAAGTTTGTTTGATACTGTTGTAATCACCAGTCAATCCAATGATATCTGGATGGAATTCACTCAAGTATTCTTTCAAAATATCAGGAGTGTCTCTTGCTGGATCACAAGTAATAAAGATAGGTTGGATGTTGATTTGGTATTTGGATTTCAATCCTTCCAAGATCACACTCAACTTATCCAATTCATCAGGACAAATATCTGGACAATTGGTGAACCCAAAGTAGATAATACTGAACTTGTCTTTCAAATTTTCTTGAGTAAATCTGTTCCCATCAACATCTAACAAATCAAATGGACCTCCAACAAGTGGTCTACCCATACCTCTATTCAGCTCCAGCTGTTTTTGTAACAGTAACCTGTCCTTCTCATGTTTAAAATACACGGTGAATCCAGTACCAACGGCCACAAACAACAAGATCAGTTTCCATGTATGGAACTCAATAGCCGATCCAGAGTCCAATTTCGATGATGGTGTGTAACTACCACCAATTGGAATACGTGATAATGGTTTTTTAGGTTTAATAGGTGGGGACTCTTTAGCCAATTCAGCATACGTTTTAGACTCACCAGATTCGGCCTTTGATTTTTCATTCAAACATGACATGCCACTGTGGAAATCCCTAACAACGACACTTCTAGCTCCCAAACTTCTAACACTCGCATTTCTGACTACTGGAATCATACTGATACCACGTAAAGAAACCCGACTAAACATCTTAACAACTATCCTCGTACTATCCTCCTACCTCAATCCCTTCCCTTCAAAGCTTATAAAGCTAAAGAAATTTAAGGGGAGAAAAAATTTTCAAAAGTCGTGCAAATTCTACAAAATTCCCAATATAGCAATATATGGATTCATTATACAGAAGATCAGTTCTTACCAGCACCGGCTCTGAAGTAGATGATATCACCGTCTTCAACGACGTAGTCTCTACCCTTTTGCAACAACTTACCAGCAGCCTTAACGGACAGTTCATCCTTCAATTCGATCATATCATCATATTTGGTGACTTGAGCCAAAATGAAGGTGTTCATCAAATCGTTGTGAATGACACCGGCGGCTTGAGGAGCTTTGGTACCATCTCTGATAGTCCATTCTCTGGCTTCTTGAGGACCACAGGTGAAGAAGGAGATCAAATCCAACTTCTTTCTCATGGTGACAATGATCTTTGGTAAAGCAGAAGTCAGACCGACTCTTTCTTCTTCGGCCTTTCTCTCTTCATCGGTCTCCATTTGAGCCAATCTCTCTTCCAAAGAGACAGAGATAGGAATGATGATATCACCTGGAGAGTACTTGTCAACCCATTCCTTGATCTTCAACAAGTGCTTGTTCTTCTTCCGTACGTAATCTCTCTCAGATAAGTTGACCAAGTAGATGACTGGTTTGGCAGTCAATAAGAACATGGTGTTAATGATCTCAACTTCCTTTGGAGTCCAAGTTTGGTTGGCAACTCTTTGACCATCTTGCAATAATTGGATGATTCTCTCGACTAAAGCAGCCTCTTCTTTCTTTTGCTTAACTTCCAAAGATTGACCACCTCTTCTGGTGATCTTTAAGACACCTTCCAAATGCTTTTCGGCAAATTCGATATCTTTCAATCTCAACTCGTCACTGATAATAGACAAATCTCTAACTGGATCAACGTCACCCTCGATATGAATGATATCGGCATCATCGAAACATCTGACAACTTGGAACATGGCATCGACGGCTCTAATGTTAGCCAAGAAAGCGTTACCTAAACCTTCACCTTTAGAAGCACCTCTGGTCAAACCGGCAATATCATAGATGGTGATGTAAGCTGGGATCTCCTTAGCAGAATTGTATAACTTGAACAACTCATCCAATCTTGGACTTGGAACAATGACTCTAGCTTCTTCTGGCTCAATGGTAGCAAATGGATAATTAGCTGGGTTTCCTAATGGACATCTAGTGATGGCTTGGAAGAAGGTGGATTTACCGACATTGGCCAATCCAACAATACCAGACTTCAAGTTGTTACCTGGACGTCCTAACAAAACCTTCTTTTCTTCAACCTTCTTCTTTGGTCCCATTTTGATCTATTTCTTACTCTTGTAATTTGAGTATTTTTATAATTAGAAATTGTCGGTGAAAAATATGCTGAAAATTTTTCAAAGTCGTGGATGGGATAACAAAATACGAATTGGGTAATCTAATCATCACTGAGCACTTTACGACATTCAACGAAACGCAATTACCGCTAGCATTTTACGAATTAATCATGATGAGACTCCTGATCGAGGCCAAGAAGACAGGAAGTAGACAACGATAAAGGCAAGGAAAGCTTCACTGTATCGACATGTTGTCTAAAAGGAACGCTGTCTGGCGTTACCCATCCATGTATGATGACCCATACGGTGCTTGCAGTCAAATAAACCTACCCCTGGGTCTCATAGTGACCTCGGATATGAAAACGACTAGCCTCATTGGCGGTAAATCTCAATTCTTTGCTCCATGTCTTGAAAAGGTACAATTAATGACACTGGTGAACTACGTACTAGAGGATCAAGGTCTGGAAAGGTTGCCAGTGCTACTGCTGGGTTGGAATGATTACACCTCCACCAATTATCAATTCATATACACTCTGTACCCTATCATATATTCGATGTGTTGTTGTATGGTGATATCAGGGTTCTTGACGGTGATATTATTCACTAAACAGTATCTCCGATCACAAAAACCGACTTGGTTGATTCGAATAAGCACATTATTGGGTCTGCTTTACTTGGGATCCATGTTTTTATTCATGATCATAAGCTTTTATAATCAGCATAGAAATTTACTATCAAGTGGTCAATATTTAATGCATCAGGTCGATGATATCATGGCCTTTAACATTGTGGATTTGGTCGTGGTGATATTACTACAATTATCACAAGTCCAGATCATCATGAGATTATTCCCAAGACAAAAAGAGCGGAGATTCGCCTTCTTGACCGGACTTCTTCTCTCTATAGCATCCCAATCGATTTGGGCGGTTTCTACGTTTGTGCTGTCGGATGAGAAACTTGCTTCCGACGCGGAATATGACTCCACGATTCTGATCTTGCCTCTGTTCGTCTATTTATTAAGAATAGCCATGTCTGTGCTATTCACTTGTTTATTTGTGGTATATTTTTTCAACAAAAGACAGTTTATTTTCTCCAGAGAGATGGCTCCATTGACAATCTTCACATTCCTTGTGTTGAATTCTTCGTTTGGGATCTTCATTGCCGATGTCTCCAGTATTTGGGTGAGTGAATTGTCGGAACTTTTCAATATCACTTCATATATTGTATGTAATTTCATGGTTTGGGAGTTCATTAATAGGGTGGTTTTATTGGAGAAATCATATCAAAAGAAGGGAGTGTTGGGAAGACAATTCTACGATGAAGAGGATCATTATTATCTCGATCCATATGGTAATCCCGTAGGTGGAAATGGAGAACAAAGACTTGTAAGAAGAGGTAAATACGATGTGATTATTAGTAGTCATGATAAGAGAATGTCACATCCGTCAATAGAATCCATATCATCGGAGCCTCCACATCTGATCAGTACTTTTACTGGGTTAGAATACGATCAGCATCGTACTGCTCCACCAGAGATTTCTACCAATTTGTTCACAAGACTCACCGATAAATTTATTGAGATGTCGATGTCTGTACCGTTAGTACAGTCAGATGCATCATTTTATGAAGTAGACACCAGATCCAATATGCTTTTCTTAAGAGGAAGTCATTATACGAAGTTATGGGGATCATTGGTGAAGCAATTTGAACCTCCAAGGGAGCAAAGACTGCAATTGAGACAAAAGCAAACGAGGGTTTATAAGTATCAGTCAAAACAAATGGATACGAGTACTGGGATTAATCGTACATATGATCCGTCATCTGACGAAGAGGATTAGGCTGGCCCTAGGCCCTATAGAATTACCGCACAGCACTGCCGCACAGCACTGCCCCAACTGTACAATCTACAACTACAATTACGAATATATAACGAATAATGATCAAGATTAATATCCTACCTACTGTACTTCTTATATAACATACACATTATACGTCAATGAAAACTCCCGAAGCACCAGCTCGGTCATTTCCCATGGCACACGAAAGATCCCCGAATTGATCTTCGGCAAATTCACCACCAACTCCTCAGTCTCATATTGTCTTATCATATCTTTTAAAGCAGTACGAGTATAATCCACAATCTGTTTAGATGTATCTTGCCCACTATAACTAGTGAAAAGACAAACAATATCAACAGATTTATCTTTGATAACCAATGACCTACCAATTATATCACTAGCATTATTTGATAAGCAATAATCATGATAACTTTGATAAGCGTTAGGGTATTTGATCCGAAATTGCAGTGCAATGCCCCCTCCCCATACACCAAAACAATTGCACGAATGAATTAAAATTGGGCGACTCGATTTTGTCACTTGAAAAAGATCACCTTTAATGTAATTGATTGACATGATAGCGCTTAATATGCCCCACAATGAATGGAAATATTAGATAAGAAATTTACCGCACGATAAGAATTTTCCAGTCAGTGGAAATTAAGATCACTTCAATTGCGGGCAGTCATTAAGTGGGAGATTCTATGAGCATTCTGCGCACTAGCACTAGACAGAGACCACCCACTGCAGGTAGTGAAAACAGTGCTCAGGCAGTACTCTCGCACTCCTACACCCTCCCACTCTTCTACTCTCTCTTCTACTCCAGCTACGTCTCCATCTTCTATACATTAAATAATTCAATCATTTGCTATACATAAATAAATGCCAACCACTGTCCAACTATCTAAATACCCTCATTCACCCCATATACTTCTCTATATAACTACTACTCCTCTGATAAGAAAACCCATCGAATAACGCACTCTGTGTCTTTGTCAACGTCTCCCCCCTAATATCAATAGCATTCTCATCAAACTTATCATAAGATTCATCCTCCGAAGTGAATTTACGAATCTCACTCATCTTCATCGAAGTGAATTGAGGATCGAAATTCTCCAGCAGTTCTGGATCAGTGATAACAGGAACTAATGGAGGTTCAAGTGAATCTGGATCATTTTCAAGCAGTTTCCAATCGACATGTCTGAAAAATGCATGTTTCTGAAACTTGACAAAATCATTATCAACTTGGAATCTCTTGGCTGGGTTCTTGTTCAATAATTTATTCAAAAGGTCTTTGGCTTCCAGGGTGAAATAAAATGGGAATTTGACCTTATCCTTCATAATTCTATTCATGATCGTTTTATGATTATTACCGGTGAATGGGGGCTTTCCACTTAACATATCGAATATTACACATCCAAGAGACCACCAGTCTACTTCGTAACTATAATTCTCTCCCTTCAACACCTCTGGTGCCATATATTCTGGTGTCCCAATCATGCTATTACAAAAACCATCATCTTCTTCATCAAGAGATTGTTTAGAAAGTCCAAAATCGGTCAATATCAAATGTCCTCTACTGTCCAATAAACAATTCTCAGGTTTGAGATCTCGGTACACAATGCCCAATTTATGTAGATGTATCAACAGGAGGGACATCTGTGCCGAGTAAAAACTGGTAATCTTGTCATTTAAGAACTTCTGATTAGCCAAATGTGTGAATAACTCTCCCCCAGGAACGTAATCCAATATTAAATATATCTTCCATGAGTCGTGTAAAGCGTAGAATAATTTGACGATATTGGGGTGGTGTGTGATTTGACTCAAAATCTTCTTTTCGGCAAGAGTACGTTCACAATTCTTACTCACCACGATCGAAGCTTTCTTCAACTGTTTTTGAGCGAAAAGTTTCCCCGTCGTCTTATGTTTCACCAATAACACTTTGCCGTAAGCTCCCTGGCCTAAAACTTTCAAAGGTTCAAAATCGTCAATCGTTGTTTTAACCGAGGATTTATAATGACCCAGGCGAACTCTAGAATATTTTTCCTCTTCGGTCTCACTTTCTCCACTATAATCATCAAGACCTATCTCGTAATTTTCATCTCCTTCATTATCACCATCATCTTCAACACCTCCATTTGATACGATACTTGGCCTTCTAATAGAAGACCTTCTCCTAACAGAGATAGCAGTGTCATCTCTCTGGATAGAGCTAGGCGGCTCGACAAAGATCCCCACTGGCAGTCCATCAGGATCACTGCTGTCTTCATCAAACTCAAACAAAGCCATTTCAACTCTCTTCCCCGTAACTCTTCAAGTCTCTGCCTAACCTCTTCACCTAACAAGTTTCGTTCCCTTTAAAATCTGTAAAATGCCCACGTTCTGAAGGCGCGGATCATTTCAACATCGTTACGCCAAATGGAATTCGCGCTACAATTTCAAACATCGTTACACCAAATAGTAACGCGCGATCAACAGCTCTACCGCGCTACCGCGTTAACTTTAAGGGCAAGTACTAACGAAACGAGACAGTAACGAAATAGACCCAAAACTGTGAAGGAAGAGCATCCGGCACGTCATGGACACTCTAAACCTCCCTACACAGAATTCCCATCAAAGGAACCTCTCTCAATCAAGTACGATCGGAGGTCTTTTAGACTGTTACGCCTCCAGTGATGAAGGAGAGGACCAAGTTAGAAGTCTTACAGAAATGGATACCGACAAGGGGACAAGTACCGGGGTGAATGTTCCAGTTTCAGCTCTGGAACGAAGAGCATCGATCCAGAGCTCCCGCAATTACGCCAGCGTAATGAGAGATTCCATAGAACTCGACCTCACCAAAAGTACTACCGTTCATTCGGGCAACTCCAAGAAACTGCATCATAAAATTAGAGACCCTTTATTGGCAAGTGATAGAGATAGATATGGATTCAAGAAACAGACGAGTTTCTTAACAGAGCAAGAATATAACCAATGGTGGCTTGAGTACTCCAAATATTTGATCCGTAGGAAGAAACGTTGGGAGATAATGATGACTAAAAATGGGTACCATGTAAGGAACTCGAAGTCGCTGCCTACGAAATTCCCACCTAAATCTGATGAATTGAAGAGATTTGTACGTAAGGGGATCCCTGCTGAATGGCGTGGGTCTGCTTGGTTCCATTTCGCTAAAGGTCCCGAAAAGCTCAAGGCTAATATTGGTCTATATGACCGGTTGTGTGAAGAAGTCCTGACACTTGTGAATGAAAATACAGAAGCAATAGAGAAGGATTTGAATAGAACCTTCCCCGATAATATTCATTTCAACAAACATAGCCGTGAAACCGACCAGGAAAGTCCACTCATCGAAAGTCTTCGCCGTGTATTACAATGTTTTGCCCATTATAAACCTTCTATCGGGTACTGTCAATCGTTGAATTTCCTCGCTGGAATGTTATTGATTTTCATGGACGAGGAGAAGAGTTTCTGGATGCTAGTTATCTTGACAGAGAAGTATATACCAGGGATTCATGAGCTCACTTTAGAAGGTGTTAATGTACATCAAGGAGTATTACTTTTATGCATTAAGGAATATTTACCAAATGTATGGCCATTGGTGATCGATGAACGTCATACTGCGAACGAATTCCTCGTCAAAATCCCTCCTCTCTTATTATGTACCACTTCATGGTTTATGAGTTTGTTCATAGGTGTATTCCCAATAGAGACCACTTTGAGAGTATGGGATTGTTTGTTTTATGAGGATTCCAAGACTCTTTTCCGGATCTCGCTCACGGTTTTCAAAATGATCGAACCTCAATTATTAGATCTCAAATCCAAACATCAAGAACTGCTCCATGATGAATCTCATTTCAGTATTGAGATCTTCCAGATCATGCAGAACTTCCCTAAAAGATTAATCGATTGTAATTCACTTATGGAGCTGTGTTTCAAACGGAGTAATGGGTTTGGTAGTTTATCTCAAGTGGAAATCAATAACTGTAAGAGATTTGTTCGTGAGAAACGTGAAAAGTACTCGAAACTCAATAACGATTCACTCCTTGTCGATGATTATGAACGTCAAGCTTTGATTAGAGAGAGTTTACAACTTTACGGGGATAAAAAGATGGGACTACGGGGACTCTCATGGAACGGAAAGCTTAATAATAAGATGAAATTGATTCAGCATAAACTTAAATAAGCACATAGCACTAATTCAAATGTATGTTGACTGCTTACTTTGGTCAACCTTACTTACAGTAAACTTAATACGATGTATCATAACTTCAATTCACTCAATATCTCTCCTGCCAAAGTCTTATAAACCCAGGTATTTCCACTAACCTTCTTAAATTGAACTCCATACAACCCAACAAGTGGCACCTTGACGACATGAATCTCAAACTTGAGAGGATATCTGACCTTGGCCGAGCTCTTGGAATTGGAGAAAGAGCTACGATGAGTAGTCTTTGGAGATTTAGCTTGATCGATTCTAGACGAGATCATCATATCTGAGCCACCTCTACGGTCGTGCAATGAGTCAAGAGACTCTTGTGAGTCGGTGCTCATGACCGAATTCTGATGTCTATGACGTTGAACATTAGCTGGAGCAGGAGTCAATGGCATATTGGAAGTATCAAACACTGTAGGAGAAGCTGAAGAGAAACTAGTTTGAAGACGACCCAATTGTGGTTGTGGTTGTTGAGAGATATCCGATTGTTTCTTCCGGAGTAACCCATTACCCAATGAGAATTTACGTCTATGACCTCTTGAAGTGGTTGAAGGAGATGAAGTGATGGTCGAATCGATAGAAGGCTCGTCGATATTATCAGGAGATTTCAGAGCTGAAGAGTTCGATGAGTTAGTGGATTTGACCACTTTAGTCACTGGGGTTTGAGCTTCAGGAGAAACCTCGTTACTTGAATCGGCTTCTACTTCATCTTCAGATCCACCAATCTCGACAAATTCGTCTTCAATACTCTCAGAAGGTTCAACCTTAGCAATAGATGGGGTATGTTCACAAATGAACCCACCTTTGATCTCCTTGAATTGGACACCAAACTTCGAAAGCGTAATGATGATATTGTTTCTGATTACCGGAAGAGATTTAGTGGAGGTAGTTTGGACAGAAAAGAATCCCTTCAAAAACAAGGTTCTTGGATACTCAATCGACGGCATGGTTCCTGTTGGAGCCACTTCAAACGCATGGTTCAATTGCGATTCATTCATACCACTAATCTTAGGGATGTTGTCAAGATTATCCAGCAGTTTGGTGAACGAAGTATCCTCATTAAGATTGACGTCATCAAAGAAGGTGTCTTCCGGAACAGGAGGAGCATTCTTATGAAGAAGTGAGTTCTTTCTAACATGACCAACAGATTTAGCACGAGCAGATGGATGCATTTTACGAGTAGAAGGTGTTGGAGTTTTGGAGACTTCATCAAGAATGACCTGTGCGTGTGATGGAGGCTGTCTAGCAGACTGAGACATCGAGGCTGAAGTGGAAACTGCTCTTTGATGTTGTTGAATCTTTTGAGAAGATGCTGTTGGTAATGGAGGGAAGGCTGAGTTCTTTTGTTGATCTCTGATTTGCTGTTTCTCTTTGGATGTGATCTTCAAAGAACCAACACGACGTACAATAGGATCCATTTGAGGAGTTGCAACCGGAGTAGAAGTTGGCTGGTAAGTGTGGACTTGCATTTCAGAATCCAATGGAGATGGACTCTTAGTTCCCGATGGACTCTGAGGAGTGTCTTTTGCCAAAGAAGACATTGGAATTGGAGGAAGATTCTCGAAATCATCATTGAGGAATGCTTGTTGATGTGAAAGAGAGTTTTTAGACCGTTTCCCACTGAGTTTCCTAAGTAAAGTATTGAATCTCGTTTTGGAGGCATCTTCGGAGGAGTTCGAATTAGCTGTAGGAACTGTTGGTGATACAGCAGCTGCTCCTGATTCATCATATGATACTCTTGGTGACAGAAATTGTGTTTCTCCTTGTACTTCCAGTCTAGTTGGAGTATGAGAAGTGGTGTAAGCAGCTTCTGGGAATGACAAAACGGGAGGCAGAACATCGTTAGGTGGTGCTGGTGCCGTGACTGGAGCCGATGCCACTCTTTCAGGAGTACTAGGCTCGTGTTGTCTTCTTAAATCTTCAGCCTGTTGCAGTTGACTCTTATTAGCCAATTCCTTCAGTCTCTTCCTATTAATCATTTCATCGACCAAATAATACGCAGAAATCAACGGATGATATGCTACAGTAGGATTAGGAATCTCGTCATGTGGATCAAAACTATTAGATCCGTATCCCTCGGCTTGTCTCTTATACCAATGATCAACAGCCTTTCTATAATCCTCACTGACTAAAATCTGAGGTAAAATCTCCAGTACTTCTTCTTCTGTATACAATTGAAGATTAGCAATCTCTTGGACAACTTCAGGATTCAATGGAAGTGATAAGGGTTCTCTATGAGGAAGATAATTAAATGCAGGCTTCCCACTTTCATCGATCATCCATGGATGAGTAATAACCTCACGTAATGAAGCTCTCTTAAGAGGATCAACTACCAACATACGTTTCAATAATGAGACGCATTGCCAACTTAAATGATCTGGATAAGTCACGTTACCTTCTTTGATCTTATTATGCAAGACACTAACACTGGAGTCATCAAATGGTACTTTACCACATACTAAGACATACAAAACTACACCAAATGACCAAACATCAACCTCAGGTCCAATATATGGCTTGGCCGATAACAATTCCGGGGCTGCAAAGTACAATGAACCACAAAACGTCTTAAGTTTGTTGTTTCTATCATACATATTCGATAACCCGAAATCGATAATCTTGATTTCTCCAGTCTTGGAGATCAAAATATTCTCAATCTTCAAATCTCTATGGACAATGTTATTAGAATGACAATAATCTAAAGCTGACAGGATACCCCTGGCGAATTTCTTAGCATGACGTTCTTTCAAAGACCCATGTGATACTATATAGTCGAGTAATTGACCACCTGAAACGTATTCAAAGAGCATGTAGAAATGATTGGTCATTTTAATGATCTCGTATAGTCTACAAATGTATGGATGGTACATGATCTTGTCGAAGGCCAGTTCTTTGATCGTTCTACGATCTCTTGCTACCTCTTTCTCGTATTCTTTCATTTTAGCTGCCAGCAGAGAAGGGTCAGAGATTTGAGATAAGTCGTTTCCGGGTTGACGAGACCAAATTCTTTCACAACGAGGCACGACTTTGACGGCACAGATCTCGTTGGTTCTTCTATGTTTGGCGAGTTTCACTTTACCCATGGATCCGGCACCGATAGTGTTTTGGAAATCCCATTCACCGATGGATTTTCTATGGAATTGGCCTGATTTTGAGGTGGGCAGCAGAGACAGAGGCAGGTCTTGAGACAGTGGCAGAGCCGGGGTTTGTTGGCGCTGAGGTGGTTGTTGATGCTGCTGTTGCTGATGCTGCGATGTACGTCTCTGCGAATGACTACGGCTCGGTGTTCCCCCCAGACTAACAACAATCAGTGGAGGGTTCAATTTATTAGGCGTCTCATACAGCGCTCCGTTCGTTTGACCACCCCTTTTGATGCTCGGTACCCTCCTTGACAGTTGTGAAGGTGTTCTATTATGTGAGCCCTCAATTTGGTCACCTCCCATCATACCCGCCGATGCCGCCAGCGGTTGCTGCTTAAATTGAAAATTGGTATTGACATGATAATCGTTCAAGTTGTTGTTGCTTGGGTTCAACACGTTATTACTGGCATTTCTCAACATCCTCGGAGTCGCGGGAGCAGCATTGGGTGAGGCGGTACGTGTATTGGACGAAGAAGCCCTCACTTTTGGAAGGATCTGTTGCTGTTGTTGCCCCTCGCCATACTGTTTGGGAGTGCCTTGAGTATTGGAGTACAGGAAAGGATTGAAATTGTTGGGGGACGGATATTCTCGCCCTGATTCGTCGTATCCTTGACTGGGCATTGGTTCATAGATCTGATTGATCAATTGTTGTTCCGGATCTCCCTGGTGAGTTGACTGGATGAATCGATCAAATTTTGGAATTGAAATGAATGGAAGCGAAAAAGTGTCAGCCTCCTTAGAGGTTGCTGCAGATTTGTAAATTGCAGAGGTGGAAGGGGCAGGTGGAGGGCAGGTGGAGGGCAGATGCGCAGAGGGCACACTTTGGGTAGAGGGCAGGGACAGGGCACACAAGGCAGGGAACAGAATGTAGATAACACTGACCACAACTGAAAATCAGAGTATATTCAACTTATCTCGTTTGAACGCCTTCGTTCTTAACCTGACTAAATTTCCCAAATACTACCCCAATGTCCCATTCTTCATGTCCATCTCTTCTCTCATGTTAACCTCTTCTCGCTCAGACTTTCCTTCTTTATCTGCCCTAATCTGCCCGCGCACCTCAAACAATACTAAAGAAGCTTCGGATAGCTGCAAGGTACGGATGACTAGTGCTGGTCAACAGCATCGAATCTACATCTACATACACATCTGTACAGGATTACACTTCTACAATTCTAATTATCCTTTACAGCTCTATTTTATCTATTTTGGTTCAAAATCTATGGCACTTCAAGGTCCTTTACGTCTATTCTGGGACAGATTCAGAAATTACTTCTTTTGGGATTTCAGGGGCTGTCTCTGGAACTCCCCCAGATTCACCTTCAGGTACAGCCGGTACTTCACCAACTTCAGGAGCTGACTCCTCTTTTACTGGTATCTCTCCATTTGTCTCCGCAACTTCAATCACTTCAATCGGTGGTTCTTCCTTTTTTGCCTCAACTTCAATAATTTCGTTCAGATCTACCCCCAGATCTGGTTGGGCCTCAGCACCTGCTGGAGCCTCTGCTCCTGGTGCAACCTCCGGGCCCGGTGTCTCCACACCAGGTGTAGGTGTCATATTCTCCATATATTTCCTTTTATATCTCTCCTCTCTTGAAATAGCAGTATTAACACTAGCAGTGAAATCTTCACCAGTATAATCACCCCTCAATTTCATTCTCTTCAGAGCTCTTAACAGAGCAGCTTCCCTTCTCTTTTGTTCAAGTTCCAGCCTCTCCTTCTCTTCTTCTTCCAATCTTTTCTTTTCCTTCTCTTCCAATCTAGAAGATCTTTTTCTATGAACCATCAAACTTTGTAACTTGATTTGTCTCTGTCTAGCAAGTTCCAGTCTTCTTCTCTTAACATCATTTTCAGCAATCACTTCATAATAAGGTTTTAATGTCTTGTAAAGTTGAGAAGATTTAGATTGAGAATTGATAAATGCATCAAACTCATAAACATTGGAGCTAACACATTCAAATTTGATAATCTCAGGCTCACAATTACTTAAAAGTTGCTCCATAGTGGTATTTTTCAACTTCTCTTCAAGATCTTTCCGCTTCTTAGGTACTCCCAACTTCTTAAACTTCATTTGTTTCATGTATAATCTCTTATCTGGTAAGATTAAGTATTCCTCTTGAATCATCTTCTTATTACTGACCATTATAGATGTAGCTCTTGTCTCTTCTACGGCATTATCGAATTTATTATCGATCAATTTTCTCAACTGTTCAAGCTTACCATTGGCAAGTTCCACTAACTGATAATACACATCAATTTGCTCGGTAGTTGATAACAGGAAGAACTTGAAACTTTCAACTTCATCGTCTGTTTGGAATTTCTCAAGTAACCAACCAGGAATCAATTCTTTCAAAGCATCTTCAAACTCCCCAGTTTCCTCAATATAATTGTCAGAAATCTTCCATCCCAAGAGGAAATACACTAAATGCATTTTGAATTTGGTGATGAAAGCTGGTGGGTTGATTTGAAGAAGCTCTTCTTCAAAAGAATCGACATCGAAATGATCCATCAACTTGACAAAATTCTTGAATTGATAACACCATTGCACAACTACGCCATACTTCCAGTTATTTCTGATCTCATTTAATTTGGCTTGATAAATCTCCAGTTCTAAAGGTAAAATGGCTGGGGTTTTGACTAACTGAGCACGAAGCTCGGCTGATAATAAATTGGAGAGTTTTTCAGCTGGATGATCGGACATGGATGATTTGACTTGAGGTAATAATTGAAGGAGGAGGATTGAAGATTTGAAAAATGGTTTTCGCGTCGAGGTGAGCGAAAAATGGAGAGAGAAAATGTAGGAAATCACAGAAATCTTAGAGAAACAAAGAAATCTAAAAGGGATCTTAGCGAAAATTTAGGAAATCTGAGCACACACACTATAAAGGGGGTGAGTGGGGGAGTGGGGGATTGGGGGCGGGTGATTTGAAGAATAACAAGACTTATCTATTTCATTCAACTATTATGCAGATCTTATCCAGATCTTTCCCAGTTTCTAACTAAAGTATCTGGACATCATTCCGCTTTCTATGGTTTTACCTTTATTCTTAGTCTATAGAAGTTCCTTCGATCCTCTCCTTGTCTACTTTTCCCCTATATAAATTCAGCCCATACTAAAAATAAATCTTGATTCTTTAACCCCTATCTACATGTTATATATAAGAGATATATTAAGTGAGAGGAAAGAAGGGGATCTGAGGATAAATTTCATATTAGAATCAGATGTCAGTTGTATTGGGTATTGAATTGAGTTAGATTGGATAATTCATAGAATCCACACTCAAATTCTTCAAATCTTCAAGTGTATGTTGATCCCCTCCCAACTGTTTCTCATTCCCTTCCCTCTTCTCCCTTCTCACCTGTCTCCCTTTCCATCCCTCACTTTTCTCTTCCTCCTTTCCTCCTTTCTTTCCCTCCTTTTCTTTTCCCTCCTTTTTTCCCTACTATTCTTCCTTCCATGCTTTTCCTCCATGCTTTTCCTCCGTACTTTTCCTCCTGCTCTTCAGTTCTTCCTTTCATTTTTTGCTCACACCTCATCTCAAAAATTTTTCTTCATAAAATTTTCACCATCCCATCCCAACCAATCACCAACACACCCATCAAATAACCCAAAATGAAATTAGATACCTCTCATATGAGGTACTTAACCTCAGATGACTTCAAAGTTTTACTTGCTGTTGAAATCGGAACAAGATCTCATGAGTTAGTCCCTACAAAATTGATCTACCTGGCCTCCGGCATTAAAAATCAATCAAATGTCATGAAATGTATTGGTGATTTGGCCAAGTTGAAATTGATTGCAAGACTTAGAAATGCCAAATATGACGGTTTCAGATTGACATACAATGGTATCGATTATTTGGCCATCAAGAATTTGGTAAATAGAAGAAGTGTCTCCGAAGTTGGAGCCACCATCGGTGTAGGTAAAGAATCTGATATTCATTGGATTAAAGATTTCGACGAGCAGAAGAAAGTAATGAAGATCCACAGATTAGGAAGGACTTCTTTCCGTACAGTTAAGAACAAGAGAGATTATTTGAAGAAAAACCAATCTGCTAACTGGATGTTTTTGTCTCGTTTGGCAGCCGAGAAAGAGTACAGTTTCATGACCACTTTATACACCAATGGTTTTAACGTACCTCACCCATATGACTGCTCAAGACATTGTGTGGTGATGGAGTTGATCAAAGGTTTCCCAATGCGTCAGTTGAAAGAACATAAAAACTATAAAAAATTGTACTCGGATTTAATGCTCTTCATAGTTAAGTTAGCTAACCATGGATTGATTCATTGTGATTACAATGAGTTCAACATTATTATCAGAGATCCTGAGGATCTGAAAAATCACGAGTACGATTTCGTCGTCATTGACTTCCCTCAGTGTGTATCTATTGATCATGTTGATCTGGCTCTGTATTTCAAACGAGATGTCGATTGTATCAGAAGATTTTTCAAGAAGAGATTCAATTATGCTCCAACCAATGATCCTACTATGTTAGACACCGATGGATTTGGAGAGGGATATGCATATGCGTACCCAAATTTCAAGAGAGATGTGTCTAGAATCGCTAGTTTGGATGTCGACGTTCAAGCTTCCGGATATATAAAGATTACTAAGAATATGTTGAGGGAATCTGCTGAGCAACGTGAATTAGAGGAAGCTTTTGATGGGATGAGATTGAATGTTGGAGATGAGGATGAAGAGGATGGTGAAGAGGAAGATGAAGAGGAAGATGAAGAAGATGATGACTACGATTTTGAAGAACTCGATACCGAACCGGAATCCGAAGAAGAATCCACAGATGAAGAAAATGAAAAAATCGTAGAACTGTTATCTGAAGGAAGAAAGTTGAAGATGGATAAATTAGGTAATTATATATTAGATGAATGAACAAAAGTTTTGAAAATGAAGCTTTGTTCTCCAAAATCATCATATCCTTGTTCTATTTGCATGCTAGTTTCAATAAAGTGTTCTTTAAGTAAAGTCCAAAGTAGTTCTCTTTCCAGAGCAAAGTTCGGTCTGATAGGAAGTTGAAGAATGACTTGACCTGTAGGACTGAGGAATTTCTTCAACATATTAACCACCCAATAGGGATGCTCAGATGAATAAATAGGATCAGACACTATGACAGTGTTATAAACAGACTTTCCTCTTGAAGTTTTCTCGAATTCTGAACTATCTGACCAATCCAAAACATCTACAGAGATTTGAGATGATTCTTGGATATTGAGTTTGAGGTTGTTTTCTAAATTGGGTACAATTTCAGGCAAATCAGTCAATACCATATCATGGAACCCTAATAATGCACATGTGATACCTACAAGACCTGTTCCAGCTCCAAGTTCCAAAATAGGCTCTTTCAAAAGCTCAGGACTCCGTACTAATCTCTTGGATAATATGAGAGAAGAACCCCAAGTTTTCAAACCCAAATTATCTGCTGTTAATGAAGGTTCCTGGAGCTTGATCATGGGGAATCCCAGATCTATCTCGATCTTCCTGGTAAATTCTGGCTGAGCAGTCCTTCCACAGTTCTGAGCGATCCGAAGACTTGAATGTTTCCAAATCTCTTCCTTCAATTCATTGTCGGGGATCCAGTCAAGTTCATTGGATATGATATTTGTGAGGTATGCATTCAATTCAGGGATATCTACGGAAAGTCTCAAAAGCCGAGACACAGAATCCAATGTCGAATGAACACTATTCAAATATATCAGCAGAGATTCCACCTCTTCAAGCTTGACATCCTTCTCCAGTAATATTGTATCTTGAGTATATTCTGTGGATGTACCAAAATTAACAGGCAGCATAGGCAGCATTAACTTGAGAATCACCAATAATACTTCTCCTGGTGGTTTTGACTTCAAACTAGGGAGATCCAACAGATGAATAGGCATCTCTTCCGGGTAATCCTCTACATCACCATGTAGGAGTGGTTGTTCCTGGGGAGATCTTAAAAATTCGACAGACTTCTCATCTTCAGAGTCAAAATCCCGTCCAGATCCCTCAAAATACGCAAAGGGATCAAATTCTTCCTCCATATCTCTCACTAATCCTCACCAGCTTATCCCTCCAGCCCTCCTTCCCTTCACCGGCTCATCTCCCACTGAAAAATATTTTTCATCGTCTGCTCGGTCATTAAGCGAGCGAGCCTCGGAACTTAAAAAAGACGCGGACGCGGACGCGGTGAGAAGAGAAGAGAGGAGACAGATAAGCAAACAGATACGCCACCCAACAAGAAAGTGAAGACACTATACCATGTCATTACCACAGAACCTTCATCAAGCTCTAACACCACATGAAATCAGCTTTTTAGCTGAAAATGAAATGATTTCAATCCTTCCCAGATATACTATGGATTCCATACAATTAATAGGGGTGAGTAAAATCATAAGATAGTTCTTGCTATGGTCATGAAAATACTAACATAATAGTCACGTTTACCCGCACTTCGAGCTTTAAGAAGAGCTGAAGTCCCATTATGGTTGGCCCTCATACTTAAATCTCAAGATAAATGCAATATTGTACCACCAGATTGGCTTACCCTCAAACATCTCACCGAGTTATACCAACAAGAAATAGACGATCCTACAAGTTTCAGCAAATTACCGTGGTATTGGATAGAAACTTCAAAAATATTTTTAGAACGTGCTAGTGATGATTTAATAGACCCTCCTCATCAATTACGTTCCATCATCCAAGATTTACGTGAAGTCAGATTGACTAAGACAAGACAAGGTATACTGGAATTAAATGCGGTATATTTACAATTGGATAATTTATCGATGACCGAGATCAGTACATTGAAACCGTTCTGTGTTAGTGTCATGTCTAAGTTAATTGATATCTCCAAGACACTGGAATCCCAGGATGCCATCAATGATGATGCTGGTGAATATTATGATGATGATGAATAATACCTATATAGGAAATACCATATTAAGTAGTTATTTCTCCAGTAGACTGTCTGTATAGGAAACACCATATTGAGTAATAATCTCTCCATTAGATTGCCCATATCAGAATTTCCACATTTAGTAATTTCTTCCCCTTTATAAAATCATATAGAAAATTCAAAAGTTCGGCGGTGAGGAAGATAAGCTGAATTGAAGACGAGGTGATCTGGAATCCTGTGAACTCAACAATTGACACGAACTACCTCCATCAATGATCAAAGTCGGCAGTTTGAGTTTTGTGGCGAGACGCCATATATCTACCCCAATTCATAGATCAATAACCGTAAGTAATGACTCATCGATGGTCAGCGCTTAATCTTGATCATATTTTACTAACATCACAGACTCTTAAACCAATTGATGGTTTCCGCTCAAACATCGAGAAACATAAACAGACCACGGAAGAGAAAAGAAGTTTGATTTTGTCCATCTTGAAATCCACCTCAGGTAAACGAGAGGCTAAGGATTACTTAAAGAAGTACACTCTTTTGAAAGATGTAGATGATGTTGCAAATGACCAGATCAGTTATCATACCATTAATGATTTCCGCAAGTCCATTAAGGAGCAGAATGTTCACAGAAAGGGTAAATACGATAACCTCATCGATCAATTAATTGGTAATGAAACTTCCCCTTCGACTCAATCTTCCACTGGATTGACTGATACTCTTCGTATACTGTTGATCAAGATTCGGGATTTTGAGAGTTTGAGTCCCGACACTTTGACTGGAATTTGTTTGACAATGTATAATATGATCAGACTTGGTGTTAGTCCAATTATAGTTATAGATAATGACGATGAGTTGGCTGCTCCTCTGAGACCAAGTTTCTCTCAGCAGAGTTTTAAGATTGTTCAGCAGTCCAATAAGATTATTGAGCTGGTCAATATTGCAACAGAAGATAAGAATTCCAAATTGGAGAGTCGTATAGTGAGAGGACTGTTTGAGATCGACTCGGACGGTAAATTACAAATGACTTTACCTGAAGTGTTACTCATACCTTTATCTCAAGGAATTTTACCTATAGTTTGTCCGATTCTGTATAATAACAATAATTCCAAACAAGAATTATTGACTTCGGAACACGTCTTGGACTGTTTGGTAAAGAATTTAACCAAATTTAGTCAAGAAGGAAAGGCCGATGGTGAAGAAGAGTTATTAACAATTGAGAAAATCATCTTTATAGACCCAGAAGGAGGGATTCCTTCTATTGAAAGATTCAAATCTTCACACGTTTTAGTTAATTTACAACAAGAATTAGAAGATATTCAATCTGAATTGCATATTGGGTTTTTGGAACCGTCAAAAAGAGATTTACATTTGAAAAACTTAAACTCAATGAACAGTTTGCTTGATCAATTACCAAGTTATACTACAGGATTGATCACAACACCTGAAATTGCAACCTTACAGGACAAGACCAAACAAACAAACCCAATTATATACAATGTATTGACAGACAGACCCGTCATATCGTCGTCATTACCAGTAAATTTATCTAAAACTCCATTGTTGAACACGACAATCTTTAGAAAGGGAATTCCAGTGGAAATATTGGAGAATCCAAAAGGTATGACTTTAAGAAACAACCCTAATATCGACTTGGAGAAATTAAGAGAGTTAATCGATGACTCGTTTAGACGGAAAATTGATATGGAAGGTTATCTTAATAGAGTAGATGGACATGTGATTTGTCTTATTATAGCCGGAGATTACGAAGGAGCAGCAATTGTCACTAAAGAGCTGGAAGAAAATATTGCTTACCTCGATAAATTTGCTGTCAAGACCAGATCGCAAGGTTCGGCAGGTGTTGCTGACATTGTATTCAAGAGTCTCCTTGCTCAATATCCTGATGAGTTAATTTGGAGGTCCCGCAAAAATAATCCGGTCAACAAATGGTATTTTGAACGTAGCAATTTTAACTTATCATTGGGGGATAATTCTAATTGGAAACTTTTTTATTCTGGAAAGAAGGCTTTGAAAGACGATAGATTGAAAGTGTTTGTGAAAATATGTAATGACATACAACCTAATTGGTTAGAATAGAAGGGTTTATTTACGGTGTTTGTAAGTATTAGCATTTTAATTTACTTTAATTGCTACTTTTCTTTTTAGTTCTATTAAATTCTATAGATGTCATATTGACGTTATTTTTAAGTGTAAGGTTGCTAGGGACGATGACATGTGGTGGTTGCGAAGAGGAGGAGGATATAAATAGTGGTTGATACGCTTGAGAACTGCAATCTCTAACCTGATAATCATCATCATCACAATGTCAAATTTAATGGATAAAATCAGTCAAAAGTTAGGTTCTCATAACGATAACGAGGACAATTTCGATCAAGATTCTGGTAATCAAAGAACTACCAGATCAATGAATCAAGGTCAAGATACTTATGGTCAACAAGATATGTCCAACCAAGGAGGTTCTTATGACTCTGATCAAATCGGAGGGGGTTACATCCCAAAGAAGCAAGAATCTGATATGAGCCATGATCAAGGATATGAGGGAACTCAAAACCAAAGTGGTACTAAGGATCAAACCTACGGAATGTACGACCAAGAAGACCCACAAATGTCTTCAGGAAGAAGACAAACTGGTCAACCTCAAGGTTATGGTACCTCTGGTAACCAATGGGAGTCCGGTGACTCTAAATATGACTACTAGTTATGAGCTATGAGAAAGAAGCCATGACTATCTCATGGTGAATACGTCTGTGAATGTCACGGTAAATAGTTTATGATATACTTGAATTTATAGTTTTATGAAGTATGAAATCGATTTCAATTAAATAATGTAGAAACACCCCCCAATCAGACCTGTGAAAAATGGAAGCAAGTTAAGCGAGACTCGTTAAGCGAGACCTCCTTTATCGGGAAGGTACCAGCGCACATAATTCGTACTTTGCTCACATTAACACCCACATGAGCACCCTCAGTCTGTAAATTCGTAAATTGCTTCTTGATTTATTTTGCTCTCATTTCGTAATTTGCTCTCATTTATCGCCCTCCACATAAGCTGGTTGATCAACTACAACTAATGGTACAAGACCCCGAAATTATGTTGAGGAAGACACATTTGATCAGACCAATGGTATCGGCCTCCAAAAGGTATTCCACCTTGAAAAGTATCCCCAAATCTCAATCTTTCACTGAGAATCTTGACCTGGACCCTCTGATCCCCTCCAAAGAGAAAGCATTTGAGCTATTGAAGAGTCCAAAAACCGATGAATACTTGAACTTCACCAAAAGAAGAATCCTCCCAAGTGGTGCCTATGCATTCACCAAACCTCAAGAACGCAAAGAATATCAATTTTTACTCGCTAGTGACCGTGCTCTAGAAGATTTAGGCCTAGACCCCTCAGAACTGGAAAATATCGAGTTCCAAAAGGTGGTAAGTGGTGAAGATTTCACCTCCTTTGGCTTCTTCCCATACAGTCAGCTGTATGCCGGATGGCAATTTGGACAATTTGCTGGTCAATTGGGTGATGGCCGTGTCGTTAACTTATTTGAAGTAACTAATGACACTGGGAAGAGGTATGAATTGCAATTGAAAGGGTCGGGTTTGACTCCATTCTCCCGTTTTGCCGATGGAAGGGCCGTTTTAAGATCAAGCATCAGAGAATTCATCATCTCAGAACTGTTACATCTGATTGGGATCCCTTCCACAAGAGCTTTAACCTTGACTCTTCTCCCACAAACAAGAGCAATGAGAAGTGGAATGGAACAATGTGCTGTAGTATGTAGAATGGCCGAATCTTGGGTAAGAATTGGTACTTTTGATTTATATAGGATGAGAAAAGACCGTCCAGGAATCCGTAAACTATCTGAGTATGTGATTAAAGAAGTTTTCAAGCAAGACTTCTATCTGTTCACCCCATCTAAAAAAGTGGGTGAATTCACAAGATTTGACCAAATGTATTTGGAAATTGTATATCGTAATGCTCTTACCGTTGCCAAATGGCAAGCGTATGGGTTTGTCAATGGTGTCCTCAACACTGACAACACCTCAATCTTAGGATTATCCTTAGATTTCGGTCCATTTGCTTTCATGGACAGATTCGATCCAAATTTCACTCCAAATCATGACGATCATCATCTTAGGTATAGCTTCCAAGAGACACCAAACTCGATTTTCTGGAATTTGGCTAGATTGGGTGAAGATTTAGTCGAGTTAATTGGAGCTGGTAAAGATCTTTGTGATGACCAAACCTTCATCGACAAAGGTGTCTCTCTGGAACAACAAGATTCCGTCATTCAAAGATGTACTGATATAGTTGATATTGCTCATGATCTTTACCAAACTACGTTCTTAGAAGAATATCATAAGCTTATGGGACTCAGATTAGGATTGACTGAACCAACTGAAGATTTCGTAGACTCAGTTCAGACTCCTCTTCTTGAGACCTTACATAAATTGAAACTTGACTATAATAATTTCTTTGTTACTTTACAAACTATTGAATTTGGGGCCAATTCAGATGGAAATGTCGATTATGACCAACTTCTGAAACTGTTTATCCCTCCAGACTATAAGGAAACCGTTTTCACCAACATTTCAACTGAAGAAATTGTTGAAGGAGTTTCTAGTTGGCTTGAAAAATTCCACAGTTCGATCTTGAAAAGTGATATTACCGATCTGGAGAGGTCGAGAGTGGCCTCTGGGGTGAACCCACTCTTTGTTCCTCGTAATTGGATACTTCAAGAAGTTATTGATTATACAGAAGAGAACGAAGGTGATACTAAATATTTGAAGAAGTTATTACTTATGAGTAGTTATCCATATGAACCTGAAAGGTGGGGAGATTTCGATCAAGAACTTGAGAAAAGATGGATGAAATCTGCTGAAGATGATCGGTTGTTGATGCTGAAATGTTCATGTTCGTCTTGATTATGTGCTCATAGAGTGCCCGGCAGGAACACCTCCTGCTGAGGCTCCTGCTGAGGCTCCTGCTGAGGCTCCTGTTGAGGTCCCTACAGATGCTCCCTCCTGGTTCCCAAAACACTCCCTCATCACATCCCCAATCTCCTCTACATACACAATATCAATTCCAAACTTATCCTTGATATATCTCTCTGGTTTCCCGTAAACTTTCTTTATCCCCGAATTCAAATACTCATTCTCTTCATTTAACATCTCCTCTGTCTCATCTTTATGTTTCTTCAAGTACAGTTGGATGATATCAGATCTGTTCAATCGAGGTAACACCACTTTCCGAACCTTCCCAGTCAAATGAGCCCCCAATAACTTCTCCATAACACCCCCAATTGGCAACACCAACCCTCTCAAAGTGATTTCTCCCGTCATTGCAATGTCAGATCCAACTGGAAGATCCAAAATCAACGAAAGTAAGCATATCGTCATAGTAATACCGGCACTTGGTCCATCTTTAGAGATAGCACCCAGAGGAACATGGAGATGGAACTCATGACTATTCATGAACAGCAACAGTTTCTCATTCTTAGACCCATCGAGGATCTCCTTGACCAATGACACTGCTATTTGTCCACTTTCTCTCAATACTTCACCTAATCTTCCGGTCATCTTAATGGAGAAAGAAGATGAGGGGAATGCCACCATCTCAAAAATCAATTTGGACCCACTTCCATCCGAGTTATAACTCAACCCATTAACTACACCACTTTTACTAGATAAGAGTTGTTCTAGTTTTAGTTCATGTTTGATATGAGGAGGGAGACCTACGTACATTGGGATTTGGGATTTCAATACTTGGGGGGAGTACCCGGAGCCTCCAGACCCTCCCCTCGAATACTCAATAGCCTTCCCACGGCATATCCCAGAAATCACCCTCTCCAAATTACGTACCCCAGATTCCCGAGTATACTCAGTACAAATCCCCATCAACACCTCATCCGATATAACCACCGAACCTTTAGGTAACCCACTCCTCAAGATCTGTTTAGGAAGAATAAACCTCTTTGCTATCTCTACCTTCTCCATATAATTGTAGCCGGTGATTTCCAATAATTCCATACGATCAAGTAATGGAGCCGAGAGCAGGTAATGATCGTTCGAAGTACAGATGAAGATCACTTTACTCAAATCTACAGGGAACCCGACGTAATGGTCGGTGAAAGTGGCATTCTGCTCGGGGTCAAGTACTTCTAATAACAGAGCAGCTGGGTCTCCATTGACTCTGTTAGCTGATCCGTTACCACCGGTGATCTTATCGATTTCGTCCAACAAGATCACAGGGTTATTGGACTGAGCTTTTCTAAGCAGTTGAATGAGTAAGCCTGGTAACAGACCAACATAGGTTCGTCTATGACCTTTGATCTCACTTTCGTCTTTCAAACCTCCCAATGAGATCCTTTGGAACTTTCTATTTAAGGTGGTGGCTACTGATTTGGCTAAAGATGTCTTTCCGACACCTGGTGGACCTGTTAATAAGAGGATGGGCAGTTTGGAGTCGGAGTTTTTCAATTGGTTGTGGAGATTGAGGATGGTGAGGTACTCGAGGATGCGTTGTTTGATGTTTTCGAGACCGTAATGGTCGTTGTCTAGTTGGGTTTTCAGGGTATTGATGTCGATTAAAGTCAGGTCGCTGGGATCCAGAACCAGATCCAGATCCAGATCCAGGCCCAGACCCAGACCTTGACTCGGTTTCGGCCAAGGAATATCCAGTACTACCTCCAAATAATTAAATATCGTATGATATTCAGAACTATTTGAAGACATCCGTTGGAGTCTCAGGAAATCCTTCCTGATCATCTTCTTACCCTCTTCAGGGATCTTCAACTCATCAATTGAGTTTACAAATTTACTCAACAGAGATAATTCGTCATCTTCATCATTATTTGGAGCAAGTAGTTTCTTTGCTGAGTTTCCTGTCATTCTACCTCCACCAATCGCTCTACTGCCCCCATCATTAGATGCCCTACCACTAAACTCAACCAAATACTTAAGACTTCTCAAATGAGTAGTGATAATACTTCTCTTTTGCTGGGAATTCAACCTCTCCCAGTTATCGACCACCAAATCCAACGATAACAACTCATCAAAGACACTAATTCCGAACTGGATCAACCCATTGAAGACTTCAATTCTCTCACTTGGGTCCATCGATGCTAATACTGAGTATTTCTGCTTTAAAGTAAATGGAAATATAGCCACGAAATGATCAATACCCATCATTTGAACGCGAATTCTGTCACTACACAAGTTATTCATAGCCTTCTCAAGCAACTTCATCACAACTGTCGATCTCACAAGTTGAGTGTACATAGTATTAGCTAATGGAGAGAGTAAGAGGAGACAATCTTTCTGGTCGGTAGTACCAAGACGAGAATCTGATCTGGTCAGTTTCTCATAAACCGAGAGGAACTGTGATATTTTGTTGTAGAACTGTTCTACCGCAGTTTGGTCCACCTTTTGGTCAACTCTTTTAACCTCCTTCGATTGGAGCTCAATCTTGGCCTCTAAATTTGAGTCTAATTCCGTGACAAGTTTACCTCTACTTAAGGCATAGCACTTAATCGACACTAACTCTTGTAAGAATTCGATATCGTATAATCTACATACTGTAGCCACATTCAGGGATCCATGATAACCTGGAAGACAAGCAATGACGATCCAGTCGTCTGACGACTGGCCAATACCAGAAAGCTCTGGTGAACCGAAATATTTCTTGCAAATTTCAAAACTCTTCAGCAGTTCATCAGAAAGCTCAAGTTGATTGTTTGCCGAAACTTCAAGTGAATTGACGAATTTTGAAATTGACTTCGACAGGAATTTGGAACTTGCCGAAGCCTTAATAAACCGAGAAAGAATTTGGTTTGCTTGAGGTTTTGAACATTGGAATTCAAATAAAGTACCAGGGAAATGAATTTCTCTAGCTGGTAATTGTACTATTGGGAGAGTTACTGATGGCATGGTGTTTGCTCGTTTTCTCTGACTCTTATCTTACTTGAACTGACCTTACTTCACCTGACTCACCTGACCTGACTGACTTACCTGACTGTGTGTGTTATCGGATTTGTCATAAGGTTTCCTAATCGGGTAACTATATGCGAGAGATTAGCACATTATCAAATCACATGTTATTCGTAGTTTGCTGGTTTCCCCGCTCCGCGACACGTAATGCGCGATCAAACTTTAAACGTGATTTCGCGTATGTCTTGGGGATCGTGTCTGTAAACACACCACTACACTGGACACCAATACATTACTGAACAACAGCACTAAACAACATCACTACTACTGATCAATACTCTACACCACTACTACTCATCAATATTTCTACTCTTACTCGTTTCTGACTCACCTCTCACTCACCAGTCATACCCAAGCCACTCTTACTATTGTACCAAACCACCCACCTACGCTTAACTAACCACTAAGCCATTCATCTCCGTCCATCCCCATCACATCCCCCGTGCCCTCCTTCCTGCCCCATTCCTGCCCATTCTCGCCCCACTCATGCCCTCCCTGCCCCCATCAACTTCTATTTTAAGCTCTTCCCTCACTTTTTCCCTCCTCTTGCCCTGCCCTACCGCACTCTAAAAAATTTTTTCTCACTTTGTTGATTTATCACATTTTGATCTGTTGTATTGATCTGTTTTGATCTGTATTGAACTCCTGTATCAACCTGTGTACTGATCTACTTTATCCCTCTATTAGATCAAATGATTCACTGGTTATTCATACTGATACTCACACAGACTGTCTGGGCCACCAGACAGCTCTCCCTGTCTTCCTTGGTCACTTGTATGGAGGGTTCTCAATTAAGCGCCGAACAATTCCAAGTCGAATTTAACCCAGACGATGGCTCTTTACATTATACTTTGGACTTGAATAGTGAAATCAATGGCTATGTCCTCGCCGATATCGAAGTCTACGCTTACGGTTTCAAGATCATCTCCGAACAAGTCGACTTCTGTGATATAGGCTGGAAACAATTCTGCCCTTTATATCCAGGTACTATGGACATTGAGTCTATCGAATATATCAGCTCTAAATATGTCGATATCATCCCGGGAATCGCTTATACGGTTCCTGATATTGATGCTGTCGTTAGAGTCATTGTTAGAGATTACAATAGTACCGAGTTAGCTTGTATCCAGGCTAGTTTTGTCAACGGTAAGACCGTCAGTCATGTCGCTGCTAAATGGGCAACTGCAGTAGTAGCTGGTTTAGGTTTATTGGCTTCTGCTTTATTGAGTGCTTTCGGAAATTCCAATTCTCTGTCTCATATTTCTGCCAACGCTGGTTCGTTGTTCTTATACTTCCAAAGTGTCGTCATTGTTTCCATGGAACATGTCCAAGAAGTCCCTCCTATTGCTCTGCTGTGGTCTGAGAACTTGTCATGGTCAATGGGGTTGATCAGAGTTCAATTTATGCAAGATATCTTTAGATGGTATGTCCAGGCTACTGGTGGTAGTCCAACTACTTACTTAACTACCGATACTATTGCTATATTGGTACAAAAGGCTAAACGTGCGTTGGGTCTTGCCTCGCAATACCAAAAGAGAGACGATTCTATCTATGCTTTAGAAGCAAATTCCAACTTACTTATCTTCCGTGGTATGAAAAGAGTCGCTTATCAGGCCAATATCGAAACTACCAGTGTCTGTTGCACAGGGTTCACTTTCTTTGTATTATGTGCCTATGTTCTCTTTGCCATTTTCTTGGTCTTCAAGTCTTCCTTGCCCTTCTTAACTAAAATGGGTTGGATTAGACCAACAACTCTGCAAGAATTCAAATCTCATTGGAGAATCATCTTGAAAGGTGTAATGCAACGTTATATCTATATTGGATTCCCTCAATTGATCATCTTGTCGCTTTGGCAATTCACCCAACGTGATTCTCCTCTGGTGATCATTCTTCTGGTCATTTTCTTGTTGTTTTCTCTTGGTATTATGACTTGGGCTTGCTACAGAACTATGCAATTTGGTAGATTGTCCATCCAATTACACCAAAACCCAGCTCTGATTCTTTATGGAGACGAAAGAGTATTGAATAAATACGGTTGGTTCTATACCATGTTCAACCTGAAGAAATACTGGTGGGGAGGTTTCATGTTAGCTCATATGGTGATCAAGCTGATCTTCATTTCGTTACTGCAATCCTCAGGTAAGACTCAACTGTTTGTCATCTTCATACTTGACTTGGCTTATTGTTCTTATTTGATCTATGTCAAGCCTTACCTTGATAGACCTACCAATATCATCAATATTTTGATCAATGTTGTCGTCACACTCAACTCGTTCCTCTTTACTTTCTTCTCCAACCTTTATGGACAACCAGCTTCGGTCCTGTCTATTATGGGATGGGTATTCTTCATCTTGAATGCCGGTTTCACCGTCATCTTGCTTGTCTTAGTTCTTATGTACCTGTCTATTGCTATATTCTCTAAGAATCCAGATGCCAGATTCGCTCCAGCTAAAGATGACAGAACTTCATTCCAGAAGAAGAAAGCTGGTGATCATTTCAATGATGAAAAGCAAGCTGTTGATCCTGCTGATGAGTTGTTTGCTCTTGGTGTCACTGCAAAGGACCATAATGAAAATTGGGCCGGTGAAATGTACAAATTAAGAGACTATGTCGACACTTCCTCGCTCTCTCAATCTCCTAATCCTGATGAATCTTTTGGTGCTAGAATGGTCCATAAATTGACAAGAGGTAAATCTCTCAACAGAACTAAATCTCTTTTAAAGAGAAGTAAAGATAAGACCGAAGACACCAAGCAATCACTGGATCCTAATGCTGAGACTTACAATGTACGTAGAGTTAGTGATACTTTACTCTCTCCACCTCCAACTGCTTCTCAACTGCATCAAAGAACTGAGTCTAAGACTCCTATCATTCAACAAAGTGGTGGTTTCGGTGATGACCTGGCAAGTATCAGCACTGCCGGATTATCTCACTATGGAGATGCATTGGATTCGCAAGGAGGTGACTTCAACTTCAAAAACTTGAACACAGGTGCTGCCGGATCCACACTGCAACCTTATAAATTCCATGACTCTCCAAGAAAGTCGTTGAGTACATCGATAAGTAACTTAGATGATCATGAAAAGAATGCTAAGAGGGGTAGTATCGGTTATGACAATTAAAAGAATACCATTTGTATAGTTGTATTATAATTTGCTTTTATTATATGAAGTTTGATATTGAGATCATACTTGTAGTTCATCCCAAACACTTTCGATCGATTCTAGTTTAGAAATCAGTTCCTTGGGCTCAATCTGACCTAATATGCTTAAGATCCCTTCTACTAATTTATCTTTTGGACCTATATGGCCGTCAGGTTGAAGTGAGGATAAAACTTGAAGCATCCGGTTAGTTGATTCGGTCATTGTTTTGGTCACTAAACCTTCTGAGACCTGATCGAAATCATAATTCTGATTGGGGTCCAATTCACCTTCCCAACCAGATCCGAATCTCGGATCTAAACTTGTGGCTGTATAAGCGTAAGGAATACGATACATAACATTCCCACCAATAGTTATTTGGAACCATTGTCTTGTTATGTCGTCACTTATGAGAGGAGCCAATGCTACCGAAGCTTCTGGATCACAAGTTATTCCTGAAAGTTGTAAATTGGTTTTATAGCTTTCCAAGATCTCCATCTTTTGTTCATCCGAAATCGAACATTGATAAATGGCACCAATGAAACGATAAGGTGCAAATAAATCCATATTACGACGACTGTATTTCTTTCTTTTGACCAAATTATAACATTCCAAGTCTTGTATTGAGTAAGAATTGGTATTGAATTCCTGAGGTGTTATTGTCTCAAAAGCCTTTGACGTTAGTTGTTTTTTACGCCCTAAATATTCATGAAGAATCATTCTCAGACCAATTCTACTCAAGATCCCTTGAGCAAAATCCATCACATTTGTCATCACAGAGTAACTATAAGTAGGAGAAGATATCCAACGATTTTCTTGGAACGTTGTTTGAATATTTGGATCACAATCAATTTCATTCTGGTCATCATTCATAAGTTGCATTTGAAATAATGAATAAATATCAGGTAATTCATCATAATCATATATATCCATATCGGTAGATTTCTTCAAAGGAACTGGGATCTGGATATTTCTGCCCTTGTCAAATGAATAATTACCAACTCTTAATCCTTCCAACAAATCTTTCAATTCTTCATCGTGATGATCATGTCTCTTTCTAATTTTATTAACCATGGGCGGTTGAACATATTCTCTTTTATTTTTATTGGAGACACGATAATTTGGTTTCAACATACAAAATGGTTGATTGAATCCGATTTCTGTGTTCTTCTTCACATGAATCACCGATTCATAATCGACAGATCCATCCGAACAATGACTGGCGCTTCTGAAATGTAAAATTGGGGGTTTTAACCCATTCACTATATATTCTCTATGAATACGGAAACCTGTATATGTAACAAAACCTTTACCAGAGGGATCACAGACCTTGTCTTCTTTGGTATAGAATGTTGCAAGGACAGTATTAAAGAGTATGAGTAATAAATATATCATCATCAATCGCACTATATAAGGGATATAAAAGTATTAAATATAAAAAAAATATAAAATATAGTGTAAATATTAGGGATACAATAGAGAAAATGAAATTCTTTCAGTGAAACTATTTAATAACTAAGAAACTAAGAAACTCTGAATACTATTTGGGTGCTGCTTTACTGTCCAATTCCGACTCCGTACTCACCACTATCCACTATCCACCGTCCAATTCTCACTGCCCCCTTCCCTTCCAAACTCCCAAACTCCCAAACCCGCATGCCCTCTGTGCCCTCTGCGCCATTTGTATCCCCTTTGTATCCCCTTGCCTTGCTTTTATTGCTTTTCCCCATACTGTGCGCACCTTGCCCTTTCTCCAACGCGCTCCAAAGTCAGTTCTTAAAGGCTCAACAGGGGCAGACTAGAGGAGACAAGGGGAGAGTAGACGATAGTAGACGATGGTAGATGACAGTAGAGGAGATCATAGAAGAGCAGAGGGAAACAACATGGACCAGTAGAAGGTCACCTAGTCGGAAAACTCCCGGATCACTATCTACACCTTCCAAAATAAAATTACATTATAATACATAAATCTATCCAAATCAGCCCTTAACAAACTTATCAAATCGTCTCATAAACTCAATAGTTTGCCCCAAGACAACATCATTCACATACAACTTGAAATCGATCAAGAACATGAAGTTCATCTCCAATCCAGGATAATCCTTCGGATTTAATCCCGCCACTTTACAGTAATGTTTGATCTTGAAATTCTTGTCCTCAATAAATTTACATGAAATTCTGAACAGGGTCAAAATGACACGATAAAAGTTCAACCTGTTGAGCTCGGAAACGTGAATTTTGTCGAAATTCCAATGTCCATGTTCTAAATAGATCCCTAAGACAAAGTTAAGCATGTAAACTGCCGTAGTGATAGCCACAGCTGGTGAAAAATCACAGTAATTATGGAGCCTCTTTAAATACAGTGTAGGGCTTAAAGAGGGCACCAGTTTAAGGTAGAATCTCTTGGCCAATTGTCCTTGGATATCTGCTGTTTCCTGATTTTCTAGATTAGCCAACTCTTGGAAATTCTGTTTCAATTTGTTATTCAGTTTCAATCTCACCTCCAATCTCTCATCCACCTTTGATTCCCCCACCTCTTTTGTAAGCCCATCCAAATCGAATTCCAGTTGATGAGCTATGAAATGGAGCAAGTTACTAAGTAAATTATCCAACAAAATGATCAGTTCGTCACTATCAAGGGATCGTATATTGAATTCTCCATTCTCGAGTCGTTCATAAATGACTTCAGCGTCATTACTAGATGTCATTTTGCCCTCGTCTTCAATCTCTAATACGCCTTAAATCGGACCCGCGACTTTCTTCGGAGTTGAGCTTATTTTCCTTGGGCATCTCCGCCCAAATTAATAATTTGCTGGGGATTCCCAAGGGGGACACAACCAGGGGAATCCCAGAACCTACAAACGATATTTACTTAATCTTTATTACTTCTAAGTGAAAACAGCATTCTGATCGTACTTTTTGAGGAAATCAACATGCCTCGAGATGAACTGACATACATCATTTCTGTTCATCTCCTTATTATATAATTCAATATCCCAAGACCTTAAGTACACCTTCATATCACAAAGATAAAAGGCGACGTATTTCCAGATGGTGAGTTCCAAATCGGTGCCGAGATGTTCATTATCAACAGGGCCAAATAACCTCATCATCTTGGTGATTTTGTTGTCCTTATTCTTCTCGATCAAATTGCCATCGATGATTAACCTATATGGGTCGATTTTAGGGTAGTTGTTATGCAAAAATAACATTTTAGAGTTGTCCTTGGTGAAGAAATCTGGGAATTTGGATGGATTGTATGGGGTCACACCTTTAGCTCCAGTGTCACTGCCTTCAGATTTACCATTCACGTTTAAGAACCTTTGCAAATTCAAATAATCCGTGATCGGATCAAATTGGAACATTCCTGTTCCTGTGAAAGTCCCATCTTCCCAATATCCACACAGTTCGACTCTTTTATTAACTTGGTAGAATGGTTCATTTAATGCATGAGCCAGGGCAATGAAAGTCTCTTTATCTCCTTCTCCTTGAGTTCCCTGACTAAATAATGGGTAATAATATTCGGGTCCGTAATAATTGTAGTACAAACTGAGTAAAATTGTATGGAAATGGGTCTTTTTGTTAATGAGTAATTGTCCAGTTTCTGATGAAGGGTCAGGAATAGCACCTTTGCGGTCATGTAATGGTACATTAGACTCGGGTTTCTTACCGAAGAACCACGATGACCCTTGCATCTTTTGTTCTTTGAAAGTATATTGGTCAATTCCATACCTAACTCTGATATCTTCGATCTTCATATTAGCAATGTCATAATACAGAGGATGTGTTACTCTTCTCCAATAATCAGGCCATATCACCATACCTTTAGAGGAGAATGGATCTGTCTGGAAGATCTGATCTGGATTCCGAAGTACAAACGAATCACTGTCCAATAACAAGACATTCTCAAAGCTTGAAACCAATAACAGAATCGATTTATATTGATAACCAAAGATTTCAATCTTGCTACTAATTTCATCACTCAAAACTTCCGAAAGCATGATACATTTGGCGTTCAATTTCGGTAAATGGACATCGCAGAACTCAGGTTCATGTTCCATATTATTAGGAATCAATACCTCAACAGGTAAATTGGATCCGGAGTCTCGAAGAGAAATGATACTAAGTAACAGTAAAAATGTGAATTTGCCTCCTCCTACATAGACGATACCGTTCTGATTCTTATGGCCATACTTCATGTTGACATCCAAAGTATCTTTCAAAGCATTTAAGAACGACAGGTGCTTACGTTTTAAAGCATCGATATCGGAATCACCCACTATCAAACCATGAGTCCCCAAAAAGGTCTCATCCAAAGCAGGCTCGGTCAGGAATCTTTCATAATACAGTTGCATAGCATAATCTTTGATCTTTGATAGCTTCGACTGATAATTCTTTAACGGTTTAGCCGTAGGTTTATGATCCAAAATGGTCTGGAAAATCTTAGTATAAATCTGTTCTCTTTCTTTGTTGAGCTTCAGATCAGCCTTATCAAGATAAGCAGGTGGGTTCAGTTTGAAGAACTTCTTTATAGACGCTTCATCATATTTCAAATAACTGTACTTTAATTGGAACTGACGTAATTCACGTTTATAATTCTTCAAATTCCATTGTGATAAAACTTTCAAATCGATCTTGGTTTGATCAGGGTTACTGTCGGTTCTGAAGAAGTCGTCATTTACCGCCACGTTTTGTTCGCTAGCAGGACTCAATATACGTTCTTTCTGTTCGTCGGACAAAGTATCGATGAATCGTACTTGTTTGGGAGATCTCGATCTATGTGAATGGGCGGTTGAGGAAGTGGTGGAGCCGCCAAAAAAGTGGGCGAGTACTACCAAAACCAAGGCGGCCGCCAGGACCATCGTCAATAACCTTCTGGACCGCCGCACCGTCATGTAAAGTCTGGATGACCGTAGTACCGCGACCATACCTGTTTGAGTCTAGTTGTGTTTGATCAGTCCGCGCTGTCGAAGCACACGGTTTGGGTCAGGTTTTCAATGGGGATTTTCCTTGTTTAAGATCGAAGCTGGAAGAGATTTTTTTTCTGAGTCTCGATTTTTCGTGTTTTGATCAGGAAGATTTAGGTCTGTCTTCGGGGGGTGAGGGTGAGACAGTGGAGATATTTTGGGAGGAGAGTGCAAAAATGGAGGAGAGAGGGAGAGGGAGAGGGAAGGGAGAGAGTAGGGAGTGAATGGATTTTGGGAAATTGTCAGGAGAGGGTTATGGTTGTTGGGATTATTGAGAGGGGGGTTATTGGGGGATCTGCCTGAGCGCAGGGGAGATCGGAGGAGGGAAAATCAGGCAAGGTTGAAGGAAAAACTGGGGGAACAGACAAGAAAACAAGGGAACATAAAAAGAAAGGAGAGAAAAAAGAGAACAGTGAGCGTGCAGAGTGAAAAAGTGGGAGTGAAAAGAGGGAGAAGAGTGAAAAAGAGAGCGAAAAGAGGAAGGGAAAGGGAGAAGAGAGAAGAGAAAGGAAGAGAGAGAAGCTGAGGGATTGTGCCAAGTAGGCAATATCTATGGAAATATTAATTGTCAAAGGACTTCATTTGATCACCTGATACCAATCTCCTTACGCCTTAACTACCCTCATCTTCATCTCTTCATCTCTTCATCTCTTCATCTCTTCTTCTCTGCTTCTCTGCTTCTCTGCTCCTCTGCTCCCTATCCCTCCATGCTATCGATAACCCCCAATTAAACTCCCCTTTCAAGTATTTTTAACTATTTCCCTTCTAGGAATCCCATCTCCTTCCTTATCAAGTAATTCCCAATGAGAAAATTTTTTTAGGTGAAAAAAAATTTTACCTTAACAGAGCTGAGAAGAGCTGAGAAGAGGTGAAGAGCAGAGGACTAGTAGGCTAAATCTTGATATTTAACGATGGATGGACAGCAGCTGAATAAATCACATCGTTCCTCCAAAGGAGAGAAGAACACTGCTAAGAAGAAGCTCCATTCTCAAGGCCATAATGCTAAGGCGTTTGCTGTGTCTCTGCCTGGAAAGTTGCAGAAGATGGCCAAAAGATCGAGTGAGATGGCGGAAAGAAAATTGCATGTTCCAATGGTGGATAGAACCCCAGATGATGATCCACCTCCGGTAATTGTCGCTGTGGTAGGTCCTCCAGGAACAGGAAAGACCACTTTGATCAAATCTCTTGTTAGACGTTTCACCAAGACCACCTTGACTGAGGTTAAAGGTCCAATCACAGTTGTCAGTGGTAAAAGAAGAAGATTGACGATTATTGAATGCTCTAATGACTTGAATTCAATGATTGATATCGCCAAAATCGCCGACTTGGTCTTATTGATGATCGACTGTAATTTTGGTTTAGAGATGGAGACGATGGAATTCTTAAATATTGCCCAACATCATGGTATGCCTCGTGTACTTGGAGTAGCTACTCATTTGGATTTATTCAAGAGTCCTTCGACTTTAAGAGCATCAAAGAAAAGATTAAAGCATAGACTTTGGACAGAAGTGTACCAAGGTGCCAAATTATTCTACCTTTCCGGTGTCATGAACGGTAGATATCCCGACAGAGAGATGTTAAATTTGGCTAGATTTATAAGTGTCATGAAATTCAGACCTCTTAAATGGAGAAATGAGCATCCTTATTTACTTACCGACAGAGTCACTGATTTAACACATCCAACTTTGATCGAGCAAAATCCAAAATGTGATCGTAAAATAGCTCTTTATGGATATATGCATGGAACTCAACTTGCAGCAGCTAATGCTAGAGTTCATATTCCCGGAGTTGGTGATTTGACCGTTCATAGTGTTGAAAAATTACCAGATCCATGTCCAACTCCATATTTCGAACAAAAATTGGAGGAAATCGAACGTGAACTGGCCAAAGAACTGCTGGCCAATGGAGAACTGGCTCCAAAGATCAGAAGAGCCAGAAAGAGATTAGAAGATAAGCAAAAGATCATCTACGCACCAATGTCGGATGTTCATGGTGTTTTAATCGACAAAGATGCCGTATATATAGATGTAGGAAAGAAAGAATCACTCAATGCTGAAGAATCAGACGACGAATCTAGAGGATTAGGTGAGAAGATGGTTGTCGATTTACAGAAGGCAGCTCAATCTATGCAAGAAAGTTTCGAGACTGCTCCAGGATTACAATTATTCAGTGGGTCGAAAAAATTAGGTCAAGATGGTGCCGAATTGGACCAAGATTCCGAGGAAGAAACTCGTGGATTACTTGAAGAAGCCGAAGAAAAAGATTCCGGTAGAACACATATGAGAAAGCCTCGTTTGTATGGGAAATCAATCACCGAAGAAGTTGGTGATGGTGACTCTGACGATGAAGAGGAGGATGAAGATGAGTATGACGATGACAAAGATCTGGAAAATGCGATGAACTCTAAATATGAAGAAATCGATTTCGAAGGAGATGAAGAATTTGCATTTGCTACCGACTCAGAACTTGATGAAGATGACTCTTGGAGAAGTATGGGGGCTAAATTAAAAGTGGAAAACCAAAGTAGGAGAAGATGGGATATTAATAAATTGCTCTACATGGATAATATCGAGCCTTCAAGTGTTATTAAGAGATGGAGAAATGAGGAAGAGGAAGAGGAGGAAGACATTGAAGATGAAGACAGTGAAGATGATGATGTGTTTGTTAAGAAGAACCAGAAACATTCCGATTCATCCGAAGAGAATTTGGATAGTTTCCAACCTGCCTACAATATTGAGGAGTTAAAGAAGAAATGGATCGGAGAGGACATTTTTGCGTCTATCAAGTCTAGATTTTTCACTGCTCCAAAGACTAAGACTGACGGGGAGGAAGCCGATGGAGAGGAGGGAGATGATGACGAAGTATATGGAGATTTCGAAGATTTGGAAGCTGAAGGTGATGGCGATGAAGATGGTGGATCTGATGGTGAAGACGATTTCGCCGATTTCGATGCCGAAGCCGAGAACGACGAGCTCATGGATGGTCAATCAGATGAATCCGATCATGAAATCGACCAAAACCTATCAGTAGAACAAAGAAGAGAATTGAACGCCAAGAAAAAAGAACAATTGCGCTTACAATTCGAAGAGGAAGAAGACAGGCAATTCGGAGCTGAAGATCCAGAAGGTGAAGAAGAAACTTGGTACGAATTCCAAAAACTGAAGATGGCCAAACAATTGGAAATTAACAAACAAGAGTTAAGCGAATTGGATGCTGAGACTCGTTTGAAGATTGAAGGTTATAAAAGTGGCTCATATGTTCGTTTGACATTTGATCTGATGCCTCCTGAATTCATTGAAAATTTCGACCCCACTTTCCCAGTCGTTGTCGGTGGTTTACTTGCCGCCGAAGAACGCTTCGGTATGTTAAATGTCAGAATTAGAAGACACAGATGGCATAAGAAAATCTTAAAGTCGAATGATCCTTTAATTTTTTCTTTGGGATGGAGAAGATTCCAATCTTTGCCAGTGTACACGACCTCTGATTCTCGTACTAGAAACAGGTTGTTAAAGTATACACCTGAACATGCTTACTGTACACTGACATTCTACGGTCCTCTTGTTGCTCCAAATACTACATTCTGTGGTATGCAAATTGTCAATGCTTCTGATACTACCGGTAGTTTCCGTATTCTGGCCACTGGTATTGTGGAAGATTTGAATTCTTCCGTAGAGATTGTGAAGAAATTGAAATTGGTGGGATATCCATACAAAATCTTCAAAAATACTCTGTTCATCAAGGATATGTTCAATACTTCATTGGAGGTTGCTAAATTTGAAGGAGCTTCTATTAAGACGGTTTCCGGAATTAGAGGTGAAATTAAGAGAGCTTTATCCAAACCTGAAGGTCATTTCAGAGCTACTTTTGAAGATAAAATTTTAATGAGTGATATTGTTATTATGAGAACATGGTACCCTGTGGAAGTCAAGAAATTCTATAATCCTTTAACTTCATTATTGTTGAAAGATAAGAATGAATGGACAGGTATGAGATTAACTGGTAAGATTCGTCATGAGATGGGAATTGAAACTCCAATGAACAAAGATTCTGCTTACGGAAAAATCGAACGTAAAGAACGTCGTTTCAATGCTTTGAAAGTTCCTAAATCTATTCAATCAGATTTACCATTCAAGTCTCAACTTCATCAAATGAAGCCTCAACTGAAGAAGACCTACTTAAGTAAAAGAGCCGTTGTCTTAGGTGGTGAAGAAAAGAAACAACGTTCTTTGATTCAAACCATCAACACTTTGAAGAAAGCTAAGGATGAAAAGAAGAGAGCTAAAAAGGAGGAGAAATTCAACGAGAAATTGAAGAAATTGGTCAAACAGGATCTGTTGCGCAAGGAAAAAGAAAAAGAACGTAAGAAGGAGTATTTCCAACGTGAAGGTAAGAAGAGATCGGTTGGAAGTAGTGAGGGTGATGCATTTGGTAAGAGGCAGAGACGTTGAGAGACGTTGAGCAGATGTTAAGCAGAAACGTCGAGACGGAATAGATACGGTATTTAATAATAGAAATTTATTATATATGAACTAAATGTATTGAGAGAGCCATCTGAAACCCTCACCATAACCTTGTCTCATGACAATAGAACACATGAATAATTCGATAGGTCTTTGCTTTTCCAATTTGACATTACCCTTACCGGTAGTTCCGTACAAATTCAAAGCTTGTCTTAATTCGTTCTCACTGACAGCTTTAGCCTTATCGATTTTGTTACCCAAGATCAAAAATGGAACGTTCTCCAATTCCTCGATTTGGAAAAGAGCTTCCAATTCCAGTCTGGATTCTTCAAATCTTTCTGGTTCGGCCAGATCAACAAGGAAAACAATACCGTTAACCTCTGGGAAATAGTCTTTCCATAATCTTCTGGCTTGCAAGTGACCACCCAAATCGAAGGTGGTGAATCTGACGGATCCAATAGCCAATTCTTCCGAAGTTGGATGAGAAGTTGGTTGTAAAGTGGCCAATCTGTCATTCTTCAACATGTGCAACAAGGTGGTCTTACCGGCATTATCCAAACCTAAGAATAACAATTTAGCGTGCTTATTCCATAATCCTAAAGAGGACAAAATATCTTGGACTGTTGATGTGCTGCTCCTCTTGACGCCAGATAGACCAGGGTATTCAAACCTGGCGCTAACGACAGAGAAGTCATAATACACTTGCGTTAGTAATTCAACAAGACTCAATCATCAAATACATTTCACTTACACCAACTCCATACCCACATGATGATTATACGTTTATATTAATATCAATCCAATTATCTGGCGTTAATCAAATATGAAAGGGAATCTCAGTTGGATTTTTTTCTTTTTGTTTCCAAAATTTGCTGTTCTTAGGGAAGGGAAGGATATGGGGAGGAAGTAGGGGGTTGTATAATAAGGGGTTCTGCAGGGAGGGGTGATCTGGAACAAAGAGGAAGTAGACCAGATAGGACACCTAGATAAGGTCATAATGTTAAAAAGGAATCACTGGACCGGAATACCAAGTATTTACAATCAGTTTAATGCCGAATCAAAAGTCGTGTAAAATATCCAAATCAATCATGTTTCAAACGGCGCCTTTTTATTTAAGGAGCTGACTGAAAATCAGTTAAGTAGTCAAAACTAGAGATAGTAAGAAAAGATCAGGCGAGCAAATAATGAAAATATAAACCCTTTCATAGTATTTTAAATCTCTTATTTTCAGATCTAAATAGTCGTGCATAATATCCGAATCCATCCAATAACAATCACTTCTAAACCAATTGGCTTGAAAGAGATCAGATCCCAATTCACTTGGAACTCTCTCACTTGCAATAAATAGATCTACCAGTCCACATCTTACAACCCTCCTGACCATCCCTCGCTCTTTCCMCCCTATCTCCACCCCCTCTTCTGAGCACTTTCCTCCCCCCTCTTCCCGCCTTTATAGTCCCTCCCCTAATAAAACCCTCTGACGTGTGTTTTTCGCTTGATTCTTCCACTCCTTTTTGCCCTTGCGAAAAAAGAATAAACACCAATTGTTATTTTATTGAAGAATCAACAAGACTTGAATCGATTCATCAAATAATAATTGATTGAGAATGAAGTTGGATATCACTGTAAGTTGACCTGCTCGATAAGCGCGCTATACTTTTCCCACCCAATTCTTATCATACTAACCCATTCTCCTATAGAAAGTCTTTGCCTCAAACTCGGACCGTGTTAAGGGCATCGATTTCCATCCAACGGAACCATGGGTATTGACCACTTTATACTCTGGTAAACTGGAAATCTGGGCCTATGACACCGGTACTAAAGTCAAGAGCATCGATGTCTCAAACGTCCCTGTAAGAACTGGTCGTTTCATCGCTAGAAAGAATTGGATCGTTGTTGGATCCGACGATTTCCAAGTTAGAGTATACAATTTCAATACCGGTGAAAAGGTCACTCAATTCGAGGCTTACCCAGATTACGTCAGATACATTACTGTTCACCCTACTAAACCTTATGTATTGACTGCT
The DNA here is from genome assembly GCA_001599355.1 of Nakazawaea peltata. Classification (NCBI taxonomy): domain Eukaryota; kingdom Fungi; phylum Ascomycota; class Pichiomycetes; order Alaninales; family Pachysolenaceae; genus Nakazawaea; species Nakazawaea peltata. The sequence goes on from BCGQ01000003.1 coordinate 187,018, forward strand.
TCTGATGATGCTAATATTAGATTATGGAATTGGGAGAATAATTGGAAATTGGAACAAGTATTCGAGGGACACCAACATTATATTATGTCCTTGGCTTTCAATCCAAAGGATCCAAATACTTTTGCTTCCGCTTGTTTGGATAGAACTGTCAAGATTTGGTCTTTGGGTTCTTCGGTTCCTAATTTCACTTTAGTTGCTCACGAACAAAAAGGTGTTAATTTCGCCGAATATTACCCGGGTTCTGATAAACCTTACTTGATCACTTCTTCCGATGATAGAACTATCAAGATTTGGGATTATCAAACTAAGTCTTGCGTTGCTACTTTGGAAGGTCACGTTGCTAACGTTTCATTTGCCGTATTCCATCCCGAATTACCATTGATCATTTCTGGTTCCGAGGACGCTACTATCAAGATTTGGAATGCTAATACTTACAAGTTGGAGAAATCTCTTAACTACGGTATGGAGAGAGCCTGGTGTGTCTCCTTCCGTCCAGGAAGTAATATGGTAGCCATTGGTTTCGATGTAGGTAATGTAGTCTTGCAATTGGGTAGCGAGGAACCTGCCTTGTCCATGGATCCAGTTGGTAAAATCATTTGGGCTAAACAAAGTGAGGTTTATAACTCGGTAATCAAGACAACCGACGTCTCTTCCATTGAAGATGGTGAAATTTTACCTTTGACTCAGAAGGAATTCGGTACCGTTGAGATCTTCCCTACTTCGTTGAAGCATTCTCCAAACGGAAGATTTGTTGCCGTCACCGGTGATGATGAATACATTATATATACAGCTTTGGCTTGGAGAAATAAGTCTTATGGTAATGCTTTAGACTTTGTTTGGGCTCAAGATTCAAACTTATATGCTATTAGAGAGTCGACTTCTTCGGTGAAGATCTTCAAAAACTTCAAAGAAAAGACCAATGGGTTGATCGATTTGATTTACTCTGCTGATAAGATCTTTGGTGGTACTTTATTGGCCGTCAAGTCGGAAGGTTTTGTATCATTCTTCGATTGGGAATCTGGAAAATTGGTTAGAAGAATCGACGTTGAAGCTGTCGATGTTATTTGGTCAGAATCTGGTGAATTGGTCTTGATTGTTTCCGCTGATTCTGCCTTTGCCTTGAGATTCGACAGAGATGTATTCCAAGATGCCATCGAGGCTCAAACTCACGACCCAGAAGAAGGTGTCGAGGACTGTATCGAAGTATTGTACGATGTCAATGAAACTATCACCAGTGGTAAATGGGTAGGAGATGTATTTGTTTACACTTCGAAGACTAACAGATTGAATTATCTTGTGGGTGGAGCCATTTATAACCTTGCTCACTTTGATAAGAATATGTATCTTTTAGGATATTTACCAAGAGACAACAAGGTTTATGTCGCTGATAAAGATATCAATGTTGCATCTTATCATTTGTCATTGGCTGTATTAGAATATCAAACCATTGTTTTAAGAGGTGATTTAGATCAAGCCAATGAATTATTACCTTCTATCCCTGACCAAGAGAAGGCCAAGATTGCCAGATTCTTGGAGAAACAAGGTTACAAAGAGTTGGCTTTAGAGCTTACCAATGACAATGAGCAGAAGTTTGAGTTGGCCATTGAAGTTGGTGATTTGGAAAAAGCTCATGCCATTGCAGAAATCGATGATTCGGAAATCAAATGGTCTACTTTAGGAGATACTTCGTTGAATAACTGGAATATCGACTTGGCTATTAAGGCATATGAAAAGGCTAAGGATTACCAATCTTTATTATTGTTATATTCTTCATCTAATAACACAGCCAGCTTGAAAAGTTTACTGAAGAAAGCCAGTGAACTGGGTAAATTCAACATTGCATTCTGTGCTTTATTACAAGCCAATGATTTGGATGGTTTGGTAGAGTTATTACTGTTGGGTGATAGACAATCTGAGCTGGCTATTTTGGCTTCGAGTTTCGGTCTTTCCGATGCTAAATTGACTGAGTTGGTTTCTCTGTGGAAGGCAAAGTTACCAAGTAGTATTCAAGATAAGATTTTATCACCAGCTGATGAGGAATTTCCAAAATCTAATGTAGATTTGATAGATATTGGAGAGACTGCGGAGGCTCCAGAAGATCCAGAGGAAGAGACTCCAGAGGAAGAGGTAGAAGAGGCCCCAGAGGCTGAAGAAGCCGAGCCTGAAGTCGAAGTCGAAGCTGAGGCCGAAGAAACCGAAGAAACCGAAGAAACCACTCAATAAATCCAAAAAGTACAAAAAACATTTATATAATTGTCTAATTTATATTGATTATTACTTCCTATGTACATTACCCCCCAAATACCTCCATCTTATCAACACCATCTCTCTTATCCAACCCAATAAAGTAACATTCCTTCGAGTCATCTCTACAAGCATCCGGTTTGAATCTATGTACTTTACGGAACACTTTATTCAACCTCTTTTCCAATAATTGGTCTTCTTTACCAGTATAAAACTTACAAGTGAAGGAACCTTTTGGTTTCAATAAATCTACAGCCAAAATCAATGCGGCATCACAGAGATCCTATGAAGTGGTTAGTATATGACAGAAGTCGTGAAAAGTATTAAATTACCTTACCATGCTCTGAAGATGATCCCGGACTTGTAAGCCAGAAGTATTAGCCATCCTATAATACGGTGCATTAGTAGTCATATTCCAAAAACCAGTAGTCTGTAGAAAAGGTGCACACATATCACTAATAACAACATCTAATGGATATTTTGTCGTCTCCTTACCTAAATCTAATTCGGCATCTGTGATCAGTAATTCGTTGAGTTCTTTGTCAATGTATGAAAGTAGCTCTTGATCTGACATATCTTTACGTTTATTCTTGATGATTTCACGTTCTAAGAAGAATCTACGAATGTTTTCGTGAGTTCTCTTTGATAAGATGTTAGCTTGCATTGCATTGACCCCAGGAATTGGTTGAGCCGCTAGTATATCCACCCCTAAAATGGTACCTGTTTGTTTAGTACGTTCATATGCTACTTGAGACCACAGACCAGGCAGATATCCAAGATCAACCACATTTTGGAATGGTTTGAAGAATTTGAATTTGGTATCAATTTGCATTAACTTGAATGCAGCCCTGGATTTATAATTCTGTTCTTTTGCTTCTCTTGTATAATGGTCATTTTGAGCCCGCTCTAACCATCGCTTAGAAGAGGCAGCTTTCTTCTTGGTGGAAGCCCATCTAACAAACGAGAAGGGTGTGAATTTGAGTGGACCGCTTCGTACTAATAACATCGACGTAGATCACAGACCACAGATCACAGATCTCACAAACCGCAACTCACAGATCACAGCTCAGACAGATCTCAATACCGCATCCTCTACTAAATGCGGATCCCTCTATTGTGGTTATATGACGCTCAGGTTCTACGAAACTCAACCCACCTAACATCATAACACCATCTGCGCAGATTTAGGTCTTCAAACCCTAATGCACCTAACATTTCTTTTCACTACGAAAATTTTTTTCACCTTTAAAAAAAATCATTTCCTTTTCAGTTTTACTTTATAAGAAAGTATCCACGTCGAATCAACCAATCCAGGTATTACCTATTTTTCTAGGGAGACGAATTAATTTAGTTAGAAATGTCTAAGTTATCTACCGCCACCGTTCGTGAGAACGTCCAAGAGTTGTTGAAGTACTCTAACGAGACCAAGAAGAGAAACTTCTTGGAAACCGTTGAATTGCAAGTCGGTTTGAAGAACTACGACCCTCAAAGAGACAAGCGTTTCTCCGGTACCTTGAAGTTGCCTCAAGTTCCAAGACCAAACATGTCCATCTGTATCTTCGGTGATGCCTTCGATGTCGACAGAGCTAAGTCTGTTGGTGTTGATGCCATGTCTGTTGAGGACTTGAAGAAGTTGAACAAGAACAAGAAGTTGATTAAGAAGTTGGCTAAGAAGTACAACGCCTTCATTGCTTCCGATGTCTTGATTAAGCAAGTTCCAAGATTATTGGGTCCACAATTGTCTAAGGCTGGTAAGTTCCCGACCCCAGTTTCTCACCAAGACGATTTGTACTCCAAGATCCAAGACGTTAAGTCCACCATCAAGTTCCAATTGAAGAAGGTCTTGTGTTTGGCTGTTGCCGTCGGTAACGTTGCCATGGAGGAGGATGTTTTGGTCAACCAAATTTTGATGGCTGCTAACTTCTTGGTTTCTTTGTTGAAGAAGAACTGGCAAAACGTTGGTTCCTTAGTCGTCAAGTCCTCTATGGGTCCAGCTTTCAGAATCTACTAAATGTAGTTACTGTCATTGACTTCAGGAACAACAAAATGGATATTTTATCATCTCTATAATATAATTTAATGATTTACATATCTGATTCAATGTAGTGCTAAATTAAACATAATGAGAGATCTATAGTGAGTGAAAGGTAGTGTAAATTCACCTAATTATGTAATCTTTCTGCCATTTTACACGTGCCAATAATTCTTCTTTTCCCTTCTATTGTGCAGCCCCCTTTGGTCTGAAATAAGTTACAAAGACTCATCGAAGGCAGTAGACTTGTGATCTATCAATATTTGAAGAGAGTATCAGATGGTATATAACGCTAAAATCAGTACATATTACATTTATACACGAAGTTTAACACTTTAAACATGTCAAATAACCCAAATACAAACACGTCACAGACTCACACAAAGCCAGGTAAGGGCCAAAAGAAGGCTCCACAAGCGCCAACGGCCGGCGGTAACTCATCAGCTAAGAAACAAGGCTCAAATAACAACAAGAACAAGAAACAGAGCGTTGTTATTCCACCTCCTATGGTTACAGTTGATTTCGGTAATGGACCAAGAAGTGCAGTTGCTTCTAAATCCACTCCACCGCCACAGCCACCAGCTCAAGAGCAGAAGGCAAACAAGAACAAGTCCTCAAAGCAAAGATATTTGCCAAACGGACAACCAGTCACATTTAATAATAAGTCGAAGAATGACCCTGTCGGCGATTATTCTCATCAAATGTTAGGTAACGGTAAGAAACCTGACTTTGGCCACGGTAACAAATCCTCAAAGGATGCTACCGCTAATGACCTCATGAATTTGTTGAAGGGAACTAAGGAGAAGAACACCAAACCTAACAAGAATAAGAAATCTGCCAGTCCACCTGTGATGTCAGATTCATATGCAGGTAGCTCGTTCAACTTCACTTCTCCTTCTCTGATCTCGTTGCCAAAACCAACTTTTTAGAATTTCAACTCTTTGCTTGGTCTATGATCTATTTATTTTCATAACGGCAGTCATCTGGTTTTCAGGGTTATCACCCTCTCAAGAGAGTTTATCACACATCATCTTATGCTATTGATACCAACAGGTTTATTTATTACTGATTGCATTTTATGATTTATGAGTTGCTGTTATTCGCTATTATCATTGCATCATAGATTCCCAGGTGAATTCTATTATATATTTTTAAAACAAGTTTTATCCTGAAGCTGTGCTTCTATTGTTTTGATTCAGTGTAGTTGTAGAAAGCTTAAGGGTCCTACTCCTAATGTAGTTAATAAATAATAAGTTAAATAAATAGTTAAATAAATAGTTAAATAAATAATAAATAATAGGTGTCAGGACACCAAATAAACTCTTCAGAAATCTTTGGAGTAATTGAGATAAGCATTTCCCAGTTTAGATAAAGCTGGAATTTCTTCAAGAGGTGGTAATTCGAAACCCCATTTCTCCTCACCTTCTCTAACTTCATAATATTTCTTTAAGTCGACTCCATGATTTTGATGATTGGCAAGGTTGGCAAATGGGAAGATACTCAACAACATTTGAGAATTTCTCGAGTTTCTAGAAGACATATCTTGTAAATAGTCCGACATTGTGGATTCTCCATATGGAGACTTACGCTGAGATAACAGTTTTTTCAGTTCATAACGATCTCTGGCAACCTCTTTGGCGTTCTCGGTCCAACCCCACATTCTCTTGGTGGAGTCAGTATAAGCCAATATGAAACCACCTACAAAACCAAGGAATGTGGTAACTCTAAGCAGTCCACCTTTTGGCATGACAAATTTACGACCTTCCAATGGTTCCATCTTCTCAAAAAGAACCAACAATCCAGGAGCGGCCACCGTTGTCAGAGCCCATTTGACATAGTCTTGGAATCTAAAATAGCCTACAACTTTAGCAAAGTTTGGGTCGGAATCAATCAACTATTCAATACAGTTAGTAACTAAGAGTCACATTGACTTACACAATGACTACTTACCTCGAATTTAGGCATCTTAATATCTCTTGTTACTGTTCTCTTAATATGATATGATCTTTAATTACCAACAAGAAAGACCCCGCAAAGTGCGGAGAACTATAAATTTGTAAAATGCTACATCATAGGAAAAAGTGATAAAGTGCTCATATAATTATTAATAAAATGCTCCCATGAATGTTAATGTCTACATACTATCAAAGCAACAGATTAAATTACCATTTAAATAGGGTGATGAGATGGAATGTGTCTATAGATGAATCAGTAACCTTACAAAACAACGTTCTTAGCCAACTTCTTCTTATATTCCAGAATAGAACTGTCCCATCTAGTAGCAGTCTTGTTCTCAACGACGTAAATGTCCTTAGCGATCTTATCCAACAAACGGAAGTCATGGGAGACGACGACGACACCACCGTTGAAGGCATTAATAGCATCGGCCAAAGAGTCAATGGTTGGGATATCCAAACCGTTAGTTGGCTCATCCAACAATAAGATGTTTGGAGATTCTAAAGCCAATAAGGCAAAGACAACTCTGGAACGTTGACCTTCAGATAAGGTAGCCATTTGAGCCTTTTGAGTGTCACCGGTCAAACCGTATCTACCCAATTGACCTCTCCAGTATTGGAAATCTTGAGAAATATGAGAGAACTTGTCACGGACAAATTCCAATGGAGTCTTGGTCAAGTCCAATTGGTCTTGAGAATGTTGAGAGTAAACACCCATCTTGATATGAGAATGCTTTGATACTCTACCATCTTGAGCTTGTAATTGACCAGTCATAATTTTCAATAAAGTAGATTTACCAACACCGTTTGGACCAACAAGGGCAATTCTAGAGTCCATATCAACACCAAACGACAAATTCTCGTATAATCTGTTTTCAACAGTACCGTCATAGGCAAAAGAGATGTTGTCAAAGGCCAAGACTGGAGGAGGTAACTTCTCAACGTCTGGGAATCTGAAAGAGAATACCTTGTCAGCAGCAACTGGTTGGATCAAACCATCGGCTTCCATCTTATCCAAAATCTTTTGTCTGGACTTGGCTTGTCTAACCAAGTTAGCATATGTACCAGCACTGGCAATGAACTTCTTAATATGGGCAATTTCATCTTGTTGCTTTTGGTATTGTTTCATTTGATTGGTCTCCAATTCAGCTCTGGTCTTAACATAAGAGTCGTAGTTACCACCGTACATGGTAATCTTTTGTTGTCTCATGTCAATCATGTTACTACAAACACCGTTCAAGAAATCTTGAGAGTGAGAAACCAAAACCAAAATTCTGTCGAATCTCTTTAAGTATTCTTCTAACCAAACACAGGCTTCCAAATCCAAATGGGCAGTTGGGTCATCCAACAATAACAAAGTTGGCTTGACGAACAAAGCCTTGGATAAGGCAACTCTCATTCTCCAACCACCAGACATATCCTTGGTCTTCTTCTTAATAGTTTGAGCGTTGAAACCCAAACCGGTCAAAATAACAGCGGCTCTAACCTCGAAAGTAGATGGATCCAAAGAATCGATTCTCTCGTATAATCCATCCAATTTCAAAGATTCTGGACCTTCTTCAACAATGAGATCTTCGACTTGTTTCTCTAATCTCAGTAATTCCAGCTCGGCTTCTCTAACGACGTACTCCAAAGCACTGAATTCAGTTGGTTCAGCTGGCTCATCCAATAAGTAAATATCGATATTTTCTGGAATTGGGTATTCTCTAGCGGCAATGGCCTTCATCAAGGTGGATTTACCACAACCGTTCTCACCTAATAAACCATAACGACGACCGTAATTTAATTCCAAGGTAGAATCTTGAACCAAAACTTTACCGTGGAACAACAAGGAAAGGGAAGAAATCTTAATATCTCTGGAAGTCTCCAAAGATTCCAAAACACCAGTGGTAACTCTGTCAGAAATACCCTCCTTATCTTGCTGCAACTTCAAGTTGGCGATCTCCTCAGCAAGAGCCTCTGGGTTCTCCTCCTTGGCGGCCTTCTTACCCTTTCTAGGCGCTTTACCAGCGGCCAGTCTCTTGGCTTCTCTCTTAGCTTTAGATGCAGAAACAGACATATTTAATCCTACTTCTTTCTCTTCAATCTCTTCTCATTGCCATCTTGATAGAAATCTGTAGAAGAAAAATTTTTTTATTAAGCAAAAAAAATTTCAGGGGGTTACCCTGATTTGGTCGATGTGCACGACCTTCGAGGCAGTGATGAGGGAGGAGGGATAATGGGGGTTATATAGGGTTAATCGGCGAGAAGTTCATCTAAAAAGTCTTCATCAGTAGTAGAGGGACGAGACAGAGGAGATTGAGGCTTTGGATATGGGTCCTGATGAGATTTGGTCATGGAAAGCTTAGATATATCGGATTTTCCAGTTAAAAGTTGGTCAAGAACATCATCATCGGACGGTTTCAAGTCACTGATGGAAGTTTTAAGATCAGATCCAAGTAATGTTGCCAATTCTGTGTCAAATTCATTATCAGTGATATTCTCTGCCCTCTGTGCTTGCAGTAATTTCTTTTCAAATCTGTCTTTGTACGCATCACCACTAGTTAAATCAAGTACTTTGGACTTCTTTTGAGGCACTCTGCCCAGTTCTTCATCGAATTTCATCTTCCATTTCTGGTATTCTTTCTGTTTGTTTATCTTCTCTTGTAATTCATGGAACAGTTGGGTCTCATTATTTGATAGCACAGTTATCTGAGGTTGATCAGATTTAGTATTCTTCAGACCCACTTTCAACTTCAAAAGCTCCTCTGTGGTAATTTTATTCAAGTCTTTCTTCAGGGAAACAATATTGAGATCATCATTCCTCACTTTTGACCTCACATCAACTCCATAAAACAAGTCAGCATCGCTCTCATCACTCTCATCAGAGGAGTCTTGCTCATCTTTCGTTTCTGTATGTTCCAGTTGTTCATTCAGAGAAAGTACGGCACCTTCATTGGTATCATCTTCTTCCAGACCATTTTGAGATTCTCCTAATTTCACGAAGAATTTCTCATTCTTATCTTGACTAGCCTCCTCTAACAGTTCCGCCTGTTTATTGTACTCATTCTGTACGAAATGGCGACGTACTTTGGGGGTTTCGGTATTTCCAGCAGGCTTGATCCCATGTTTATGCATATACTGTCTTTTAGACTTCTTATCCCATTTATCGTTGTGTAATACCATTGTGTCTTCTAGAGATAGTAACCGTCTCAACACTTCAGGATGACCAACCGATGGAATATCACCCAGGGATCATCAAGAGATTCCCTGATAGGAAATACAGGGGCTTTCAAATTATAATTTTTCACTCGAGGCGGAATGGATTTTTTGTTAAGGCACGCAGTGCCTCACTGATTAATTAAAGGGACATGATAAGTGGAGAGATGACTCGTTTGCCTTTTAAGAGATTCGAGAAATTCGAGGCAAAAAAAGTACTTAGATCACAATATCATTGCTGAGAACGTATATGCTTAATCTGAACCCTAATATCCGCTCCATTCGCTATTTATCGTTCTCCCTATTCCCCCCGCTCATGCATGGCCCTTTCCCTTTCCTACCAAATTTATCCGAATCCGGTAACGATGACTAACTGTGTCATCGTTGAAATTTTTTTCGTCCGATTTCTTGCAGGTGGCCTCGGAATTACTTTATATTTAAGAGGATACGAATCAGAGTATTTATAATCTAAATTTGTTAGTTATAGATAATATAGAGAAGAGAATATCATGTCACACGTAAGTTGAGATATTTGGATTAGTTATTGGGGATTTTTTCCGGTGGTCTTCTTGGAAATCACCCCCAATATGCTTCGGATAAATTTGTATGACTAACACACAGATAGACACCAGCACCAGAAGAATTCGACGATCTTAGAATCCTCGGTTACAACCCTTTGGTTTCACCAGCTCTTTTGACTCAAGAGATCCCAGCTTCTAAAGTAGCTTTGAAAACTGTTGTTAGAGGTAGAAAAGAGGCTGCTGATGTCGTCTCTTTCAAAGATGACCGTTGTTTGGTAGTTGTCGGTCCATGTTCTATTCATGACCCAGATGCTGCTATTGAATACGCTCACAGATTGAAGAAATTGGCCGTAGAATTGGAAAATGATTTGGTCATCATTATGAGAGCTTATTTGGAGAAGCCAAGAACTACTGTTGGTTGGAAAGGTTTGATCAACGATCCTGAAATCAACTCCACTTACAACATTAACAAGGGTTTAAAGATCTCAAGAAAATTATATGCTGATTTGACCAATATTGGTCTTCCAATTGGATCTGAAATGTTAGATACTATTTCCCCACAATTCTTGGGTGACTTGTTATCTTTCGGTGCCATTGGTGCCAGAACCACTGAGTCTCAATTACACAGAGAATTAGCTTCTGGTTTGTCATTCCCAGTTGGTTTCAAGAACGGTACTGATGGTACTATGGGTGTTGCCGTTGATGCTATCGAAGCTGCTTCTCACTCTCATCACTTCATGGGTGTCACCAAGCACGGTTTGGCCGCCATCACCCAAACTAAGGGTAACGAACATTGTTTCATTATCTTAAGAGGTGGTAAGAAGGGTACTAACTACGATGAGAAGTCGATCAGCGAGCTGATCCTGTCCATGCCTGCCGGTTCAAACGGTTTAATGGTTGACTGTTCTCACGGAAACTCCAACAAAGATTACAGAAACCAACCAATTGTCTTAAGTGACGTTGCTAAACAGATCTCTAAGGGTCAAGAAAAGATCATTGGTGTCATGATCGAATCTAATATTAACGAGGGTAAGCAATCTGTTCCACCTGAAGGTAAGCTGGGCTTAAAATACGGTGTTTCCATCACTGATGGTTGTGTCTCATGGGAGACCACCGTAGATATGTTGCAAGAGTTAGCTGCTGCCGTAAGAACCAGAAGAGAGCTCAAAAAATCTCAAGCTTAGATCTTGAACCTAAAAGTTATCTTGTTTTTATCTATTTATATACATTCTATTTGTTATTATAAGTGTAGTTCACATAAACCTGTTCACTTGGCCATGGCCAATCACTATTATTGACCGTACCATGAACCATATAGTTATTAGCATGCCTTAAGATACGTAGAGCATCATTCTCATCCAAACTTGACAATATTTGCAAGATCAAATCTTCAGATGGCTTATAAGACAACTCTGAGAAGGTAGAGAAAATATGCATTAACTCATGTTTTACTCCATAAACGGCTAACATGTCCACATATACCGACCAAAACTTGTCAGTTGGGTAAACTTTAGCTACATCTCCATCCTTGGACTTCATACACAGCTTTTCAAACTCAGCCATGCAAACCTCATAGCAAATTTTCCACTCTCTATTTTCATAAAACCAATTCAAAGTTTGGCCCGGAGACTGTTTAGAATGAACTAAAGAAGCCAAACAAAGAGCTCTCAATGCATTCTCATCAACTCTTTTACCCCTCAATTCCCTCCAATAAAGATCATACAAATCTTCAGGATTAATTCTAGACTCTCCTAATAATACAGTAGATATAACCAGAGGACTCTTATTCTCTAAATTCCTGAATAAAGCCCTTGTGTAGTCCAATAAATTGGTATAGACCTTCTCTCCACGATTCTCAAATAAGACCAAATTGGAGTATAATTTCGAGAACCAACTCACCAATATTGTATTATTTAGAGTATATTTCTTACTTTTCAAGGTCCTCAACATCTTCATGGAAACGAAGATATCGTCTATGGAGGAGATGAGAAGGGCTATAAACTTGGCATCAATTTTAAGATGCTTTGTGTCCTCATAATTTGATAATACTAGCTTATTATATCTAATCCAAATATCAACTCCCCTAGAAGTTTTAGGTTCAAACTTCCGAAGTGCAGTCATATAAGAAGTCCATAGTTTGGGGTTCTGATTAAGCATACGAACTCCCTTCTCAGTATTACAAAGTTCATCAAAGAATTGAGTCAAACTATTGAGGTCGGACGAAAGAAGTAACTTCAAATTAACCACTTTATGTGATACGGATTCCAAATCCAATTGCTTATAGAATGAACTTTTGGAATCTGGCAAATTTATAAGTCTCTGATATTCTCCAGATTGAATGCGTTCTAATACAATCTTATCGTATTCATTAATTAATAAGGCCATTGTTCCCTGTGCATTATCATTACCCATCATCTCAAAAAGGGTCGTAATCCCCATATAACCTTCTATATTTAGTAACTCTGATATTGAGGCATTTTGCAAATGGGACGAAAGATCTGAGATCACTGTTGTTTGTGCCTGCAGGAGGTTTTGATAGAATGACGAATTGCGGGGCGAGCGAATATTCGTATCGGACAAAAGGAGAACTAACCTATTCGCTAATAAAATGAGGGATTGATTACTCATGTATTGTTTAGCCGAATTGAATATTTCAACCATCAATGAGCCCAATGCATTTGAATTGAATGCCACACATCCTTGGATCACATTTATCAAACCAAGAGGTATAGAATTGATGTCCTCTATTTTGGGGATACCTGTAGATTTGATAATTTGAAGAAGGAATTCGACATCCGATTTGGATCTTGGTTGACGAATTGACATGTCTTTTATAATGAAATTGGGTAATTCCGGGGTGCCTTTCAGTAAAATTGCCGAGCATTCTTTAAGATTGGCACAACTAACGTAGGTCATCCACTTATGCACATCTGAGAGCGAGTAAGGAAGCTTATTCTGGATCATGAAAGAACTTAATGAGGTGAGCAGAGGAATTATAATCGAACTGAATTCATTCGTAATCCCTAAGACTCCAGAATCCACCCCGCCATGATAATAATTCACTAACCTAGATGCAATCTCCTCTAATTCTTTAGTGGGTTCAGGTATTCTCAAACCATGCATAGAATAATAATAGTCATTAATCATAAATTGTAAGAAATCACGAGATTCTTGCAGATTCTTCAGTTCATTGTCGTTATAATAATGTAATCCCAAATATAAAGCTGAAAATAACCTCTCAAAAACAGTATCTTTCGATAGTAACTGATACCTGTTGAGTCTCTCTAAGTAAGCTTTAGCATCTGAGATATGTTTCTTGGGGGAGATATGCTTGTCTAAAATATCATTATTGATAATATAAGCTGTCTTCATCAATGTCAATCGTTTATAAAGATTGATATCCTCATTAAGAATCTTCAATCCATACTGATTAAAATGTTGATTCTTCATTTTGGACATGAGCCCATTCTCCATGAAAGGTATCTCATGATCAAGACGTACTGAAGATGACCAATGTCGCACTCCAATCACTCTGAATCTCCAATCTCCAACTATAATACGTCTCGAGATCATCCCCATACCATTCTTCACTTCCGCCAACTAGACTTACCTCATCAAATTACCCCTCCTATCTTTACCCCACAACTAACCGCCTGCAGAAGACCCTCTTCTTGAGTAATTGTGCACGACCTTTCTATCCCTTCCCTCCCAATTTTTCAATTAGATTTTTTCTCGTTGAGTCATCGATTTTTTTAGCGATTGAAAAGGGGGAGATCTGGCTGAAAATCCGTACCGCCATAGCATAGAATTAAGGATAATGTCTTCTATTGTCCATATTATCGACCTTGAGTCGGGTAACTTGAGATCCTTGCAAAATGCCATCGAGTATTTAGGGTATGAAGTCTCTTTCATTAGAAACGCTTCTGAATTCAAGATCGATGAGATCTCCATCTTGTTCTTACCAGGCGTTGGAAACTACGGCCATTTCATGAACTCGGTTTATGAAAGAGAATTGGAGGGTCCAATTAAGAAGTATATTGACTCTGGAAAACCTTTGATGGGAATTTGTGTTGGTTTACAGAACTTCTTCACTGGTAGTGAAGAGAGTCCAGAGACTAAGGGGTTGGGATATTTGGATTTGAAGTTGACAAAATTCGACGACAGTGATAAATCTGTACCTCATATTGGTTGGAATAGCTTTACCATCTCTTCTGATGAGACATTTTATGGTTTGAATCCTAACTCTAAGTACTATTTTGTCCATTCCTATGCTGCTAGAGTTACTGAGGAACAGAAGAAATCTTTGACTGCTCAAGGTTGGAAATATCTGGTTGGTAAATATGGTAACGATGAGTTCCTTGCAGCTTTTTGCAGAGACAATTTGTTCGCTACTCAATTCCATCCTGAAAAATCCGGTAGTGCCGGTCTTAAAGTGATTGAAGCTTTCTTGAAACAACAAAAGGTTTCCAGTATCTCATCTCTCGAATCTAATGTTCCTGCAGATGTAGAGAAGACTTTCACTGGATTGACTAGAAGAATTATTGCTTGTTTGGATGTTAGAACTAATGACAGTGGAGATTTAGTAGTTACAAAAGGTGATCAATATGATGTCCGTGAGAAACTGGAAGGTGGAGATGTTAGAAATTTAGGTAAGCCAGTAGAATTGGCCGAAAGATATTACCAACAAGGAGCCGATGAGATTACTTTCTTGAATATTACCTCATTTAGAAACTCTCCTCTCAAGGATCTGCCCATGTTAGATGTTTTGAAATTATCTGCCAAGACAATCTTTGTTCCTTTGACTGTTGGAGGTGGTATCAAAGACGTCGTCGATCCTGATGGAACTAAAATCCCTCTGCAAGAAGTTGCATCCTTATATTTCAGATCTGGTGCTGACAAAGTCTCTATTGGATCTGATGCTGTTGTTCTGGCTGAGAAATTCTACGCTAATGGAAAGAAAGGTGATGGAACTTCTCCTATGGAGACTATTTCTAAAGCATATGGTGTACAAGCTGTTGTTATATCTGTAGATCCAAAGAGATTCTACGTTTCCTCTCCAGATTCTGTCCCATACAAGACATTGGAGACTCAGTTCCCAGGACCAAATGGAGAGAAATACTGTTATTACCAAGTCACATCTCAAGGTGGACGTAAAGTTCATGAATTAGGAGCCTGGGAATTATGTTACGCATGTGAGAGATTAGGTGCTGGTGAAGTCTTGTTGAACTGTATCGATAAAGATGGAAGCAATTCCGGTTATGACTTGGAATTGATCAACCATATCAAGACCCTGACTACTCTTCCAGTTATTGCTTCTAGTGGAGCAGGAAAACCAGAACATTTCAAGCAAGTATTTTTGGAGACCAAAACCGATGCTGCCCTTGGTGCTGGAATGTTCCATAGAGGTGAATACTCGGTCCAAGACGTCAAGTCTTATTTACAAACCAACAAGTTGTCTGTTAGAATGGACTATTAATAAACCTTCTCATACTTAATAGATTTATATTTTGACTTCCATTGTAGGAAATTACCCAATATCGTAAATTAGTGATTTGAAGTTTTTTTTTTTTTGACTTCCCGTCTTAGGTTATCCGAATCAGGTAATTTGACCTCGAGAATTTCTTTTCCATCTTTTTCCCCCCTTAAAAAATTCTCGTGGGCTATTTGAGTTGATCTAAAGAAGAGAAGAGGCAAAGAATTATAATGGTCGGATTAGTGAGAAAACGTGGTGGTGAGAAGGCCGTTGAAACTGGAGCAACTCCAGCTAAGAGAGCCAGAAGCTCAAGATCAACCTTGGCTTCAAGAAGATTCTCTCATTTACCAGACATCAACCTGATCCCTACCAAGGCTAAACAAGAAGTATTGGATATTTTTGTATGGGGAACAGGATCGATGTGTGAATTGGGTTTAGGCCCAGAAGCCAAGACCAAGGAAGTCAAGAGACCTAGATTGAACCCATTGTTGGAAGGTAAGAATATTGTCGACTTTGCTGTTGGAGGTATGCACACCTTAGCTTTGGATGACAAGAACCAATTGTGGTCATGGGGAAACAATGATAGCAGTGTGTTGGGTAGAGACACTAGTAAAGAGGGGGCTGAAAAATTGCGTGATATGGATGATGATAGTGATGATGATGATGGAGATTTGAATGTTTTGGAATCAACTCCATCAAAAGTTGAAGGTTTACCAACTGATTTGACTATTGTTCAGATCGCTGCTACTGACAACTTGTCACTGGTCTTAATGTCCAATGGAGATGTCTACGCTTGGGGTACTTTCAGATGTAATGAAGGTGTATTAGGATTCATGGGTGATATTTTAGTTCAAAAGACCCCTCTTCAAATTCCAAACTTCATCAACATCACTCAATTAGCTTCTGGAAAAGATCATATTTTGGGTTTGGACACTAAAGGTGTTGTATATGCCTGGGGTAACGGTCAACAATTCCAATTGGGTAGAAGAATCTTGGAAAGAACCAGATTAAAGAGTTTGGAACCAAGAGAATTTGGTTTGAGAAATATTAAATTCATTGGATCTGGTGAATTCCATTCCTTTGCTATTGCCCAAGATGGTAAAGTTTACTCTTGGGGTCTTAATCAATATGGACAATGTGGTGTTGAAATTAACATTGAAGATGGTGCTATTGTTGCCAAACCTACTGAGATTGAAGAGTTGTCCGATAAGAAGATTGCATACATCACTGGTGGAGAGCATCATTCTTTGGCTCTCTCTGAAGACGGATCAGTTTATGGTTTTGGTAGATATGATATGAAGGAGGTTGGAATTCCAAAGAAATTATTACCAGAGGGATCAGTTTTCAAAGATGATAATGGAACTATTAGATCTGTCCCAGTACCAACCAAATTGCCAACGTTGCCAAAGATTGCATCTGTAACTGCTGGATCTCACCACTCATTGGCTTCATCTGTTGATGGCCTTGTTTTTGCTTGGGGTTTCGCCGATACTTATGCTGTAGGATTAGGTAACTTAGATGAAGATGTAGAGAATCCTACCAGAATTGACAACACTGCCACCAGAAATCATGCTATCAAACTTCTTGGTGCTGGAGGTCAATTCAGTGTTAGTGGAGGAGTCAAATTATCTGAGGAACTGAGTGAAAAAAGAACCGAAGATTTCGAAGATTTCGAAGAAAAAGTAGAAGATATGTTAGATTAGAACTGAGACTAAGAGATTTTGAAGAAGTTTGTAGATGTAATAGTAAGGATGGAGTGGAGTAGCGAAGGTGTGAACATGGGCAGCAGATCTAAACCTTACTGAAGTGTTCAGCATGGAGCCTGTAGTTCTTAACTATGGCGATGGCTCTGCGCACTGCGCTAACTTTCCCTCCCTTAACTATGGCCCTTAACTATGGCCTTAACTATGGCCTTAACTATGGCCTTAACTATGGCCTTAACTATGGCCTTAACTATGGCTACCTGCGCGCTAGCTCATCTAGCAAAAATTTTTCAGTAAAATTTTTTTCACCTCATTGACATTGATAGGAAGGTAAAGTAATCTTAAGTTAGTAGATCATCATGGGTAAGATCTCTGTTGCTGAGAACAAGAAGGTTCGTCATGATCCTTTGTATACTACTATTTCGACTCTGGGTGGTAATTTGAGAACCCAGTCCAAGAAACAGAAACATAAGAAGAGCGCCGATGAGAATGGGGAAGAGTTCATCGATGCCACTACCTCGAGAAAGATCTTGAAATTAGCTCGAGAACAACAAGAAGAGCTTGAAGGAGAAGAAGACGGAGCTAAATTGGAACAAAAGATCGCCTCTAGACTTGATTTCAATAGTGATGAAGAAGATGACGATCTTGAAGAAAGCAGTGATGATGGTGAAGAGTACTCCGAATTTGAGATTGAAGAGGAGGAATATTTCGAGGAAGATGATGAAGACGTGGATGCCGAGCAAGTAGCTATGTTCGAGTCGTATTTCAAGTCTCAATCATCAAATCCATTCGGAAGTTTCAACTTGGCTGATAAAGTTATGGCCAAGATCCAAGAGAGTGATTCTATGAAGCAGCAAAAACAAGAGGCTCAAGTGCTGAGAAATGATGAAGGTGTGATGTTACCTCCTAAAGTTATTGCTGTTTTCACCAAGGTAGGAGAGACTTTACTGCATTATAGACATGGTAAGCTTCCAAAGTTATTCAAAGTGATCCCAACTTTGAAGAACTGGAAAGACGTCTTATTTGTCACCAATCCGGACGCCTGGAGTCACCAGGCTGTCTATGAAGCCACCAAGCTTTTCGTTTCCAACCTTAAGCCAAAGGATGCGCAGTTTTTCATCGAAAATGTGTTATTGATGAGATTCAGAGATAATATTGAGGACGATGAGAACCATAAATTGAACTATCATCTTTATAGATCTTTGAAGAAATCTTTATATAAACCAAGTGCTTTCTTCAGAGGGTTTTTGTATCCATTGGTGGAGGAAGGTTGCACTCAAAGAGAGGCTGTTATTGCCGCTTCTGTGTTACTGAAGAACTCGATTCCAGTATTGCATTCCTCTGCTGCATTGGATTGGTTATTAGATCAAGATTACCAACCTTCCACAACTGTATTTATCAGAGTCTTATTGGAGAAGAAATATGCCTTACCTTTCCAAGTCATTGATAATTTGGTAGCATACTTTATGAGATTCAGAATCATCAATCAAAACAATGGTGATATGATACTAGATGATGAGAAGGCTAAACCTCTGCCATTACCATTGGTATGGCAAAAACTGTTCTTGGCATTTGCTCAACGTTATAAGAATGATATTACCGATGACCAAAGAGACTTTTTGATGGAAACTGTCAGACAAAGAGGACATAAGGAAATGGGACAGGAAATTAGAAGGGAGTTATTGGCTGGTGTTAATAGATTACCACCACAAGAACGTAAACCAGATCAAGCAATGACCGATCTGTTCTAGGATGTATAATGGATAACCATGTGACTTTAAAGTGAGTGTAGGACAGAAATGTAGGAAATTTGGGGATGAGGACGTAGGGAGGTGAAAAATTAAGGGATTAAAGGGGGAAGTGTAACAGAGAAATGTACGGGTGAACTTTAAACTGTAAAGGGGCAGAGGGGGTAGAGAAATAAAAGTGAAAAGGGGTGACGGTAAAGGGATGAGCTGAAGAGGGGTAACCGTAAAGGGGTACAGAACTAAAACTAAAGTAAAATGGGGAATTCTCTCGATTAATCGCATGCTTTAAAGCATGTGAATTTCTCAAGTCTACCCACACTTCCATTCAATCTCTTCCCCTCATATACAAATTTACCCAATATATTCTATATAATTTATATAATTTTATGAGAGTACAAATAATTCCCTAATAATTACAAAGGTCATGCAGTCATTCTCATACCCTCAACATGTCAAATCACCCGTTTCAACGTTCTCTGAATCTCCTAAAATGTTACTATGTACATCCCCCTCAATTACCTTCCCAAATATCCCCTTTATTTCCCCCTTTATTTCCCCCTTTATCCCCCTCTATCCCTCATCCCCAACTCATCCCCCATATATTTTTCGCTTCTATTTTTTTTGTGCCATCGCCATCGGCGGCTAATTCCTCTGCGCGCTATCAAAATTTCCAATTATATGCGGCTCTGTTGGAACCAAAATGAACTAGCGGTTAAGGTGCCACCAACAATTCATAACCACTTGGTGCCATAATGATAGATAGGCTACTGTCTTCGCCGGTGATATCCGACGATGACGGTGAACATTTGAAGTCTGGTGGTGTACCGCCTAAACGCTCCAACTCCAACTCCATCCCAATCACCAATGTCTCTATATCTGAAAGGATGTCACTGTTAAGGAATACTAGTTCACCTTCATTCACCTCAACGGCTCGTGCAATGGGAGCAAGTCAATCACAACTGCAAATTTCACCCATTTCAAGTCCGTCATCTGGAAGATTAAGTCGTTCCTTATCAGACTCCAGCGATTCCTCTGAGCATTCCAAACAGTCATCAAAATTACATAAACTTCTAAGATCACTTTCCATTAGTTCGTCGTCGCTCGATCCAGAGCTTCGAGAGATCATTCCAGAACTCAGTCTTCTGCAGGAGACTCCAATTGGAGGCTCGGAATTGAGTAATCTGGCCCTTGACTCAATTGCTAGAAAAATTAGAGACGGTGACTACCTTATACCCAAAGAGTTTATTGACCCAGGAATCGAATTATTACGTATCACTCACAAGAAGAAGGTCAAAAGGTTCTTCCAAATCGATGCCCAACGGAACATCTTGAGATGGACTAGTAAAGCTTCCTCTTATTTATCAATAGATAAGATCAAACATATAAGAGTGGGAGATGAGGCTAAGAATTATAGAGAAGAGTACAAAATTTC
The DNA here is from genome assembly GCA_001599355.1 of Nakazawaea peltata. Taxonomy (NCBI): domain Eukaryota; kingdom Fungi; phylum Ascomycota; class Pichiomycetes; order Alaninales; family Pachysolenaceae; genus Nakazawaea; species Nakazawaea peltata. Next base: position 207,324 of record BCGQ01000003.1, read on the forward strand.
TTCAGAATATAAAGGTTTATGGGTAACTGTCATATACTCCAATAATTCCATCTCCAATAACATTAAACTGCTTCATGTGCTAGCTACTAGGAAATATGACTACGATATATTTGTCAATACTTTGAAATTATTAGTGTTCGTTAACAGAGATTTACTGAAAAATATATCTTTAGGTTCAGATAATGATTTATTCACCAATTTCCATTGGAATAATTATGTCATGAATGAGGATGGGTTTGACAAGAGAATTGTGGAGACTCCAGAGACTAAAGTTTCGGAAACTTTGGATTTTGAGGGTGTCTTGAATCTCACCAAGAGACTTTCTGTCAATATGGATCCCGATTATCTTTGTACTTTATTCAACAAATGTGATACTGATCATAATGGATATCTTGATTTTGATGAATTCAAGAACTTTGTCACTTTGTTGAGAACAAGGGAGGAAATAGACACTATCTTCCAACGTTTACTGGACTCTGATACTATCTCTTTCGCAACTTTCCAGAAGTTTATCCTCGAAGAGCAATGTGAAGATTATTCTGATCAGACTGTTATGAAGATTTTCAAGAGATTCTCAGATGACGATCAATCGTTGACATCTGAAGGATTTCAGAACTTTCTCAAATCATCTTATACTGCTCCTTACCTGCCTACAGGTAAAGAAGACTTTTCACGCCCTTTGAACGAATATTTCATTTCTTCTTCTCATAACACCTACCTCTTAGGTCGTCAATTTGCGGGTGAATCTTCTGTAGAAGGCTATATTAGACTGTTACAAAGAGGGTGTAGATGTGTCGAGGTTGATATTTGGGATGGCCAATTAGATAATGGTGAGAAGGGACCTGTCGTTAAACATGGTAGATCTCTCACGTCTTCTATTAGTTTGCAAGCTGTTTTAGAAGCTATACGTAAGTATGCTTTTATTTCTACGCCTTACCCATTAATAATTTCCCTCGAGGTTCATTGTAATACGGAAAACCAGTTGATTGTGAGGAACCAATTGACTACCATCTTTAATGAGATGCTTATTATGGAACCTTTAATGACCAATACTACGTTCCTTCCTAGCCCTGAAGAGTTGAAGCATAAAGTTTTGATCAAAGTGAAGAAATCTGATGTTTCTTCCCATTCTATTACCAACTCTACCAGTACTCCACCCTCATGGTCAACAATGAGCAGCACGTCCGTATCCTCTTATAGCGAGGAGGCATCTCTGTCAGTTTCCTCTGCTAAAAGTTTTATCTCTAGAAGAAAATCTACAAGAATTCATTCCGAATTAGCTGCCCTCGGTGTTTACCTTTCGGGATTGAAGTTCATCAATTTTTCATTACCGGAATCCAAGACATTCAATCATTGCTTTTCATTCTCCGAGAAGTCAGTTAATAAAATGGTAAACGACCCTGTGAAGCTCCTGTCGTTAAAGAAGCATAATAAAAGACATCTCATGAGAATATATCCTTCGAAGTTCAGGTACAATTCGACTAACTTCAACCCAATTCCTTTCTGGACTCTAGGAATTCAAATGGTCGCGACAAATTGGCAAATGTTTGATATTGGTCAGCAATTGAATGAAGCAATGTTTGCTACGGGCCCTAGAAGTGGTTATGTTTTGAAACCACCGGCTTTAAGGAAGTATCAAAAGAACTCCCAGGACGATACATTAGAGGAGTTCGTTAGTCTAATAGAACTAAAGATCGAGATTATAAGCGCTCAGCAACTTCCCAATATGCAAGATCAAGATTTGAATGGCTCCTTGAGTACATTTGTAGAGCTTGGAATCTATGGTTGTGATAATTTCGACCCGGAGTTTGATACGATCCGTACGCCAATTGTGACGAAAAATGCGTTCAAACCTATTTGGCACAAATCTTGTCAAAAGAAATTGGTAACAAGGGATCTGTCGTTGGTGTTTTTGAGGTTGGTAGTCAAAGGTTTGAACGTCGATGATAGTACTCTGAGTCCACATACCGTTGGAGTTTGTACTTTGAAATTGAATGGCTTGAAGAAGGGCTATAGACATTTAACGCTTTATGATTTACAAGGGGAAGAGTTCATCTTCTCCAAGCTCTTTGTCAAGATCAGTTATGACATCAGAAACCACAAACATGTATAAATAACCACTGTATATAGCTAAATTCTACATGTAAAGTATGTTTCATCAATCAATTTAAGCTATATAATTCTAAATCATGCATTACTTTCATTAAAGATTCTGAAATTGGATTTCATCATCTGGGATTTTTTTAAGAATGGGGCATTCAATCTGGCATCAGATGAGCTGCATCTTCTCAATTTGCTTTGCAAATTCTTTCTCGCTACCACACTGTTACTTTTTGAGACATATTTGACTCCACCTGCTTGTTTTCTTCTTGGAGGGGTGATGAACAGAGGGATATTCTTATATTTTAATTGCTCTGGCAAGAATTGTTCAGTCAACTGATACTTTGGTTGTAGTACATTAATTGAATCAGAAGAGATTTGATCCAGTTCTTGAACAAATCCAGGGTAAAGTTTAATATCCAAATCGGCTAATGGGATCCTACTGGCAGATTCCTGTGGTTTGGTAGGATATCTCAGAGGACGACTTGCGTTCTCTTTATCTTGCTCTGGGGTCAACAACATCTTAAGTGGATCCATCTGTGGTGTACCAAGATTTTCCTTTTGTTGGATGTGTTGTTTATATTCAGGTTCTGGGCTCATCTGATCCCTATAATAAGTGTCATCTTGGAAGATGGTGAATCCAGGACTACTCTTGCCCAACTGACTCATGGAGATTGGAGACTGGACTGTATTCACCAAAGGTGAACGCATCGGAGTTTTAATATATTTATTCTCATCTAATCTCACGTACGAATTCTCATCATTGCTCTGGAAGCTCTGGTATTTTAAAGGAGACGTCTGTCTTAACCTATTAACATTACTATCCAGTTTGATCTGTAATGGAGTCGTACTCCTTGACTTTGTAGGTGATGACATATTTGATACCCTAACAAAATCCTCTCTTGCACTATGAGCAGCCTTCACCCTATATATACCTCACAACACGATTGGCCCGAGTCGCTCCTATTTTTGGTGTTTTTTTTTATGCATTCAAACGCAAGGGCTCTTCCCATATGTAAAAAGAAATGTAAACAAATTTTGATTGGGAAAAAATCCGAATGAGGTGCGGTAGGGCTGGAAGGAACGCCAAAAACATAGGCGAGCAGGAAGAGGGCGATGAGACAGGCAGCTTCAGTAGGATGGGGGTACCTGGGTGGACCATTTTTGATGTAAGAGAAACCAAGAGTTTGAGCTCGGACGAGTACTTGTTGAGGGATCTTGATCATAGACTGGAGGTATCTCGAACCTTGCATTCGACTGTAGTATGTAAATTCCTGCAGTTACGGATAATTCTGTCTTTTTCTTAGGTGGATTGAGTAGAGGCGATGGGGGTTCAGGTGAGAGAGTATAATTTTCGTCAGCAGATGAAGGTGACTCCGGACTAAATCCTATAAACGAAAGTAGAGAAGATTTCAATATAGAAATTGATGGTGTAGTTGGTAGGTTATTCAAAACGTTGGAATCTCTCTTTTCCAAACAGAATACCACTCGAATTTGGTGACCGACTTTAAAACAAGATATTAGCCGATTGCCAAATGTATGATTTGTATATGGGATTAATTTAGGACACCTTCCTTCCGAGTGGGACATAAATTCTCGTATTCGAATAGTGAAGTCTTTGGCGAAACACCCATTATTTGAAGTATCACACGCTTTACAATTGTAGTTCAAAAGAGGGATTCTTTGTAAATAGGTAATATCACCCTTGCCATCTTCATTGTAAACCACCACCGTCTGATTCAAGTAAAATTTGACAGATACCAATCTATGAACACATTCAGATTGATAAATCATTTTTAAAGAAATTTTTAAATCATCATTTAAATGTATGAGTCGGTGAGGACTAGTAATGACATATTCAACTTGGTCTTTCCATCTGCCTTCAGATAGAATTGAATCTCTAAGAATTTCCGAAGTCGGAAGTACAGATCTAACTATATTAATTGGAACACTCAGAAGTTCCAGAAACCGTTCCTTAGAAAACGCTGTCATCAAAGGCTGAAACTCAAAATACCTGACATTCAAGAATATTGAGTATTCTACGGATCCCCAAACTGAAGATATCGACTCCGGTAACCCATTATCTATACAAATCTCAAACGGATATCTGAACTGTTCCCTGGACCGACACATATACCTGGAAGTTGTAATTGGTTCCAAAACAGAACAACTTAACCGAAGTATTTCATGCTCTCGATCAACAGAACATCTCTTCTTGGACAGAAGAGAATTCTCCTGTATCAACATGTCTGGTTCTTTGAAAATTCCAATTAAATTCACCTCCGCCGATTCAATCTGGATCCGTCCCCTCAGTTGTATCCAACAAACGCCCCTAATTGTCGCTCCCTCACTTTCTCTTTTCTCCAATTGGGTGATCCCATTAATGAAGACTGCATCCTTTTCTAAATCCAAACCTCCTACTATCAGAGAACCTTCACAAGCTCTAGTAGGAAAACACCCAATACCCATTTCTCCAAGTTTAATAGCAAACATAACTCTTAATATCTCCGCCCGTCAACCCTTCATCACCCCCTTTTTACTTTCTCCCGCGCTTACGATCTTACAAAGCAATTTACGAGTTTTAAAACGAAAATTTCACTATATGCAAATGGGGGCTCTAGAGATCTAGAAATTATATGTTCATGTAAGCGTCGAGATAGTAGGTGGTATTTGTCTGGGGAGCATCGTCAATTATGGTGGTACTTATGTTCATAGCGTCCTCTCCAACAGAAGTATTGGCAGTAGCCTCTTCAATAACTCTGTAATTGTCGAATAAACTGAACTGAACATTGTCCTGCACAGCATAAATATCTTCATTAGTTTGAATACCACCCCCATTTTCTAAAATGCTTTGCCATGTAGCCTTATAGGTTGCGTTTGCTTCATCCATTACTTCTAATCTTTGATCATAGACTAAAACATCACAAAGGGATCTAATATCTCCAGTGGAAATCTCAACGTTTGCGATCCCACTAGTCTCTATAAAGGTCAAGATGTCTTCAATGGAGGGATAGTCTGAGAACGATGTTGGGAAAGATTGTTGCTCAGGCTGCGACCTTGGAAGATCCAGTAACTCTTTTCTCTTGTTAAAGGCATTTGGATAAGACTTCGAAGCGACAAATCTCCAGATAACCAACAATAATGAGTCAATGAATTCAGTATCCAATTCACTATCAGTGAACCATGGACCTCCAGTAACATCTATAGATGGAGTTAAGTTATATAACATGTAGATTTTTCTTGTAGGATATTTCACTGATTTGATAGCCTTGATAAAACTTTGTCCTTCAAGAGATTTTAAGCAACGCAATACAACATGTTGATGCAAATTGGTCTTAGCTTTGATTGTCTTGGTCCATATACCTTCTCTACCGGAAGCCTCAATGTATGAGTAAACCATAGCTTCATCTTTCGACATTTTAGACAATTTAGCTGCCTCAGAGTGTTTGACAGCCTTAAACTTCAATACATCTCCTTGTTTGACCGGTTTTACCAAGTCATGATTTATCAACTCCTGGATCGTCTCCATCAATTCAGCAGAGGTCTCGATTTTGCTGATTTCTTGCATCTCTTTCTGGTCAAACACAGCATTAGAGCCATGTTCGAGCATCAAAGAATGAAGGCTGTCAGCCTTGGCCGATACACTACCTCCTGACATGATCCGCTGTTAGTTCTAAATCCTTGACTTTGATCCCTTGAGAAGAGAAGAAAATTTTCTATAATTTTTTTTGATCACAACAGCAAAATTTTGCGGTGATGAGTCGTAAAGTGCTGAGATGCCCCTTTTCTTCCCTCGGGGGCTTCAAAGTTTCTGCGATCTTTTCAAAGATTGTAAAATGCTCAGGATGATATTTGTTTTCAGTGGTAGTCGAAATTGGTGTGAAGTTGAGTTGAGTTGAGGATGGATATACAAGGATGCCGCCGCTTGTGAAAAAGAAACCAAAATTAGTACTATCAGATGACGAGGATATTGATATTGATGTGTCAGCACCCAAAGGCTCTTTGTTTAAGACCAAGAAGGTGAGTCAACAGAAGAATAGAAGGCTTAAGCTTAGCTTTACAGAGCCAGAAGATAAAGAAGATGACGATATGGAAGAGGGGATAACCATAGTTAAACCAGTACGAAAGGGACCTATATCATTCAAGAAGAAATCTAATAGCAAAACGGGAGTCACTCCTGAGCCAGAACAATCAAATACTTCGAGTTCAGTGAATCTGAAAGTGCGAGAGATGAATTTAGATGAGGCATCGGGATCAGGATCTACCAACGTTCCCACCCTGTCAGCCTCACCTCCATCATTTTACCAAGTATTAAGTACAGGAGACGCCTCAATTACGACCAAAATTCCAGATGAGTTCGAAATCTCCGAAAAGAAGCTGAGAAGTCAAAGAGATTTCTACGATGACCTTGTAGAGACTCAAGTGAATGACGTTGAGATGGAGGACAAAGACGGTGATTTCATTTATCTTGACCAAATGAAGAAACCCGAAGATGCTATAGATAAACATGTTGATTTCGAGATCGATCTTCAAGAAGGACTTACAGATGATAGATTGGCTTTGACTCTGAAAGAGGAAGAATTTCTGAATGCCAAGAGACGACAGGATATCGAGCTGGCTCTTCAACATTTCCACGGTTTAGAAGATGATAAAAATACATTAAAAGTACTACCAACCAAAGACGAAATGCGCGCGCAGCTCAGGAAAAAGATCCAGGAGCTTCAAGACGTGGAAGAACATGCGGCTGACGAATTAAAAAGATTACTGGGAGAAAGAATCAAATTTAAAGAACAGAAAAGTAGTATTATTCATGATATTGAAACATTAGCAAATAGTTATGATGTATAGTAATCAAATAAGTTTACCCTTATTGAGGACGAATCCGTCAATGGCGGCAATAGCAGCGTACAATCTGTTCTCGGCTTCTGGGAAGACCAAGGATCTTTCACTGTAGAAAACTTCATCATCGACTTCCTCATGATGTCTTGGTAAGCAGTGCATGAATTTCCAGTCAGCAGCGGCACCTCCCTTGGAAGCCATGTCATGAGTGATTTGGAAACCGGCAAATTCCTTCAATTTTTGCAGAGTTTCTTCTTCTTGACCCATGGAGATCCAAGTGTCAGTGACCAAGATATCAGCGTCCTTGACAGCTTCTAAAGGATCATTAGTCAAAGACAAAGTAGCATTGGTTCCCTTTCCGATTTCGACACCCAGAGCGGCAATCTTAGCGTCAAATTGGTATTGAGATGGAGTAGCAATAGATACACTGATACCGGATCTCAATGAGGCAATAGCCAAGTCATTGATGACATTGTTAGCATCACCAATCCAAGCCAATTTCAATCCCTCGGTCTTGCCAAAGGTCTCCTTGATAGTCAAAATATCAGCAATAGATTGTAATGGGTGGAAAGTATCACACAAAGCATTGATAACAGGTACACTAGAATGCTCACATAACTCTTGGATGGTGGAATGTGGACCTACTCTGGCGAAGATACAAGAGGTCATGGAGGAAATGACTTTGGCAGAGTCATGCAAAGATTCATTGACTCCCAATTGAATGTCATCTTTACCTAAGAACATTGGCTGACCACCGAAGAAAGCGGCGGCACCTTCGGTAGAGATTCTAGTTCTGGTAGATCTCTTACTGAAGATCATGGAAACAGTCTTACCTGCAAGAGCTGTATGGATTTCTGGGGTTATCTTTTCTCCAGATTTTATCAACTTTTTGTACTCGGCAGCCTTGTTGACCAAAGAAGCAAACTCTTCATTAGTCAATTCGAGCATCGACACCAAATGACGTGGTTTAGAAGCGGATCCCATAGTGGAAAAGAGCTTGGTGGATTGATTGATGGTACTAGTGAGTGTTCTACCAAAAGACATAACGCTTAGTTGATTATTGTATCTATTGACTATGTAGGTTACTACCTCTATTTATATCCGAACCTTGGAAAATTTTTCAGCTCGATGAATCATCGATGTCCACGATAAGGTTTGAAAGTGCGCGCCGAGCGCGTTAACTACGCGACCCTCAAAGTGCCGCTCAATTATATACATATTCTAAAGGAGGGTCGCGCATGTATCCGAATTAGGAAATCTCGTCACCGCGCTTAACGATACGCAACAATAGAAACCTGATCGGCTTCGAAGACGATTGGAGGGGTCCACTGCATTTGATAGTAGCCGTCTGACTCATTCATATTGAATAAATTAATACTTTCGAGGACATTGTTGGATTCCACTGGTTTGACTTTCTCAGAGATTGTTCCCAATGTGATATGTGGGAATTTATTAGAGCACATTACGTCTTTATCATGGTCTTGGAAAGGTAAGTCGAGCGTTATGGACACTTCAATGCAGAGAATCTGCGCAGTGCAACAAAGTTTTTCTAATTTGACTGAGCATTTGTTGAAGGGGAGATTAATACTGGATTTTGTAGAGTCATTTGATATTTCTTCCATCTCTTTTGCGTAGTATTTTTTCCAGTAATTATTGTAGGTCTCTCTGTTCAGTTTCAGAGATGCTATATGGGTCAAGGTAACATGAAATTCTGTCTGTAATCTGTTGAGTTGTTTAAGAGACTGATACATTACTTTTAATTTCTCATTATTAGAGGTGAGAAGTAAATCTTCAATAGCAGTAAACATGTCCTCTGGGTGATTCAATTGAATAGCAAAATAGGAAGGTTTGAAACTCTTCAATTTCTTCTGTGGTTGTTTCTCCTTGATGACTTTGGTGAAACTTGGTTTAAAATTCAAAGCATATTCATAACTCAGTTTAATCTGTTGTTCCGAAGGTACTTCTGTTACCAAATCTGGATATTTACTATGTAAAGATTCTACCACGGTCTTGATATTAGCCAAAGAAGAGTCTTTGTCCTTCAATTCCAAATCAATAATACAATTGAAACGGGAATCTGGATCTCTTTCAGGCATGACATTTTGGAATCTTCCTATAAATCCTTTCATAATTTGTTCCAGTTTCTCCATACCTTCAGAGGCAACTTTAATACTTTGATGATTATCACCTCTCTCCAGAATACGATCTGTAGTGATTTTCCATAACCTATCTTTCATCTCAAACTTGTTTTTAACAAAATTCAAACAAATGAATTTCAAATTGTACTCCGCAGTGTATGGATAGTCGGAAGAGAACAGTGCAAAATCATCAAAGATCTGTTTACGTTCTCTATATTGATGGTTATTTCTGTCGATAATACAACAAGGAGAATTCAGAAGCAACTCAAGAGATCCCCTGACTAATTTATCTTTTACGGGACTTGGTAAATTATCATTTTGGATATGAGTCCAATCAGGAAACAAATAGTTCAATGCTAATGCAACCGTTGTTTTACCACATCCGATAGTGGCTACAGAGGTAATTACGTATTTGACTTTCTTTTCTGAAAGAGACAAACTGTTAATAGAGAGAGACTGTAATTCCCTTTCGAAAATAGCCATATTCTCGTCCTCAGCAGCGATATCGAAACCAGACTTACCCAGATGTTTCAAAAACAGATCCCTAAGCTCTATAATTCCATGACCATCAAGGAAACGGTTCTTTAAATCATCATCAGCTTTCAATAACGGTAAGATGAACTCAATGTACTTCAAAGTTTGATAATGATGACTACGAATGTTTATCTCACTTACAGACTTTCCCTTGATTAACTCTCTAGTGACTTCTCTCCACAGTCTGTACATCAAATAGGGCTCATCAAATTTATACTTGAAGAAGAAAGTGGAGTTTGTGTCTTTTAAACGACATCTCACGACAAACCCTTCAACTTCTCTTCCATTATATGTTCCAGTCTCGGCACATTTATCCAAAAAGGCCTTCAAACTCTCGATATCGTTCTCTACAAAGAATTCGACTTTCTTGAATCCAAATTTATCAGCAAACTCGTTGACTTCTTCCATTGGATAAGTCACAAACTCTGGTTTATTCTCATTTAACCCATGTAAATACAATCCAGATTCATCTCTAGAGTATTTCAAGACATGTTCCTCGAATTCATCGTCACATAATTCCAGAACAGCAGTAACATTCTTCAGGTACAACTCCTTTCCAAACGTCTCCATAGAAATACCTCTATCTTTCAACTGCTCTTTCAACTTTATGTAACCATACTCCGCATGGTTACGTTGAACATCATCTCTATATCCAGTGGAATGCTTAGAACATACGATTACCTCTCCCGAGGCCAAACCTGCGAAGAACAATATACATCCGTTCTCCTTCAAAGTCAACTCAAATGGGGCTGTACAATGATCGTGTAAATAGTCCCATTTAGTGAAAAATACTTCATCGACACTAAAAAATTTATCATATCCACGCACAATAATATTAGAATCCAATGTAAATAACCCTCTGGCCTGGGTGGGTAAATCTACCTTACCTGGTTTACCATAATCCCACTCATTGAACTTCCAACTGACGACTTCTGTGGCTGATTCGAAGGTTTTATGGGTGGATTTTTTCACTTTTCCTCGTTTTAAGGAGGAATCGTTCAGATTCTCGTTCAAGATACGTACTAACTCAGCAGAAGAGGTCATTGTAGAGTAGTTGTATATGAAGCTAGTGGTTTAGTATGAACTCTTGTCAATGAGAAGAATTTGAATAGGATTACCTTAATGGGAAGGACATAATTGCCTAGTACATAATTGCCTAGTTAGGAAGTCAAATACTAATATTTATAACTTCCAGAAAAGGAAGTACTCAAAATACTTCCCGATACGTATCCCATTTATTACCCTTTTAAGATACCTATATTTACTTCTTTGTCAAGGTTTCGTTGTCAACACCTAAGAGGTAACGATAGTCATGAGTACACAAGTGATCGATATAGACGAAGCTGATATCACCGTCTTACAAGAGAACTTAGAAAAGACCAACTCTCTTTCTCTGACTTTACATGACGGTCTTTTAAAGCTCTCGACCAAGTCTCTGCAACTGGAGCACCGGATCAAACCTTTAGCCAGTGAAACCACCAAGTTGAACTCGTACAAATCCAATATTGAACAATGCCTTAATTTAATTGAGAACGTTAAGAATTATGCTGCTTCCGCCGCGCACCTGGAAAGAACTTTGAACGACCAACAATCTCTCTATACTAAGGGAATCAACACGTATATTCAGTCGCTTAAGAGTGCTAAGAGGTTACTACACGATGTGCAAGACCAAGATTTGAGTGATTTCAAGGGAATTTTGAACTCAATTAAGTCGTCTATTAAGATGGGAGAACTCAATTTGAAGACTTATATCGAGTTAAGTATCAATAAGAACTCTCGTTCTTTCGATCCTCATAAACTGATCTCCTCTAATCAACCTTTCCCATACTGGGAGCCGGAACTTATGACTGAGTACAAGACAATCATGAATTATTTCTCACTTAACAGTCAGCCGATCGATAATATCCTCATTGACGGTCGTTCCAAGCAAGTAGTCGACTCAATGCTGATCCTTGAACCTTTCACTAAACCAGAGCCAAGATCACTGAAGGTTGACTATGAGAAGGGCTCTAATGGTATCAATAACTATACAGAGGCACTTTTATGTTTCATTTCAAATGAGAAATCACTCTTCCAAGAATTCTACGAGGACAACTACCAAACCTATTTACAACTTGCTCTTGAACTGGAACTCAATATTTATTTGAAGATCGTGAAGAACCTTCTTTCATTTGTGGAACTGAACATTTCAACTGATGGGTTCTTAGGATTTGAGCTTCTCGATTCCTTGAATAAGGTCTTAAGAGAGATTCCACAAGATTCCCCATTGTATACACCTATCAAGAAGAGTCTCGACACTACAAAGTTACTTACTCAATCGATCTTCTTAGAATTGATGAAGAAAATCGACTCCAGATATGCTGCAATGCAAACAATTACCAATGACACTAGTGTATGTGAGGTGACGGTGAAGTTGATGTCTCAATTGAAGAGATATGGGGATTATCGTGACCCTGCTTTGGTCTCTATAACAGGAATGAAGCCAGGATCGTGGATTCCAAAGGCTCCAGCTCCTGCTTGGATCAATGTCTATTCCTCTTTACCACCGGGAAAAGTTCAAGAGAGTACGGATCCAAAGTTCTTGCTTTCTAGTTTCTTCAGTGATGCCATTGACGCCATTTTGATCTCATTAGAAGTTAAAGCAAAGAGTCTCTTGAAAAGATCTTCGTTAGGGTATTTCTTAGTGATGAATTATTTCGTAGTGGAGAGTATGATCCAAAGATCTGAGATCAGTAAACTGTTGGGATCTTTAGGAATGGAGAGATTGACAAGGATCAAGAAGAGGTTCCTCTCGTTCTTCCTTGAGAACTGGAAGAAAGTGGCTTCTTATCTTATGGATGTAACCGTCATCAACAATGATAAATCCTCTCTGTCTAAAGAGAAAGATATCATTAAAGATAAGTTTAAGAAGTTTAATGATGAATTTGAGGAGTTGGTGAGAACACATAAGAATTTCAGGATCACTGATCAGTCTGTGAAGAAGTATTTGAATAATGAGATCTCATTTATCATGCCTTTGTATCATAGATTCCATGACAAATATGCTGGGGATTACTTTAAGCATTCTGATAAGTATGTGAAATGGAGTAATGAGAAGTTTGATCAGTTAGTTAAGAGTTTGTAATAATGAGGATTAGTGATTTGTGAGGTTTAGTGAGGTGCAGTGAGGTTACGAAGGGATACTGGAGGCAGACTTCACTTGTAGACGGTTTAAAGCTGATGTGGATGTATGTGTTCAGTCATTGCTACACTTTGTATAATAATGGATGTGCTATTCTATTTATTACTTGTTTGTCCTCTCATGCTCCTTGGAATAGGTGCAGGTGGGGCCATTTTTGTAGTTTGAGGTAAATCATGCTTCATTTCTTCCACTCCGAAACTCATATGACGTTCATTGGTCTGAATCTCGCTGGTAACTTCCGGTCTCTTGAATAAATGAGGGTTGTTAATATGGGAGAATTCAGATTCCATGGGATGCCAAATAGACTCGGATCTTGCTTGCCCTAATGAAGTGTTGGTGAGATTGGTATTCATGTACATCGAAGAGATATCTGTTCCTTGAATGCTGGGTAATCTACCTCTTTGCTCAGTATAGGATGTTGATATGGTGGCTGTGTTAAGTAAGGGTTCACCAATTGGTTCGAACAGGGTGTCTTGACTGGAGATGGATTTGATGGAGGATCTTCTTGATGAGGAGGTTGTTATACGGCCTAACAGGTTAGTTGGGGAGAGGGAAGTTGTGGGGACGGGAATTGATGGGGAGTAGATATGAGGAGGCAGGTCATGATCTGTAAGATCAGGCTGAGCACCTGCAGACTGAACATGGTCTCTCTCGAGGGGGTCAGCCTGAGTGTTCTCTCCCTGGACTTGATCTCCTGGGAAGTTCTGTCCCTGGCTATAGATACCTTCCCCCACATCACCCTCATCCATCTCATGCAAAAATGACTCCGCAGTATGAGGAACTGTCCTCTTCCTACTAATCTTCGGCATCTCACTACCTCTGCTCATCTTATCAAGATCAAACAGCTCAGGAATATCAGAGCTCGAAGTCACATTCTTCAAATTACTTGAAGATCTCATTCTAGGAGCTGGACTTGTAGCACGCAGTATAGAATCCGGTAAATTAGGTGACAATCCAGCAAATTCAAACTCTTCTCCAATATCGGTTTCTCCAGGATGCTCAACCATACCAGGACTCTCTTGATACGCAGGTGGTTGATCTTCATCTATAGCTGGAGGAGGCAGATCAGCTTCAAAAGGTGGAGGATTCACCGAAGGTCTTCTCAACAAATGAATTGGTCTACTCATAAAGCTAGGCGAAGCAGCAGTGCCTGTCAATGCCTGAAGATTAGGTGAAAGTGCAGCCATCTCCGGTGAAATCATTGGAGAGAAAGGTTGAGCTTGAGGCGACTGTAATTCTGGTGCCAAATTAGCAGGTTTATAAATGTTGGAATTCAAATGCATATCGGGAGTATGATGTATATGAACCATAGGTAACTCCAGATGCAGAGAGTCGATGGAGGCCGATCCCATTATGGCATCGAGAGAGTTATCGACGGGAATAACGTTAGGTGATAACGGAGGATTAGCCATGTAATTGAACTCGGGAATCCCTCCACCAAATGACGATTGGTCATAAGATGGTAAAAGTGTATTGGCATGGGTAGCCAATGGTGACAAGACATGGATCGGAGAGTCGATGGAGATCTCGTAATGCTTTCTTTTCTCGGGATTATCGGCCGTTGGCTCGGATTTCGATATTCTTAAACAGATCTTGATCCAATGATTAGATACAATGTTCTTATAGGAAGTATCTGGGTGTAAACGGGACTTCTCGGTCAACTTCTCAGGCACGTACATTTGGAATTCCAATTCTCTCGAGGTTATTTCATCGTCTCCAAGTAAATTGGTCCCTCCATTCTCAGGCTTATGTTCTAATAATAAGTACTTTCGACCAGGTTCCATACGATGAATCTTCATATCACGACAGTAGTAACCCAAGTTCTCTGATAAGTAGACCCTGATTCTATGTAGCTGGATCTTATCTAATGGAGTGAATTTGAACAGAATTGGTAAGAAAGTATTGAGTACGACGGCTTTGGAAGCAATGACAATTTCATATTTCAACTTCTCTTCCCAATCACGAATAATTGCAATGGGTTCGTTCTCTTCTAAGGAAGATTCCGCTGGAGTTCTGATGATGGTGACTACTTCCTTTGCATATAAACTTGTTTTGAAGGCACCGGCTCTCTCGACAGTCAGTTCCAAATGATATTGAACACAACCAAAGGTTGCATTGATGGTCTCCGGAGTGGAGGCTGGAATTGGAAGCTCGAAATTGTAAATGTAGTCACCTGGCTGGAAATTCTTGGCCAGATTAGAATCAACGGTTTCAACCGATCTAATAGACAGCAAATCATTGTTAGAAGCAATGGGATCAATCGCAGAATTCGAAACCAGCGAAGTCAAGTGACTGAAAAGATTACTAGCGGCATTTGAGGTGGATCTATGAGGTCTGACAGGAGAAGGGGAAGCAGCTCTTCTTAAGACGTTGGCCAACGAAGAACCTCCTCCCGAATTCTCTCGACGAGGTGCAGGTACTTGTAAAGTAGTGGATGAACTATTGGTGACAAATGAAGCTCCAAGATTACTGGAGTTAGTATTGGTGGGTTCTAAATTGAAGCTGGAGATCTCCTCATTTGTACTATTTTCGTCAGCAGGTCTATATATATTAGCACCCTTGGCTGAGTCGAAAGGACCTCCCATTTGAGCATTAAAGAATGGCCACGTATGGTTGATTATCTGATGTTGTTCCTGGAACTCGGTCTTCTTTGGAGGGATTCCCTCTGGCCAGTCGGTCTTGGAAGTACCGGTGAATTTCAAGGAAAGTGACTTGATTTTAACAGGTTTGGTGATTCTTAGGAACATTGAGCCCCGCAATAACAGAGGCGGTCTTTCTTTGTATTCGGCTTCATCAAACCCTTGGATATACAAGATCTTTTCGGCTAAGATCAAGTACAACTGGACGGAGCCGGATTGGGCTAAAGGTTTAGGCGGTAATTTGACCGATGTTTCCTCAGACAACGCTTGTTGAGGGAACATCGGTGATAATACAGTCTCTAGGGGTTCCATGAGTATACCTTGGACTGAAATCTATTGGACTGAAATATTCCACTAAGATGTATCGACACGGCTCGAATTTTTCTAGAATTGAGGTCTTTTTCCGGAAGAAAAGAAACGAAAAATAGAGCGATAAGACGGTTGGGGGCCGGATATTATTAGAGTGGGGCTGAGAATAGTGGAGCCAAATAGGAGAAAGAGAACGAGATATGAGAGAAAGGATGGAGAGAGGCAAGATGAAACGAGTCAAGGGAGGGAGAGACGTGAACTCTGGAAAAGGTCAGGTATGGAGAAGTTACGGCTTCTATGTCACCAGTTCCGTTGGCAGGCTTTTTTAGCTGCATAATTTCCATCAATCTGCAGCGCATTAGTTGGCTGTTTCTGACTGGAATCCGCGGGAACATTCCTTAGCGAAATACGATTTAAATTCTACCACGCACACTACAAAATAAACACCATTACATCATTACACCAGGTCACCTGACCCGAATCTTCAATCCATTCATCATCAAACTATTATTTCTAGATTTCTATATAGAAAGATTTTTTTGTCTTATAGAGGCTATTTTAGCTTGAACGGACTTCAAAATCTCAAGAGAAGAATCTGTTCCGTCATCATAATCATCTTCTCCCACTGTAAATGCTGCTGTACTGTCGTCTTCATTAAGGTTAAAATCAGTACCGGAAACTGTACTACTTCTCTGTTTCCCATGAGTAGCTCCTCTCTTGAGATTCTCCAAGTAATTATTAATCTTGATCAATTCATAATAATTATTATAAATAATCGATTTAATTTCACTCTGGTTGGAATTCAATTGATCAGTAATTTGGTTCTCCTTAGCTATTAATGTTTTGAAATCGACATTCTTGATGTACTCATCGAAATTATCCAATGTCAATTCGGTATTCTCTAATGTTGCCAGTGATTGATCACCTTCTGTTGTTTCTTCAATAGTCTTTGCTGATGTCTGTGATATCACTGATGTGTCAGCTTTTGTATTTGAATGTAAATTCTCCAATTCACGACGATTTGATTCTTGAAGCTTATAAAACTCTTTTAACAGTTTTCTCCGCTCATTCTTTCTTTTATTGTATGTTGGTTGAGACATGGGTTCAGCTTTAAGTTATACAACCTCACACCCTCAAGTCAACACCACTTACACTTTAACTATAGAGATTTGGCTCAGCAAAAACACTCTATGGAGCAAAGTATCAAAACAACAACTCTTAGAGAATATACAGTAAACACTGAGCAAACCATTAAAAGTAAACATCATAGCAAATATACTGTGCTATTGAGCAAAATACGAGCAAATTTAGTCAGAATACATTAACAGAATATAAACTATATAGACTAGATATATAAGGACAGAACACACTAAGACCACCTCTAGATCATAGCTCAGATGCGTAATGGTGGTTCTGAACTCTCAGTTCATCGATACAGGTAATATCGCCTCAGATCATTTATTGCCCCCTCAAAATTGGTCTTCCACAAAAACTTGTTTAAGATGTCAACTACCTTTCAGAGACAAAGTGGACGATCTCAAATACAGATGGTGTCTGCAATGTAGACAAAAGAAGAGAATTAAGAATAAAAGAGAAAGAACTGCAAAGAAACATAAGGTATCGACTCAGAAATCATCTTTTGCCCATGATATTCCCACAGAAGCCCATTTTGAAAAATTCGATAATTTTGACCTGTTTTTAGAGTACATATCCAATAGAGAGCCAGGTCAACAAACTGATGCCATATTCCAGACGGTTGTCACCGAATTTCAGATCTCACGATTCCCTAAACATTTCAATTTCGTCAATATTGGCGCTAAAACCGTTGTCAAAAACCGAGCCTTTCTTACTCAAGTCACCGATGAAGACGATGAGGTGATGAACTCTCATATGAAATCTTATCAGCCTACACCAGTTCTCAGTAGACACGCAGCTATGAAACAGGCTAACCTCATCACTACACCTATGTTGGCAATTGCAGGTATTTACGTGGAGAAACGCATCGGATTGATCATCGTGAACCAACCAGAATCTTCATCTTTTGTCATCCAAAATAGTCAAAAATTTCTTCTGATGATCGTTTCCAAATTAATGGAGACAGATTTTAAACCGTATTTTGAGTTCAATGACATGCGTCCGGGTATTTTGCAAGAGGAAATCTCCAGATTGTTCGACGAGAACGATATCAACCAGATTGACGCTCTACAACTGTACAAATATTTAAAGACTCGTAAATTCTCGTTATTACATGATCTACCCCATTTGCTTGATCAGTTCACATTGATGCCCAAATTGAAAAATTTAGATCAACTGCGTTTACTTAGACAAAAAATTGACAAACAGTTGATCAAATACCTGGAAAAAATCGGTTTTGACACCGCTTATCAATTCGCTAGGAAGAGAAGAGATGTTTCTCAAAACGGTAATTTCGTAATCAATCATTATTGTAGACAAGATTCCCATTATAGGAAGTTTCCTACTCTTGAGAATAAGAAGACTGAGGATTGTAAGAGTAAGCTTGCTTTATTTTATAACAGTATCACTGGGGATTTTAAGATTGTTTACTCACATAGGGAACATGTCAAGCCTGAGAATCCTAATCAAGGACAACAAGAGGACGATGAAGATGATGAAGATGATGACGATGATGACGAAGATAATGAAGCTAATAATGATCATAATTTAGCTTCACTTCCAATCAATTATCTCGATCCTTCTAATACTGCAATCAATATTCAATTGATGCCAGACCCCCCAACTACAGGAATTCAGGTGAACTCAAACCCACATGACAACGATTGGAAAAATCTTAACAATGTTTTAAACTAATTGCTTGATCTATAGACATTTTATTTAGCTATTCTTTAATGTTCAAATTATTATAAGATAGATCGTAGTCTATTTCCCATTTAAACCATTCAGCATAAGACTTATCAACAATATTGGCAATATCTTTTCCTGAGTATCTGACTTGGTGATCTTTACAGTAGTCCTGTAATTCTACTAATACTGGACGAACGGTATCATCGGCTTCCAAAATAGTCACATCCTTGACCATGAATTTCTCCACTTCGAATTTGACCTTAAATTGTTCATGTTCAACTGTATGGGTGAATTTTGGAGTTTTACCCATAACCCAGGACCATTCTTTGAGTTCTTCGGCTCTTCTTAGTACCTCATCTGGTAATTGTGAGTAGTCTTCAAGTATGACGAGATCTGACTCAGATCCATCATATACTGTATTATAAGTTTGTAACATCGAATACATGAACAAATCTTGATCAACTTCATAGTTTTGTACACTTGAAGGGATCGAGTCTGTCCCCAGAGCTTCTATATTTAGTTTACGGGATTCTGGCAACTTGAGTAACTTCCTTAACATCGGTAAATCTGAGTTTAAAAGCATAGTGCCATGATGTATGAACTTTCCACGTGAGATTTTATACAGAGATCCACTTATTTTCTTCCCGTTCCATTGGTTGATGATATCACCTTTATCTATCGTAGCCAACGGATGCTTTGGTGTCTTGAGATCCCCTAATTGGACACCGACATACTTATTAAGATCAGAAATGAAGTTATCTGTGAAACTTGTTCTATCGAATTTAGTTTTAGGTGCCATAAATGAAAAGTTCAAGTTACCAGTATCATGGACGACACATCCTCCTCCAGAAAGTCTTCTCAAGATTGGTGTACCTGTAATGTTGGCATAATGCAAATTTATCTCCTTGAGTGGGTTCTGATTCTTACCGAAAACAATGCAAGGGTTGTTCTTGTAGAACATAAGTCTGGAAACAGAGCTCATTACTGGCATATTATCATATGTGTAGTACTCTATAGCCAAATTTAAATGTGGGTCATGAAATTTACTGACTATTGATAATGGTCGTTGAAGAGTGAGTAATTCTGAAAGGTCAAATTTATGTCTTCTTGGGTTGGTATCATTATAATGCAATTTCTCTTTGAATCTGTCAAAATCACTCATATCTAATACATCAGCTGGACCCTCGGTGTCTAATTCAAAAACACTATTTAAATTTGTGAGATCTTGAAGCTCATCCAATTCCAGGTCTGAAAAGTTCTTTATGACATTATTTCCGAGCTCCAGCATCTCTATTGAGCTTGTAGGAATAGAATTCACCTTAAAATTAGTCTCCAAAACTGGTTCTGGCTCCATATTTGTCTCCTCATGTCCGAAGAACCCTTCCAAACTAGGATAATTCTCCAATAATTCTGACCTACTACTCAGCAAATCATCCAGAAAAGGCACCAGCAGTCCCGCAGAAGGTCCCTTACCATTACTTATCCATCTCTGACCCTTCCTGAGTCCTCTTGACAACAAAACCCTCGATACTCGTCCGTACATCTGCCACTTTATCCTCGAGATGAGCTCTTCCTCAAAGAGTCCTCGGCGCTCTCCATTTTTTCACTAAGAAAAATTTCTCACGTGAAAGAAATTTAACCAGCCAAAGCTCTTCGAAGGTGAAGACAAGAGAAGAGGGGAGGTGGATAGAGCCAAGATGAGCCACAAACAAGATAATTTAATCGAAAAGAAGCTTTTGTCGAGGTGTCGTACTTTCGAGGACCAGGCAAAAATAGTGGAAACTTTGGAGAAGCGGTACTCTGCCACAGGTGATCAGAAGAACTTTTTGGTATTCAAACCTACTCAAAGTGCCGGCAGTGAAGCACCTATAAAGTCGAAGAAATCGGCTAGTTTATTGCATGAGATCAAGACGTTCAGTAATAAGGAGAACAAATACGATGCTGGGAAGACACGAAATGAATTTAAAGCATTTATTAATTACCATATCTCTCTACAAAGAAGAGTGGTGCGAAAATTGAGCCAGAACCAAGGCTTGAAATTGGAACAAATGGGAGAATTCAAGAGACTTTTGAAATTTGAGGACTTTTTACCCTTGAATGAGCTATGGAATGGGTATATAGAATCACTTATCGAGGGAAATACGGCCGAAGTGTTATCAAAGATGTCATCTTCTGACCTTATTGGAGCTTATATTAGTGTGAAATCGTCAACCAATGCCAATATTGTAGGGATGAGTGGGATTGTGATTTGGGAATCTCAGCAACTGTTTATGGTTGTGACTCCTAGAGAGGATAATTGGAAATTGGATATCAGATTGCCTGAATCGTTTTCACCTTCGACTCGTAAATGGACTGCTGTTGAGAAAGTTGGTGGGTTGAAGATTTTACTCAAAAAGAACACCATCTTTGGTTTAGACGTCGAATCAAGGAATCTCAATTTTGAGATTATCGGTAACAGGTTTACTATCAGAAGTCATGAGCGTGCCAACAAGAAGTTCAAGCATCATAATGTGGAAGATATTGGAGTACTGTTATAGCGAGGAAGTTGTCATTTTATAATAGTTGTACATAAATATTTAAAAAATCAAAGGGGGAATCATGATAGAATCGCACAGCAATTCATAGTCACGAATGTAGTTAAAAAAGAACTGAAATACGCTGGGCGTATATCTAAAAGTGTTGGCTATCACCAAGGGCATTAATTGGGGGTCTAGTGTTGGTGACAGAAGCCTGCTTCTTGGAGATCTTCTTCACCTTCAACTCGTGTAAAACATCAGGGGTCTTCTTGTTCTTGGACTTTAATCTGTATCTGTTGCTCTTTCTCAAATCATAGTTGACATAATCCAGATCATCGAATTGAGTAGATCTCGATAAGGCATCGATCTTCAGATTGGAAACACCGTTACCAGAAGCATCACCGACATTATCCTTCTTGGAAGTCATCAAAGATAATCTTCTATCACCGTTTAACTGATCCTTAGCAACCTCCAGATAAGTCTTCTTTCTAGTGGTGATTTCCATGAAATCCTCCTCGCCCTCGATATCTTGCATGTTTATCTCAATTGATCTTGGAACCAGTTGCGAGTTCTCGGTAGTTCCATCTTGGGCGGCATTGGTGGCGACTTGGCGCTTGCTACCGGAAGAACGAAACAAAGATGCGAATTGGAACATTGCTTAATATCTGAGAGCCAGTTGAGGAAATTGGGGTTTGTAGTGTTGTTGATTGGGTATCTAAACAAGAATTGGATTCTGTTTATAGATTATGATTATGTAGATGTTTAGATAAATAAATAAATAAATATAATTAAACCTGAAATGAGAAGCGTTTCGAGACACGAGAACCAGAAGGGTTCCTAATTAAAGTAGTACAGAAAAGGTAAACAAAGGACGCACAGAAGCAGGAAGGACAGCGGCTGCAAAAGGAAGAGATAAGAAAGAATTAAGGTGCGTCAACGCAGCTGGGATTATTTGGCGGGGGGAGTAAGGAAAGCGCACAGACGCCACTTAAGGGTGTTGAGAGGGCTGGTGGCTGCTCTTCGAGGAGCAATTGTAAACAAAAGTACATAGTGGGGGTTATATGTGGGAATGAGTCATGGTGATGGGACAAACCGGGATGGGATTAAAAGCACATGTTAGGGCACATGTTTATGTCAAATTGATTTAATATAGCAATCTGTTTGAAAGAATCTGTTTGACAGATTGCTATATTGAATGGGTTTAATTCTCTTGCTTGTCTTTAGTTGTATCTTTTCTTTGGGCTCTTAGTGTATTTTAATAGATTCTCTTGCGCTTCAGTTGAAGGCGTTTATTGTAGATAAGCTACAAAAAAGAGTTGTCAATAGAGACAATCTTTAGATTTAAGCTAATGAAGTGGGAGCAATAGAGCTTTTCTCTGACTTAGAATCAATTATCTTGACAGTATCTCTACCCCAGATTAATTTCCCAAAATTGTTTATTAGATATGTGTCTATTAAATATATTTCTTAAGAATGTCTCTCCTTTACTTGCTTAACTATCTAACACATGTGGCCTGCTTATCGCTGCTCATCTCCTGTCCTCGATCTGTACGTCATTTTCCTTTATCTTAAAAGGGTATTACCTGATGAAGTAATCTAGGGGCTGTAGATTGATCTAGCCCCTGCTTCCTAAATAGGAAAACATTTCCCACTATGCAGCTTGCCTTTTTTGACGTTTGACGGCTGGTTACTGGGGTGACAACTTGATCTGTGACCATAATGAGAATTTTGAGGGGATGGAAAATTGAGAGGTCCGATATGTACGGCAGTAATCATTCAACGTCCCGATCGACCAATAAATTTTCTCAATTTTTTAAAGCCATGTTGTAACCCCCTTTTCTTAAGCTGTATCCAACTTCCCCGATCTCCAAGTGGTGCCTGTCGTTTACAACTTCCTTCTTTTCCAAACATCTCCTATCATCCAATCCCATTAGTTGTGTCCCTCAACAATACCACGGCTATCTCGAGGTCAACAAAGGAGCTCGACCTCCGCAGACACCGAGATAAGCTCTTTGAGTGCAAGGATCACCCCTCTGATTTCAGAACAATCATGTCTGTCCCTGTGACCTCCTGATTTTGTGCAGTCCCGTTTATGAAGATTCCCCGGTATTTTATGGTTTAATCTCCTTTATCATGCAAGTATTAGTGCCACAGTTCAATTTTTAAGTTTTATTCGGAACATCTTCAGAACACAACCAAAAAAAAACAAAATTGATCCAATCTTCTTCGGCGGTTATAGTAGACACCTCAAAGCCCTCAGTATTTTATATAAATGATATTTGATCCATAGACTGTAGGACAAGTAGCTAAATTATAGCCATTGAGAATGACTGTTAAAGATTATAAAGAAATTGCCCTGCAAAAAGTTGCTGAAAGAGACGCTAAGATCCCCCTGGAGTGGATTATCCCCTCTGAAAAATTACCAGGGAAGACTGTCAAAGACGTCACTGGATTCCCAGTTTCGAGTGGTTTGATGACAGAAAAAGAACTTGAGATCACTGGTTCTGATGTCACAACTTTGCTCAAAAAAATCCATGGAAAAGAGTGGTCCTCCTATGAGGTAACTAAAGCATTTGCTCATAGAGCTGTCATTGCTCATCAGTTGCTTAACTGTCTCTCAGAGGTTTTCATCGACGAAGGTTTGGAACAAGCTAAGGCTCTGGATCTGTATTATGAAGAAACAGGAAAGTTACTTGGACCGTTCCACGGTTTGCCTATGTCATTGAAAGATAATTTGAACGTCAAAGGTCAAGCTACCACCATTGGTTTTGTCGGCTGGTGTTATGATCCAAAGGGGGGTTTCCAAGAGGAGAGTAGCTTAGTTCAAATTTTACGTTCTTTGGGATGTATTTTCTACGTTAAGACCAATGTTCCTACCGCTATGATGATGGCTGAGACTTATAACAATGTCTATGGAAGAACTGTCAACCCTTTGAATCGTGACCTCTCTTGTGGTGGATCATCTGGAGGTGAACTGCTGTTACTTCTGATGAAAGGTGCTCCTTTGGGGGTTGGATCAGATATCGGTGGATCCATTAGAATTCCAGCTAGCTTCCAGAACATCTATGGATTAAGACCTTCATTTGGTCGTTTCCCTACCTATGGAGCAAGATCAGGTCTTCCAGGTTTGATCAGTGTTAATAGTGTTAATGGTCCATTGACACCTTCCATTGAAGCTCTTGAATTGTATTGTAAGACACTTACCAATCTGGAGCCTCATAAGTATGATGGTAAAGTTATAGACTTACCTTGGAGAGATATCCAATTACCTGAGAAGTTGGTATTTGGTGTCTGTTATGATGATGGTAATGTCAGACCAACACCCCCAATTAGACGTGGAATGGAAGAAGCCGTTGCCAAGATTAAAGCTGCAGGTCATGAAGTTATTGAGTGGGAGCTGACTGACCATTTACGTTTATCAGAGATCATCACTGAATACTTCCTTTCGGATGGAGGTATTCACTGTAAAGAGTACAATGCTTTGACTGGAGAACCATTCCCTGCAGGAATGAAGATGTACGATACTGCAAAGGAGATGGGGGTCGCTCAATTGTGGAAGTTACATGCAGAGAACACTTCACTCCTGAAGCTGTATGCTGAACGTTGGTACGCTACTCTGAATTCTACCTCTACTGGTAAGCCAATTGATGCTATCATTATGCCAGTAACCCCATTTGCTGGGGTTCTGCATGACAAATTTGAGTATGTTGGTTACACTTCTCCTTTCAATGCTTTGGATTACAGTGCTGGAGTGATTCCTGTCTCTCGTGTAGATCCTTCTATTGACGTTGAAGATGTTGATTATACTCCGAGATCCGCTTTGGACGAACATGTGTGGAAATCATACAATGCCGAGGAAAGCGTTGGTGGTGCGATTTCGATGCAAGTGGTTTGTCGTAGATTCGAGGACGAGAAGACCGTCGCAATCATGAAAGAATTAAGTAAGATTATCGATTACAAAGGTTAATGGTTTATAATTGAATTTATTTGTTAACTACATTTAAGATAAGTTTTAATACCGATTCAATTTCATCCTCATTGGCTGAGTGTGCCATTCCTTCGTAAGTTCTGAAAGTGTAGTCCTTAAATCCAAGTTCTTCTGTCATGAATTTCTTAGCTGAGGTAGCTCTACCGTACTGAATTATCGGATCAGCGGTACCATGACCTTGGAAGACAGGTGTTTCAGAATTCAAACCGGTGGCAGCTTCTTTCAAACCATCAGTGTAAGGTAAGAAACCAGATAACAGAACAATGGCACCAATTTTCACATCTAAAGATGTCAGAGTTATCAAAGATAAGGCAGCTCCCTGAGAGAATCCACCAAGAATGATCTTATCAGCAGGAATTCCTGAATCAGTTTGTTCCTTGATCAATTCCTTTACTGTCTGACAAGATCTTTGGATACCAGCAACATCAGCCTTAGCTGGATCCAGACCAAACTCAATGATATCAAACCATGCTGGCATTCTCATACCTCCGTTAACTGTGACAGGAACAGTAGGAGCATTAGGGAAGACAAACTTTACCTGCTCAAAACCCGATTGTTGGCGAGCCAAATCAGCAAAGAATTTCCACCCTGACCCACTGTCTCCAAGACCATGGATGAAGATGACAGCAGCTTTCGGTGGAAGCTTAGCAGCTGGAACTCTAATTGCACTGTGCATTGTGTTATATACTGGACTTCAACCTATCAATATATCAACTGATACGTCGAAGTCACCCTATATAAAAGAGCTCATCTTGAATTTTCGAGGATGGGGATAAATTTCCCAAACAGGTAATACGGTGAATATCTACTAAAAAAGGAAGGAGAATAAAGTCAATTTATTACGTAATCAAGGAAAGAAGGGGGTAATTCAAACTTTAACTTGGTGGAATTCTTCGATCTTTTTAACTTCATCACTGCTGACGGGTTCGAGCGAATCTTCAGTATCGGAAAGAGGGAACTAATTCTCCGAGAGGCGCTCTTCTTTGGTTTGCAACATTCTAATTACCACGGCAACCACCGAGGTTGCTATAGTAGTAGCGATCATTGCATAACAACCGTTGTTCCATTTAGGGGCGTCATCTGCGGGATAAAATAAAATAGACCACCACAGATTAACCAGTCCTGAAAACATATTCATCGACAGTAAAACAACAGCTCTTTCTTGGAGATCGTTTGCTGTCACCTTATTTGCCCACGAGAAGAAAGTCAGCTGACCCAGATACAGGAAACCTGCAATATAATGCAGAGCAAATACGTAAGAATTAGTGAGAGGGTGCAGCAATAAAAGAATAGAACTGATCAACAATGAAACAGAAATAAATATAGCACATTGGTAATGTCTTCTTGCTCCTGTCAAATCGACATACCAAGCCACCAGCACTGTTGCAACAACACCTGTTCCATAAATACCCATAGGGTAGTAATTTCTGTGAACAACGGTGTAGTCGAAATATTTCAAATACAAAGATAATAACGAGTTTGTGGCAAAGGACTCGTTTTCTCCTCCAAGCAGCCACAATAATGAGAATAAGTACCAATGCCATCTTCCACAAACTCTCTTAATAACAGACCAATCTAATGTAGTCTTTTCATGTTTTGGTAATCTATTTTTAGCCATCTCGATTTCCTCTGGTTTGAACAAACGTGAAGTGCAGACTTCAGGAACATCTGGGAAGAAAATAAGACCATAGAACATAATAGGCAAAGTGATGAAGAAATCAATCACGAATAACCATCTCCATCCTGCTAAAGTCTCACTTCCAAATCTATGGCCATTTAAGTTGGTATAAATTTTCAGCTGCATTAACCCAGAGAAACAAGATCCGATTAACCCAGAACTTGTAAAAATGGCCGATCTTCTAGATAACTCTGTTTCCTTGTACCATGAACCTAAAATCAAATGACTTCCACTGAAGGTTGAGGACTCGAACCCTGCTTGGAAGAATCTGATCACATAAAGTTGCTTAGCACTAGTTACTTTATACATGGAGAGAGTTAAAACACCCCAGCAGAAACAACACATCAGAAGCCAATATTTAGGCTTGAATTTTGTCAACAGAATGTTGTTTGGAACCATAAACAAAATGTAACCGATGGTAAAGCAAGTGTTGATATAGTTATATTCGTTACCAACGAAATGTAAATCTTCCGTCATACCACTGACAACCAGGTTGGCGACATTGGAACGATCAACATAGTTGATAAAGTAGTTTAAGCAAATGAAAGGCATAACCAAGAGATCAATCTTCAAAAGAAGTCTCGATTCCTGGGGATCCAGGCTTTTACCGTACAAGATACGGGATATTTTAGAGAGCATGATGGTTTTTGATGTCTTTCAGAGTCGAATTGTCATTGTAGATCAGGCAGTATATATATTTGAACTCAGTAGTAAGATAATCCGTGTGGTTCCTCGGGAATCGAACGACGCTTTTCGATATGAACAACGCGATAAGTGTATTATTTGATAAGAAAGATAAGATATGGTGTCAATAGCGTTCTGAAAAGATAGGTGAGCTTAAATTTAAAGTTTTCCATTAGTTTTTTTTTTTTTTTTTAACGTTTGGCACATTCAAGTCGGTGATTGATAAAAGCGTTATGAAAAATCAAGTTGGTTATTGGATGCGACACAGAAATAGCAATTTGAGGCTGTTATCCAATATAATTGGATTGTTGCTTCCTGCACCGGAAGCTAAGCTCTTATCTTCCAGAAATGTATGAGGTGTTAACTTGAGAATAGAAGTATTCTTATATATAATTTATATATAGATTGAGAGTCGTTTTCAGGACAGTTGAGATCAAATAAGAAACAAAAATATAAAGTGAATATGGCTATTTGATAAAACAATGAATCTAACATTAGGAAGTATCTCTGTATAGTTCTCTAATTCATATCTCATTTTAACATTCTTGTTTGACTTTCAAGGGGTTGGTGCTTGAAGACATAGTGGTTTATAGTGGTGTTAGTTCCTTTTTCAGTAATTCCTTTTCAGGCAAGTAAATGATCCATCAAACTAAACCAAATTCAAAAAATGGAAATTTATTCACTACTCTACAAAAGTCGTGTACGGGAAAACAATTTTTAAACCGATTATTTTCTCACGGACTGCGATGATATTTTCCTAAGCTGCTTATTTACCGGGGCAGCCGAAGAGAACGAGGTCAATTATTAATAGGGAGACAAGGCCGTATCGGAGAAGAAAAGAATGATCACTGCAATCAAAACCTTAATGAGACTGGTTGATCACTAGTATAATGCATGAAGCAAGTTGATCCCACGCGAAGTGAGCAGCAATGTCGAGTTTTTGATGCCCCTTAAGAGAGCTAGCAATAAACGCTTCCATAATGGCTACCGCCGCTCCGAAAATTTCCAAACGAGATCCAAGAAAAAAATATTTAGGGGTGTGGAAATTGCATTCATGTAGGTTTCGGAAGAGGGCCTTGGAAGAAAAATTTTCGCCTTAGTTCTTTATGAGAAGGCCCAAAGAGGAAATCGGGCTCTGAGGTGCTACAAGTTATGGTGTGATGTTATTAGATCAGGTCAGAAAGTTGTATGGAAAACAAGTGTCCATACCAGCGTCCTGATGTCAGATTAGCCTTTCGTAATATTAGTAAAAAAATCTATTCAGCCGTGTTGTACCGCTGCTTTTTTGCGTACGATTACCGTTAAAATTTTTTCTCCCATACTAAATTATGTGTGTACCTCGAACGTTTTTTTACCATAAGCCGTACCCGGAAATAGGTGAGAAAACAGTAAAATCCAGATCTCGGTCATGGTAGCTAATAGTGGCTCTGGAGAGAAAATACCTCTTAATTAATCTAAAACTATAATTTAAGAGTTTGTATTAAGTTTTAAATTAAAAAGGGGGTGATATTTTGGTATTTATATATAACCACTGATCAAAGAGGGGGTTATCAGAGCCATCTCATCACATCCATCAAATTTAAATACATTTTATAGTCAAGGTGGGGGAAGTAAATTCGAATAAAGAGGGGTAGTTTTCTAAAAATGTAAGAGGAGGTGGAGCTCTAAGCAACACGATTTAGCCAAAAATTTTCAAAATTGTTTCTTTTTTTGAACCTCGTTTCTTAAATTTCTTGGTTTTATATGCAGAAATGCAGATGCAGCTACAAACAAATCAAACAAAAAGCGAAAAATCGGATAAGATTCCTTAGTTATAGGGGGTGGCCGTAGTAGTGATTTGCACCCCTAGCGTATTGTTCGATGAACACCATGCAAGTTCAGAGTTTTTCTCTTCACCTGGATCTCTTCACCTCCTTGGATTTGTCGGTGACAATAATCTATTTACATAAATCCCTCAATTTCTAGTCGACAATTCCACAATATATATAGTATTTTAGACCCCATCTGAATTGGTTAGTTTGATCCTTTCAATTCAATAAATATTTCACACTTCAAAATGGTTTCAGAAGCTACCTTGAGAGAGGCTAACAGAAATACATCTCTGCCTTTGAGAACTGCATCCACCGAGACATACTTCCATCACGATAGAGATTATATCTACATCAATGACTTACAGATCAAGAAGGATGACTTCCTGTATCTGTTCGGTGGAAGTTTGAATCCAGGACATCACAGAGAAACTCCAGCCATGCGTAAGTTTGGTAACCCACTGCCTGCTGGTTTGTGTTCCTTCGGTATGGCTTGTGTCACCTTGGGTTTGATTAGTATGAGAGCTAAGGGTGTCACCAGTTCCGACATCTTGATCGGAAGTTGTTTCTTCAGTGCTGGTTTGATCGAATTGGCTTGTGCCATCTGGTCCATCGCTTTGGACAACACTTTTGCTGCTACTGTCTTCTTCTGTTTCTTTGGTTTCTGGTGTTCTTTCGGATGTATCTTGGGTAATGCTTTTGGTATCTTGGATGCTTATGCCACTACTGAAGAATTGAACAATGCTCTTGGATTATTCTTGTTACTGTACGTGCTCTTCACATTTATTTTATGGATTTGCACATTAAAGAGTACATGGCCATTTACATTGTTATTCTTCTTCATCTTCGTCTTCGTATTACTTAATGATATTGCATACTTCACCGGCAGCGTTGCTGTTACTAAGGCTGGTGGATTCTTCAGTTTACTTTCCGGTTTATTGGGATTGTATAACGCGATTGCTGGATTAACCAACAAGGACAACAGTTACTTCACTTGCAAGCCTTTGTTCATGCCAGGAGCCATCAAGCCTTCAGACGTTGAGTCTGCTATCGACTCCGAGGAGTACAGTTACAAGAAGGATTAAAATGATTTAAAACGAAAACCCTTAATAGCATACGATTTTCATTTCTTAGAATAATAGTTTGATAATATATATAAATATATCGAGACAAAACTTGCTGTAATTTTGAATTATCAAGCTTAAGTAGAACAGGGGGATGCAGTTAATGATTTTGTCAGAATGGTCAAATGTGGAGTACAACGTCTCGCTAAAGAGGGGTATTTCTTCCTCTCTACCAGAAAAATTACTTCATCTGTCAAACTAAAGTGCCCCGCTCTCCTCTTTTAGGGGGTATCAAAAATTGTGTCGATCGAAAGGCGAGTCGGATCCCTTTAATTTTTTATCCCCCCTCTATAGAGGCCTAAGCAAAAAAAAAAAAAAAAAGAAAGAAGCAACCCCACATTTGTTGGTAATCTGAATCTAAATTCAATGACCTCTACCAATAAAATTTTAATTTAGCAAGAATAAACCCCCAGAAAAATAGAGGAGGAGTAAATTTAATGGTGGAGGATGAAAATCTTAGGAAATACGGAAGCTTATTAGATACTAATAGACCAGGGCTTATGGAGAGCAAATGTTTACACCCCCTCTTCACATATTAGAACATGGGAGGTAATTTCCCGATAAATATCACTCCACAAGATTAGTAGAGATGCTGTAAAAGTAATAACACGGCGATACAGTACCACTTATGCATTCGTATCAGGTGGAGCCCTCTAATCGTGGTATATAGCCGTCCTCGTTCTTCCTATCGCCTTGCCTCAGTATAGCATGATTTTTTTCTGAAAGCGGAACAAGAAGGAGGGGGTACACATGAGATGTGCGCAAAAAACAGGCAGAAAAAGAAAAAAAAAAAGCCATACCACCGGGTGTCGCTCCATTTGGTAGCTTCATCTCCAGTTTGACGGCATCCGATCGCCCACACTCAATAAAAAAGTGATCTGTTAAAAAAAGAAACAGGTGACCTGGGAGACTTGATCCATTTCGGGTTTAGAAACCTGAGATAGGTTCCGAATGCATGATACCCCATACTTAATTTTTCGGAGAAGGTAAGAGGGGGTGTATGGCGTGTCTGTAACCCCCTCTTCTCTTCTCCGAATTCTTTTAAGCAGAATCGTTAAATCGAAACGAGGTGACAAAATTATATATAAAGGCAACCAGTTCTTCCCGTATCCATGTAGACCTTGTAATTTTACTCATTAAAGATTCAGTTTTTGAATATCGCAATATATTATACAATTAATTAAATATGTCATCGGAAGAACAATCGCCAGTAATTAAGGCATTGAGTGACAAAGATGTCCCAGCTCACCATGATGGTGATTCCCCAGGTGCAGGCCGTACCAGCAGAAACAATTCATACTTCAACTATGACCGCGACTACATCTACATCAACGATGCAGTAATCAAGAAGGAGGATTTCAGATACCTGTTTGGGGGTGATATGAATCCTGGTTTGAGACTGCCGCAGAAAATGAAGTCGAATCCCGTCCCACTGTCCTTGTGTGCATTTTCTTTGGCATGCTTCACTTTGGGATTGATTGATATGCAAGCTCAAGGGGTTACTAGTCCAAATATTTTGATTGGTGCCTGCTTCTTCAGTGCTGGTATCGTTGAAGGAATTGGTGGTATTTGGTGTTTGATTTTGGAAAACACATGGGCTGCTACTGTCTTGCTTTGTTTCTTTGGTTTCTGGACTTCCTATGGTCTGATCTTATGTGACCTGTTTGGTATAGTGTCATCATATTCGACAGAAGGTTCAGGTGATTTGGTTCAGGTGATTTCTCAGATGCCGTTGGTTTATTCTTGGCTGCTTACGTTGTGTTTGCATTTATGATCTGGCTTTGTACTTTGAAGAGTACTTGGCCATTCACCATCTTATTCTTCGATATCTTCTTCTTCATTTTGTTATTAGATATTGGAACTTTCACTGGAAACGTCAAAGTTACCAAGGCAGGTGGATTCTTCTGTTTCCTCGCTGGTATCTTGGGATTCTATAATGCATTTGCAGGTATGGCTGATCCTACGAACAGTTACTTCACTGTAAAGCCATGGTTCATGCCAGGTGCTGTTACTCCAGATGACCTGCCAAAGGATATCGAAGCCGCTGCCGCTGATATCAGGTAAAAAAATTACAAAATTCATTACGAGAGAAACCGACTCCACAATTATGCTGCTACAATATATCCCCTTTTTTCATCATTATATTTTTAATGTCTAACACTTATTATGAATAAGATATGTTCTCTATTTACCGGCTTCACCCCTAGATTCAGTCCATTCTCCTTTACCACTTTCCCTTGGTTTCAATTGTTGAGTTGTTTTTGTAGGATCGACACCCCCCTTCACGTCTCTGTTGTATTCGGTGAGTAAGCGGAAGAGGATATTATTATCCGAAATGTGTGCCCATTTGGAGAAATTATATACATTAATCAACTTGTGGAGATTTTGTTCGGATAACTGACTTCTCGGAAGCTGATCCTTAACGATGTACTTAGAAGACACATCCACGATGTAATCGTCCCCAATTGCGAAAACATAACTCATTTTTTTACCCCATCCTTCATTGTACAATAGAGGCTGATCCCACGCATTTTCACAGCTATCTAAATGTACCCACCGTTGTAAAGCATCTGAATAATATTCACACCAAACATGATCTTCCATATTCCAAAGATATCTGGCTCGTATATTGAGCAGATTAAGTAATAAAATAAAGCAATTATTCCATTCTCCACATCTCCCCTTGCGCCAGTCCAACAATTTACTGAGCTTATTGTATCTAGGGAATCTAATGTTTGCGCTACACTTTGTGCATTGGTACACTTCCACCATCCCCGCACCTCCTTGTACAGATTCTTCTGTTGTTGGTCGGGATCCGCCAATTCCTCGTACATCCAGTGAAGATGCACCACATCTTACACAATCTGGTTGATTTACCCATTTAAAAAAGTTCTCTTTGTACCATCTTAATAATTCTTGTACTAAGAAATCTGAATAGTCTAACTTCTTACCATACTTATCGACATACTTTCCAGTAGAGGCTTGCTCTTTTTCCTTAATATCTACCGATCCGTATACTTTTTCTAAATCAATTACACCCAACAGCTTCTCCAAATCTTGTTCATTGTGGTAAGCGGGGAGAGTCTTGCTCGCAATATCGAAAATAGAACGGATAAGAGGCGCTGGAGGTAAAGACCTGACTATATCTTTATTAGAGCGGAGATACAATTGCATTTGTTTCCTCCGGGAATCACATACTCTCAGTTTGATCAATTCGACCAGTTTCTCAGCATTCACACTCATTCTTTACCTCACAATCACAGCCCCCTGTACTTTCTCTTCACCGATGACTTCTTTTTCTACCCCCTACTAAAAACTACTAAACTCCTCCCAAATATTACGCTGTTTTTTTTCTCATAGAAAAATATTAAAGCTCAACTTTGACGCTCATCGTAGGGTTCTCCATTGAGGACGTGTCCCATCAATGGCTTATAGAACTAGACGCGACAGTTACTCTACAGGTCTGGAAGTCACGGATTCTGGATCTTCAAACATCAAGGCATATGGATACTTGATTCTCATTGGAACATGGGCTCTGTTCGCCATCACTATGGGCATTCAATTCGGATTAATTCCATTTGATTTCAAAGTAGAGGATGACTTGGGAATGCCATTGTACTTGTGCCATGTATTTTATTTAAGTTTCGTCATCATTTGGTTATGGTGTTTGATCAGTTGGATCAGTATGAAATTATTCCGTCATTCTAAAGGTAGTGGTTGATTTTTATATACAGGAATTATTTAGATCAGTTGGACAACAAATTGCTTGGATTTCCCAACCTTGATGAACAACAATTTATCTCCAATGAGATTATCGGTATTGACACCTACGTCAATACTTGTTGGTTTCTCGGCTTCCAATCCGACTTGTACAGCACCTGAGGTGATCAATCTTTTCAACAGAGATTTTGAAGATTCTCCTTGGTCCAATTCTTGTAAAAGCTCGAGGATAGTCAATTTTTCGATGGTTTCTTTGGACATTTTGACCAACATCCCTTGTTTATCAAAAGCTTGTAAGATTTTATCCACAGAAACGTCCATTTTGGAGTTGAATAAGAAGTCGGAGATGATCATATTATCGTAACCGGTTCCATCACCATGAATTAAATCACAAACTTCAATAGCCAACAATTTTTGACCGATTCTTTGTTTCTTATCTTGTTCATGAAGTTGAACTAATTGGTCGATAAGCTTCGTTGGCAAGAAAGAGAATCTATACAAGAATGGCTTGACATCATCATCAGCAGTATTAATCAAGAATTGATATAATTGGAATGGAGGTGTCAAAGTAGAGTCGATGAAAACAGCATTTCCGGCACTTTTTCCGAATTTTTCACCAGTAGAAGTCGTCAAAAGTGGAACAGTTAACCCATACAGCTTCTTTGTATTGTCAATCTTGGAAATCAAATCGATTCCAGCTGTAATATTACCATACTGATCATTACCACCCACTTGTATACTGACCCCCTCATTAGCCAGAAGATGATAGAAATCAAACAGTTGTAAAATTTGATACATAAATTCATTCAAACCCAAACCTTGAGGAGAATTCAATCTGGATTTGACAGAGTCACGTGCAAGCATAGAAGAGATTCTGACATGAGCTCCATAGTTAGCCAAAAAGTCGATCAACCCAACCTGTTTCAACCATGTATCATTATTTTTAATTATCACATCTCCCTTCTCAGTACCTTCTGTAGATGTTCTCGATTGGGCAATCTGTGTTCCGTGCTCAAGGAACCGTTTCATTTGAGCCTCAATCTTCTTAACGTTCAGTAACCGGATCTCATCCAGCATTTTTTCCCTCAGACTCGTCTTACCTGAAGGATCTCCAACGGTACCGGTTCCTCCTCCAATTAACCCGACCACATTGTGTCCTCTGAGATTGAAATGGAGTAAAACCATCAAAGGGAGTAAATTACCCAAATGTAAAGAACTGGCAGTAGGATCAGCTCCACAGTAAAGCCCCACTTTTCCTTTCAGAATATCCTCCGCCAAACCTTGTTCATCGGTGATTTGTTCTAATAAACCTCTCTTTTTCAAATGCTGAAGAAGAGGCTCTGTGGTCTCTCTTTTGAGTTCATCTTCGACCACAGGGAACAATCCGCGGAGATACTCCACAGAACTGGAATAGAAACGTCGACTCAGCACTCCTCTGAACAGCATCATCGCTACCTCTCGTTACACCTCTCTAATCAGAATTTCTCTTTCAGATTTGAAAGGTGAAAAATTTCTCTCTTTTTTTCTCGAGGGAGAAGACCCTTCTTTAGTGGAAAGAAGGTGCTAGAGACAAGACGACAACAGCAGCACAATGTTAGGGCGAATTTACATTAGAAGAGGCTTTTCAACCTCCAGAGTCTCAAGATCTTTACATCCATCCACAATCCCACAGAAAACCTTGTCTGACATATACTCTTTATATGAATCTAAAGTGCCCATCTCATGCATCACAGCTCATGACTATATTTCTGCTCAGATGGCCGAACATTCTAATACGGATGTGGTTTTGATCGGAGACTCATTGGCAATGACTGCTTTGGGTTATTCATCTACATTGGAGATCTCATTTGAAGAATTTTATTACCAACTGAAGGCTGTATCCCGAGGAGTCAGTTCAAAGTACCTCATCTGTGATCTTCCTCATGGCTCATATGAGTCATCTGTCGAGAAATGTATCGAGTCGAGTGTAACGCTTATGAAATTGGGTAATATCCAGTCTGTTAAGTTGGAGGGAAGCTATGAATATCTGGGTCATATCAAGAGATTGGTCGATATTGGGATCCCCGTCACTGGCCATATAGGCTTACAACCCCAACGGTTTAACTCATTAGGGGGATTTAAAGTACAAGGGTCTTCATCCTCCGATGCTTTGGAAATATACAAACAGGCCTTATTTTTACAAAAATTGGGTATCTCACTTTTAGTGTTGGAGTGCATTCCAACCAAGATAGCATCTTATATCACCTCCAAGTTGAAGATCCCAACAATTGGAATTGGGGCTGGTAAAGGTACCTCTGGTCAAGTTCTTGTTCTGGCTGACACTTTAGGAATGCTACCAGGAAAGAAGCTGAAGTTTGTCAAACCTTTAGAAACCTTCTTCGAGAGGGGTTGTGCTGCTTATAATGTGTATGCAGAGGAGGTCAAGGCATCCACTTACCCTGACAGAATCCACAGCTACGGAATTAAGGAGGATGTTTATGAACTGTTTATAGAATCACTGGAAAAAATTGATGTATAATATTCATTACATTTCTTCAATATTTATGCATATAGTTTTACCGAACTCTGGGGTTTTTACTCTATCAGAACAACCCAGATCGGCAGCTAACCTATCTAATAAGATTTTAGGCTCCATGAAGTATTCGCTACTTAAGACAAATGTACCCCAGTGTACCCCCATCATATACTTCCCTTGGAGATCGTGTAAGATTTTCATTGCTTCCTCAGGGTTGATATGTCTGGGACGTTGATGCCATTGTGGGTTATATTGTCCAATAGGAAGCATCGAGAATAAGACTGCACCGTATTTCTCTCTTATAATACTGAATAAATCATTTGTGTACCCGGTGTCTCCTGCATGGTAGAAAATGGCTTTGTTATTTCTCAAAATTAAGAACGAGCACCATAAACTGCTGTTGGAATCTACAATCTTTCTACCGGACCAGTGCATGGCAGGAAGACAGACTACTTCATATTTATCGGTAGTCCCTTCCACTTCAAGTGTACTTCTCTGCCACCATTCCATTTCCATAATATTGTAAATACCTCTACGAGCTAAAAACCCACGGATACCAAGAGGGACAATCCACATACTTTTGTTACCGATTTTCTTTACTGATTCCTCTTCTAAATGGTCTGGATGATCATGAGAAACAAGGACAAAGTTGGGAATAGGAAGTTCTTCTAATTTACAAGGGGAAGGAGAAATACGTTTTGGGCCCAACAGTTTGCTCACCAAGTAGTCTTCAAAGATGGGATCTGTCAAAAATGAAACATCAGCAATCTGAAAGTAGGAACAACTTTGACCTAACCAGGTGAAAGTAAGTCTTCTTGCCAAAGGTGGAACATTCAAATCTTCAGTATTGGTCTCAACCCCTTTCGAATTATTCCAGATCATCTCCAAGAATGGGCGGCTTATTGGAAGCAACTCTCTAAGAAGCTCATCTGTCTCAGGCAATTTACCTCTAGATCTGCCTTCGAACAACTCTAAAATTCTATTGAAGAAGAACTCATATAAAGTTTGAGGTCTATACTCGGGGAACGGATTTTCAAAACGACCCCCAACTCTTAATACTTCATAACGCTCATGCGAAGAAGGTCTGTCACCTTCCTCAGAAGCCTCTAAACGCTGCTTGTATTTCTTATGACGAGATCTGATCTCCTGCTTCGTTCTTAAAGAAAGATATGCCGCATATGTTGAGTAACCGGCCATAAGACCGAGTCCTATCTTTAATTTTAGCGACAACAGCATCGTATCCTCACTTTGTCAATTACTCTGCTGTTCCTTGCTCTTCTTCGATGAGCCCTCGGGGACTATTTTAGACCGTTGGAAAAGCTTTAAATCATCGTAAAATGCTCACGATGAGCAATACTACATTGAAATTAATAAATTGCTAAAAAGTATTTTATTTATGCAGGTTATTTGGCACTGATTCTTGAGCCCAATAAATGAGGGGCTATTTCTTGTAACCAGCTTAACTCTATGGCGGCACAATTTCTTCCGTAACCTTTGGTAGTGAATACGTACTCAATATACATGACACCATCGACTTGAGATCCGAACAACATAGAAGAGGGGTGTATAGAAATTAAGTTACCCCCCATGACTGTTCTGAAAGATCTGTCGGGCATTCCGATGGCAGTATTATTGATGAATCCTTTCAAGAAGGATTTCAAAACTGAAGGAATATCTAGTGGGGTTTTAATATAATCAGATTCCTCGGAATCTTCAAGGTCAAAGAGTGTCTTTCCTTTATAAAGAGTTTGGAGGTAATCTCTTAATTGGGATCTGACTTTAAGAACGTTCTTGAAGCCTTTGAATGATAAATGTAATTCTTTACACCAAGAACGCAGGTCATCATTTGAAGAGGATCTGAGTTCCATGAAATGATCAAATAACTCTTTTAACATGATCAAATCCCCATGCTTGACTCCCAAGTGACAGAAATTTCTCCTCTTCTCATTAACTTCATCTCTATGCTCATTCAGTGGGGTCATAACTAAGTTGTCTACAGATAAACAGGAAACTATGTCTACTACGGCTGTCAAAACTCCTGATTCTTCCAGCGCAATCAATACTGCAGACAATTGCGGCTGTAAGGGTAAAACAGTCATCTTTTCACCTAATTTGGTGATTGTACCATCTTTAGGATCTAAAGCCCCCAATGAAAGTAATTGTAACAAAGCTGAACGCAACGAATTCTCACCTGGATGCTCCAACCAAGGCCAGTCATACAAGTTTGAGACATTCATTTTCTTCAACATCAATACCGGTGATATGATATCGGATCTGATGATCTCGGGATCGGTCTGCTTTGGAAGCTTATAATAATCTTTTTCAGTATAAAGTCTGTAACATTTACCTGAGGATTCTCTTCCAGCTCTACCTGCTCTTTGGGTAGCGGACAGCTGAGAAATAGGAGCTGTAAGCAAAGTAGACAACCCTAATTGATGCTTCCAGGCCTTTACCTTTCTTAAACCGGAATCGATTACATATTTGATCCCTGGAACAGTGACCGAAGTTTCGGCAATATTGGTGGATAAAATGACTTTACGTTGGTTCTTCTTTACTGGGGAGAAAATCTTTGTCTGTTGGTTGGTAGGCAAAGCAGCATACAATGGTAAAGCGACCAAATACGGTGCTTCCTTAGGTAAATCAGGAGCTAATTTGTTCAACAATGTAACAGCTTTATCGATATCTTCTTGACCAGGAAGGAAACAAAGAAGATCACCTTCACCTTCAGATTGATTTAATTGGACAATAGATTTAATCATCGTATCGACAATATCATCTGTTGACTTTGGAAGATAGTATCTTTCTACTGGGTACATTTTACCTTCTACATAGAGAATTGGTGCGTTATTGAAGAACTTGGAGAATCTTTCAGCATCCAATGTAGCAGACATTACAATGACACGTAAGTCATTTGGTCTCTTGACGAGTAATTCCTTGAGAAAACCCAAAAGCAAGTCAGTCAAAATAGTTCTCTCGTGAGCTTCATCAATGATGATAGTAGAATATTGTTTGAGTGAGCCGTCCAACATGAGTTCTCTGAGTAACATACCATCGGTCAAGTACTTTAATTTGGTATTATTTTGGGAGACATTCTGAAATCTCACAGCATAACCCACTTCATGACCAACATTACAACCAAATTCTTCAGAGACACGAGTAGCCAAGTTAATGGCGGCGACTCTTCTAGGTTGAGTGACCGCTATAGCACCAGATTTTTTATCTTTAGATTGCAGTTCGACCAAAAATTGAGGGATCTGTGTCGATTTACCCGAACCTGTCTCACCAATCAAAACAGTCACTTTATTCTTCACCAACTCTGTAGTTAACTCTTCTTTAACTCTGTATACAGGTAATGTTTTCCTCACTTGTAATAATTCAGCTGCTCTTTTCATGAGCATCAGTTTGGATTTCTTAGTATGAGAGTAGTCATCATCATCATCGTCTTCATTGATGTCATCTTGATCTCTGAAATTGACTATTTTGGTCTTCTTAGAAGATTTCGAATGTGATTTCGCCTTTGGTGGGTCTCTTGTCTGGGGTTCCCTTGTCTCTCTCTCTCTCACTGGTTCATCTTCAATAGGTGATGAAGAATCAATAACAATCTCCTCGACCAGCTCAGGTTTAGTCAATATCTCTGGCTCCTCTTGCTCTTGAGCTACATCATTCACTGTCTCTTCTGTTGGTTCATCGAACTTTTTCACCTTGTTTTGTTTCTGTTTCTTTACATTCGAAGGCTCATCAATCTCAGCACTCTGTGATCCAACAGCCTCAGTTTCAGGGGCCAGTTCTTGCTTTTTATTAGGTCTTCTTCTTCTCTTTTTCTTACGCGGTGACTGTAAGGGAGCGGTATCCACTGGGGATGGGAAATTCTGCTCCTCAACTACCATTTTCACACAACAATGATCTTTTGATAAATACTTGGTGATCGAGATGAGGTGATTGAAATGTTAGTAAAATTTTTCTCATATTAAGTGATAAAATACTGAGATAAAGAAGGGGGGGATAGGGGGAGGGGACAATATTGATCATAGTGCATATGCTGGGGGTAAACAGAGGATGAGGATACAGGATAAATAGAGGAGATAGAGAATATAGAGGATCTAGAGGACACAGTGGATTGAATCACAGTACGAGGACTCTCAGTCATAGTATGAGCATAGCATATACATTAATACTATACAAAATCCTAACAGGATATAGGTTATATAACACTACCAAAACATCTATTCATTCTTTACTCTTCAACTTCTTCTAAAGTTACAGTCCTTTTAGTTGCAGTAGTGGAGGTAGTAGAAGTGGAAGCACCAGTGGATTTAGATTCATTCACCAGATCAGCGACAGGCTCGCTTGATTTCCCCTTACCCTTAGTTTTCTTCACCTTAGGAACCTCAAACTCATATAATGGAATAAACGATTCGATAAAACCAACATCTGCAAAAAGATTTGGGAAGATCCAGAACTTGGTGAATGGACTCAATACCAAATAAATGATTAATCTGACAATAGCAATGGCAAAAATCAACCCAATGAACAGTAACAGCAACATTGACAAGTACCAAGCACCACGTCTCATGAATAATGGCCATAATGGGAAACAAATCAAAGTCAAAACTCCCACAATACCCAAGAAAGAATACAATGGTAATAATGGATTAGGAGGGGTAAATGTCCAGAAGAAATACTCATCATCAGCAAGAACACATTTCTGCAGACTTGCGAAACATGGCTGATCTTTCGTAGGTTTGAAACCGTTCTTTCTCAGTTCTTGTGTCGATAACTTCTTTACCGGTGCCACCAATTGATTGGCAATGAAACCTACAAACAATTTCTGAGCTGCACCTGGGTTATTCAATACTTCGGCCGGGGCAATGTAATTGTACTTCTTTTGTTTATCCTGGAATTCCTGACTCGCTAATACCCTCACACATCTCTTGAATCTAAAGAAATCAATAGGTTGTCCATTGATAGTTCCTTGTCTCATCTTCAACGATTTATGGTGTCTTAAGAAGGCGGCAATCAGTAAAATATTTGGATCTTTTTGCTTTGGAATAGGCACTTGAGCCTCTCTTACGGCTCCTGGAGCACCCACTGCTTGATTTGGAGTCGCCATCTTCTATATTCAAATCTATTCAACCACCAGTCTTTACCCCTTTACGACTCGATTTATTTCACTTTTCGGTGTTGTTCTTTTTCGTGAAGCGCGGTGGTGTCCCGATGTTGAATCTGTTTGGTGGAGAAATAAAAAAATTTTCTTAACCGCCCGAGGATACGAAGGAAAGAGCTTTGAAGACGAGAAACTTGAGATACAATAAGTTGAAGTAGACAGTTGAAGATGCCTCCAGTTCAACAAATGCAATATGCTCAGCCACCATCGAATTTCGAGAAATTCAAGATGGGAGCAATGATGGGTGTAAGTATAGGAATGACCATCGATGGGCCAAGCTAGACGATTTGTTACTAACATATTTAGACCACTGTAGGAATCACCATTGGTGTTTTGTTTGGTGGATACGCTATTTTGACTCAAGGTCCTGGACCAAATGGTGTTATGAGAACTTTGGGTCAGTACATTGGTGGTTCTGCTGCCACTTTCGGGTTATTTATGTCTATTGGATCGGTCATTAGATCCGAAAGTTTGGAGACTGCCCAAGCTTTCAAGCCACAATCTTTGAATGAGTT
This sequence comes from Nakazawaea peltata, assembly GCA_001599355.1. Lineage (NCBI taxonomy): Eukaryota > Fungi > Ascomycota > Pichiomycetes > Alaninales > Pachysolenaceae > Nakazawaea > Nakazawaea peltata. The sequence continues at coordinate 249,599 of BCGQ01000003.1, forward strand.
GAGAGCTTTGCTGAAGGCTCACTATGATATGGAGAGATTTGGTAAGAATTAGGATATCCTATTTATGAATATATTGACTTTTATATGATGATGTAGAGTGGGGTGATAAGGGGGGAGTAGAAGATCATGGGGAAATGAGTTTCCTTCGCTTGGGGGGTATTACACTAAGTGCTAGCAAAGTGCTATCTCAGATGCGAGGGATTTCTTATAGCCACTAAACCTTCTAGCCACCCCCTTTAGCGCCCCTTAAGCGCCACCCCCTTTCTAGCCACCTCCCTACCTTCCCCCCACCCTTTATCTCATAATTCGTATTCTGCTCACATCGCATATCTATCTAACAAAAATAAACATCTGAAGGCGCTTAAACCTCTAAATACACCTTATCGACCCCAAGCATGGACGACATCAAGTGTATCAATTTCAACCAGGACTTCAGCTGCTTGGCTGTAGGGACCTCGGAAGAGTATAAAGTATACAATTGTGATCCTTTTGGTGAATGTTTCCAGAAGAATGATGACGGAGGCGCCGCTATGGTAGAGATGTTATTCTCGACATCATTGATTGCCGTAGTGGGACTTGGAGACAAACCGTCGACTTCGACACGACGTTTGAAGATTATTAATACCAAGAGGAAGACTACTATTTGTGATTTGACGTTCCCTTCTTCTATATTGTCGGTGAAATTGAATCGTAAACGGTTAGTTGTGTTATTATATGACCAAATCTATATATACGATGTTTCGTGTATGAAGTTATTACACACAATTGAGACAATGCCTAATAAGAATGTTGCGATTGCTCTTTCTACATCAGATGAATCGATATTGTGTTTCCCCAGTGCAAGTTTATCGATTTCCTCGTCTGGTGAGAGTAGTAATCTTGAAAATTCAGGAACTCAACAGCAACCTCAATTGAATAAGAACTCTGTGACTGGCAGTGTTGTGGTATTTGATCTGTTAAATATTCAACCGTTGGAAATATTCCAAGCTCATAAATCTTCATTAGCAGTTATGTCTCTCTCTCGTGATGGTAAAATGATTGCTACTCTGTCTTCCAAGGGGACAATCATTAGAGTGTTCAGTACTTTGAATGGTAAACGTTTATACGAGTTCAGACGTGGATCATACGGGACACGGATACAATCGCTCAATTTCGATCATGATAATAACTTTATTTGCTGCAGTTCCGGTACAGGTACGGTTCATATTTTCAAGTTGACAGATGAACCAGATGTAACTCCTCCACCAGTTGATCTTAATAAAAGTAGTGATGTAGGATCAGCGTCGGATGTGTCTGAAGAAAGTCGACGTGAGAGAATCATTCCGGAAGAAGTATCTGATCCGGAAGATAATGAAGAACTAGAAAGAATCTTAAATATGGGTAAAATAAGAGATAGTGGTGACGGTAAATCTGCAGGGAGAAGTCGGATCTCTTCTATCTCAGGTTATTTCTGGAACAAATCGACCAATATTGCTCATAATGTCAAAGGTCAACTTAACAATTACTTACCTACAACGGTACACTCAATTCTCGAACCAAAGCGGGACTTTGCGTATTTCAGACTTCCTCATACTGAGGAATTACATAGCATATCCAGTGGGAGCCACAAACAAGATTCTCCTCCTCCGCAATCATCTCATGTTCATAATGCTATCAAGACTGCTGTTGGATTTAATAGTAGTAATGGAAACGTGATGTGTGCAGATAATAGGGGAAATTTCTACACTTATAGTATTCCTAGAGATCGTGGAGGAGAGTGTATTCTTCTTAAGCAGTTCTCATTCCAAGAATAATATGACATTAAGTAAGTCAGCGGTACCATCAACGTAGCAGTAAGATTAATTAGCCGTAATCTCAACCCAATCTCATCCAGCCTAACCAGCCTAACCAGCCTAACCACCCTTTCAGCCTCACCATTAAATATGACATCATCTGCGCATGCCCCTGCCCTGATTTCTCCCATCCCTTTTACCGTGGCCCTCTAATTTTCTGCCCCTCCCCTATTTTTCTCTCGGCAATCTGCCCTTGCGTCTAGACCACTCCACTTTAAGCACAGTTGGCAGGAAGTTGGCGGTACAGGGAACACTCGACAGAGATCAGGTACCACAGTTGAAATCACTGTACTGGATGGCTCATTGATTCCTTACCAATCATGTTCCATCTCAGGTCAAGCAACTCCAAAACTACAGGCACCTCTCATGGTAGTAACCCTACCTTATTTGAAGTGAGATTAAAGTCTCCTCATAAAGATATCATCATAATCAAAGGGTCTGAATATGAGGCTCCCTCGGCTTATGTGACGGGAAACTTGGTATTCTCGTTGCCTGAGAAGATCTCAGTCAAGCGTATCGGTTTGAAATTGATAGGTACTTTCAAATTGGATTTCATGGAAGTGTTAACTCATCATAATCGTATTAGTTCGTCCAATCCGATCAAGGAATTAAAGACGGTGCTTCAATGTGATTGGGATAATTTATTGGTCAATAGTGAAGGTGTGATAAAAGTGGGGGATTATGGGGATAATGTGACTAGGACATCATCGTCGGGAACATCCATCTCACAGCAGTCATCTGGATCCTCTACTCCTTCATCACATCTGAGTAAATCTAGTCAGAAATCCAAGTTGAAAAGACCTGGAGCTCCATCCACTTTACAACTACCAGAGCCAAGTATTCATAAAACTCCATTTGAAAATGTCACCACTCCTTCTGGAACCAATAACTTCATTTTACCCCCAGGAAATTATGAACTCCCCTTCAAATGTGTCTTACCAGGTAATATCCCCGAAACTATAGAAGGATTACAGTCGGGATCGATTTTGTACAAGTTTGAACTGTTCATTGAGAAATCTGCTTCCATTTTGAAGACCAACAACTTCACCAGACATAAATATGTCCGTATATTTAGAACATTATCGGCAAACAATATAGCATTGAGTGAGGATGTGTCGATTGATAACATTTGGCCAGAAAGAGTCCAGTATGAGGTCAGTATACCGAAGAAAGCCATCCCAATTGGGGGGACATCTACTGTTCGGATCATGATTATTCCTCTTAAGAAGAAGATCCGTTTAGGTAAGATCTCTGCCTCTATAATCCAGCATTATGTGCTCAAGGATTCCAATGAGGAACTCTATGACCATGATCAGATCATTTATGACTGTCAACTTCCCCTGATATCCATGTCTGATTTAGGACAAGATAGGTGGGATATCCAGGCTACTATTCTGATTCCTTCAGATTTGAAAACAGCTACTCAGGATTGTGAATTGAGGGACGGTTTAATCAAAGTTAGACACAAATTCAAGTTCAAAATCCAATTGGTCAATGAAGAAGATGGTCATATCAGTGAGTTGAGGGCTAAACTTCCCATTATTCTCTATATAAATCCTAGCTACAAAATCTTGGCTCGTAATATTGAGTATGATACTTATGGGAAGATCCATATCAAGCCAGGAGGATTCACTATCTTTGAGAATGGCCGTGAGAATATCCTCTCGGGGACATCTACTCCATTAGCAGCTATAAGTCCTATGCAAAGTGGGGCTAATACACCTAATTTGAGATCTGGACTGGTGACTCCGATAATTGAGGACGAAGACGACCCAGAAGGTGCATCAGTTAATGCTCCTCCAATGTACGAACAACATATATATGACCAGTTATACGATGCATTGACTGGAGCCACATCTCCTCCTACATCTCCTCGTCCTATCATTGCTAGAACTGCAGCCGATGCTGTGAGTCCAGGTCTGGCAACCCCATCAGGTGAACCAGGATCATACTTTGATATCACTCCAGGCTCAGCTACCCCTACTCATGATCTTCTTAATCAGTACTTGAGTCACCAGAGATCTGTTAGGGGAAGAGCAGGTATAGGAAATCCAAATGTAGCTGAAGACGAGTTCATATCGAATATTCAATCTGGAACTCTGACCCCAATCCATGGTATGGGGACATCTCTTCCTGAACTGATGTCCCAATTAGATTTATCTCGTATTCCTTCTTATAGTGAGGCTATTAAAGGTGGGGATGCCGATGACAATCTGGTGGATCTTTCTCCTGTTTATGAAGGGGGGTCTACTTCTGAATTAGAAGAGTCATTAAGACGTCCTCCACGTCCTGCTGCTACAAGGACAAGCTCTAGTGGGTCTCTTAATCGTTCAGCTGAGACAGGTTCTCCTCATCTTCATAGCTCTACAGGAACTCAATCTTATTTTGATGTCTCGAGGAATAGCTCAGCTAATGATTTAATAAGATTAGGAATGAGTCGTCCTGCTTCGGTTGGTAATTTAGGTGATCTTCTACAAAGACGATTAGCCAAGAAGAGTTCTCTTTCTGCAAATAACAAACAATAAACATACTTTAAACTATACTAGCGATTATTCTGGGAGGACTGGGTCGATTTTGAGATTTTTGATCTTCTCTGATAAGTCTGTGAACTCCAAATCTTTCTCAGTAGCACGTACTGTATTTTTGTAAGCTCTTGGACCTTCCAAACCTTCCTTCAACCCATTAACATCCTTGTCGAAATCTTTAGGATCTCTCCACAGGAACAATTTGGTGTACAAATCCTCCTCACCTTGGATCTTCTTGACAAGGAATTTACCCAAGACTGGTAACATCTTGAAAGCATGGCCAGAGCCACCACAAGCAACAAATAAATTCTTCTTACCAGGGACGAAATCATAAATGTAATCATTGTTGATGGTGTCGGTGTACCATAACATTTTGGATTCCAATTTGATTCCGGCTTCGACTAAGTCTGGGAAGAAGACAATTAAGAAGTCCTTGATTTGCTCCAAGATATGTTTGGTGATCATAGTAGTTGGAGGGTCGGAATTACTGGTCAATGGGATAGAGACCACTCTACCATTATCCAATTTGACGGGATTGGTATACTTGGTTTGTCTACTAATGATCTTCATGTATCCCTCTGGCTCAGTCATTGGGAAGATGAATAAACCACTCATGTATCCCTTCTCTCTTTCATGACCTACTCTGAAATCTACAATTGGGAAATATTTAGCACTGTACTTCATCATGAGATCTTTACGGTCTTCAGGGATCTTGAAAGTGACGATATTACCCTGAGTACCTTCGTTGATTCCATCGAGTTCCGGGACAAGTCCGGTTGTCCATGGACCAGCAGAGACAACGACTAAATCGGCCAAATGGCTTTCTCCATCCTCAGTAGTAATACCTTTGATACATGACTTGTCATCGTCATCGGTGATGAATTCTTTGAAAGTACCTTTGGCACCTCCAAGCACGAACTTAACACCCATCTTTCTACAAAGATAGTTAGCATAAGTACAAGCCCTTGAAGAATACAAGACTCCGGTAGTAGAATCTAAGACTCCGTTCAATTCTTTAACCTTACCTCTCTCGAGGATGTCGACAACCTTCAATTTACTACCCCAACCTGCAATTTTACAACGTCTGATATCTTCTTCATTGTTGATATCGAAGATCAATGATCTAGTACCTTCTTGTTCGGCAGTCTTGAGATTTTTCAGCTCGCCGATCGAATGATGAGGTAAATCTTCCAATCTCAAGGCACCACATCTCTCCAAAATAGTGAGACCAGTGTACCTTTCAAGTTCTTCAGCATCATCAAGAGATTTTAATTCTCTTTCCCATTCTTCGAAGATCTCTCCAGCTTCAATTGCCAATCTGGTGTAATGGACTTTATCTCCATATTGAATTCTGAACACTTTGTTAATGTCGGCCGACAGAGTATCTACGCCGTTCAAAAATGAATACTGGGCTGATAACAAATCCAATCTGTCATAGACAGTGATGTTGGTGTAACCATTTTTGGCCAAATGCAAGGCATTGGTAAGACCAAAGACACCTGCTCCGACAATAACGATTTTCAGGTCTTTTGAGTATTTTTGTGTCATTGATAAAGTGATAGAGAAAATCAAAACTGGGGTCCCTTAATTAGGGTGTTTCCCTTTTTTTATAAAAAAAAATAATGTTCTCGGCAGACTTCAATCTTGCATAGATAATTAAAGTTGGGGGTGGGGGCGCCTATTTTGGCCTAAATTCTTATCTTATCGGGAAAGGGTATGGGATACAGTAGGGGGATATTAGGGGATAAAATAGGGCGATACATTAGGGGTAACCGGTGATAAAAGAATTTCGATCGATATTTACTGGATTGAGACTGCATATTAGTGCTCATAATATTTCTGCCCTGTTGTTGATTTATGGTATTTGATTAACTCCCCCTGAATCTGTTCCCGGATTAACTATTTATCCGAGCGTTCTACGAAGAGCATTCTAAGATATTTTCCGATATTTTCCCACTAACATTTCGCCCTAATAATACTTTGTTTAAATTCCAAATTCAGTAATTTCCGTATTAAGTCAGCGCAGCAAGCAAACTTCAAAGGTGCATCTGATGATGACACATCAACGGATAGAGCCAGTAGATTGGTGACGATCCTACCTATAGCAAGCAATAATAACATTGAGCAGTCAGTATCAGTTTGTCCAAACATTATTGATTATCCACTATTTAATCCATAATATCCCTCCCCCATTTGGTTTACCCCACTATTTCCCCAGCCCAAACTTTGTCCTCTCATTTCCTAAAACGGAAACCATAGAAAAACATCGAAAGTTCGACAGCATATTTCATCCGATCATTGGAGTGATAATTTGGTGGTATTTAATCGAGTGATATTCTTTGATATTCATTGACCGATAGTGACCTAATCCACAATATGACTCAAGTTACAGACGGAGTGAAACCCGATGAAGAAGTAAAGATCTCCCCAGGTACTAATAAAGTCATCTCCCCATCTGATGGGTCAGACTTGAAAGTATCAGGTAGAGTATTGAATGTGATGCCTACAATCCCAAATCAAATTTATCGTGAGACCACTGACAGCGAATGGGAAATTAAACACCTCAGAGGAAATTCAGCTTTATATTCGTCCAATTACTTTTTAGACCAGCAAACTGAATGGGAGACCCATTTGATCGGTTGGACCGGAGAGTTGACTACTTTGAATGATGACAGTAGTCTCAATGCGACTAAAGAAGCAGACCCATTGTACTTGGACGACGAAGAGAAGGCTGACATTGAACTGAAAATCAAGCTCGCCAATAACACCGAAAATATTCACCCTGTTTGGTTATTAAGAAGAGATCAGCTGAGATGGGCAGAATATGCCGAGAACGTGTTATGGCCGGTCTTCCATTACATTCAGAATGACTATTCTGATGGTAAGCAAGAGGCTGATTGGTGGTACGATTACGTCAGATTCAACGAAGCTTACGCCGCCAAAATCTGTAGTATATACCAACCTGGTGATATCATTTGGATCCATGATTATCAATTGTTATTATTACCCCAGATTTTGAGAATGAGATTACCAAAACTGTACATTGGGTTATTTGTGCATGCTCCATTCCCATCATCTGAGTATTTCAGATGTCTTTCGAAGAGAAAACACTTACTCGATGGTATGTTAGGAGCTAACCAAGTTGGATTCCAATCGTACTCGTTTGCCAGACATTTCATTTCTTGTTGTTCGAGATTATTGGGAGCCGAAGTCAAACCTGATTCTATCAATGTTTATGGATCCCATGTCTCTGTAGTTGCTCAACCAATTGGTATCGATACTACCAGAATTGAAGAGCTGGCCTTTGATCCTTCTGTAGACCAGAAAGTACAACAAATCAGAGAATTGAATGAGGGAAAGAAGATCATTGTCGGAAGAGACAGATTGGATTCTGTCCGTGGAGTTATTCAGAAATTACAAGCATTCGAGATGTTTTTATCGATGTTCCCTGAATGGCGTGAGAAAGTAGTCTTGATCCAAGTAAGTTCTCCTACTCAATATCATTCTCTGAGAGTTGAAAAGAAGATCAATGAATTAGTTCACAGTATCAATGGAACTTATGGATCTTTAAACCATACACCAGTCCAACATTACCAATTGAGAATCGATAAAGAGGAATATATGGCTTTATTGAGAGTGGCTGACTTGTGTTTATTGACTTCTATTAGAGATGGTATGAATACTACTTCTTTAGAATTTGTTCTGTGTCAGAAGAACAACTGCAGTCCATTGATTTTGTCCGAGTTCACCGGTTCAGCTACTATCTTGGCTGATGCCACTTTAGTCAACCCGTGGGATTCTGTAGGGGTTGCCAAAGCTATCAATGACAGTTTATTAATGGAAACCGAAAAGAAAGTTGCTTTAGAACTGAAATTGTATGCTGAAGTATCTAAAAATACCGTCCAAGACTGGACTTCCAACTTCCTCAAGAACTTAATTGATACTTTAGAAAAGACCAATGATAAGTATGGTACTCCATACTTGAATAGACCTTTGTTGTTGAAGAACTATCAACAAGCTTCTAGAAGATTGTTCCTCTTTGATTATGATGGAACGTTGACTCCTATCGTGAAGGATCCAAGTGCTGCTATTCCTTCCGCTAGATTAGGTAATATCTTAGATAAGTTAGTAGAAGATCCTAAGAACCAGGTTTGGATCATCAGTGGTCGTGATCAGGAGTTCTTGGGTAGATGGTTGGGATCCAAAAACCCACACTTGGGTCTCTCTGCCGAACATGGTTGTTTCATGAAAGATGTCAACTCTAAAGACTGGATGAATTTGGCTGAAACTTTTGATATGTCATGGCAGAAAGATGTCACCGAGATCTTCCAAGAGTTCACCGATAAGACTCCTGGTAGTAATATTGAGTTCAAGAAAGTGGCCATCACTTGGCATTATAGAAAGGCTGACCCTGATTTAGGAGAGTTCCAAGCTCAACAAGCCACTCAGACTCTTTTAGATACCGTTGCTAAGAAATATGACGTTGAGGTCATGAACGGTAAGGCTAATGTTGAAGTTAGACCTAAATTTTTGAACAAGGGAGAGATCGTAAAGAGATTAGTATTGAATTCACATGGATCTAAACAATCTTCTGAAGCTGTTCTGGCTGTCGACGACGTCAAGTTTGGTGAATTGCCAGATTTCATCTTATGTCTTGGAGATGATCAGACAGATGAAGATATGTTTACGGCATTGAATGTGATTGAGGAGGATTGGACTAAAGCAGTTCAACCAAGAAACAAATTCGACTCTTATGGTATTTACCCGGTAACTGTGGGTCCAGCTAATAAGAAGACCGTTGCTAAAGCTCATCTTTCCGATCCAAATCAAGTCTTAGATACTCTTGGATTGTTGGTGGGACAGGTTTCACTTTTCGAGACTGGAGGAACAGTCGATTTGGATGATAGAGGACATATTAAAGATTCTGTCTCTAGTTCACGTTCTCAAGCTGCTATCAAGGCACATTCATTGAAACGTCAACTGAGTCTGAAATCAATTGAATAATTATATATAAAGTACTATACGTTGTTGATAAGACTTTCGTAAATTGCTGATGTAGATATGACATATTCTGTAAGCTGCTCAGGAGAAATATTCAAAAAATATGTCGTGTATCTTCGTAATGTGCTCATTAAATATGTACTTTTCAGAGACGCGTAGCCGATCTGAGGAAGAGATGAGGGAAGGTGGAGCTGATGGAAAGTAGAGCTCACTAACTTACTATTGAGTTGATAGGCCTAGATCTGAGTCATTAATCTTTTTCCTATCTTATTAAGACTTCATCCATGAGAAAATCACCCATCCCTCTACATCAAAATGGCCATTTACAAGCAGACTTATCCAGTCTAAATTCGATCTCAGACTTCAAGTTATTCAACCTACTTCAAACCTCAGATAATCTCTTAGCATCAGCTCATAACCAATGTCATATAGTCTTGGAATCACGTGATAATGTGTTGCAGTATTATAGACTAGTTAAGCTGGCAATTGGGTGTTTATTAGTGGTGATCACCAAACATTCTCAAGGTCTTTCACCGGAACAGTTACTGTCGGTTTATATCAAGTTATCATCGGTGTATTATAAAGAGACCCGGAATATGAATTTAGCCGAAGAAGCTATTAATAAGGCGATCTCCATCGCTACAAGAAATAAGCTCTCAAAACTTCGATTCCAAGCCGAGTATTTAGCTTCTCATATCTTATTTCAACATAATACTCGTCTTGGATGGAAGTTCTTGAACACGACAATTGAACATTATGATCGTGGGTACCTGGAATTTGTGCCTTTTGTGGTGCTATTAAAGCTACTCAAGTATCACTACCTGAGTTTGATCGATCCTGATCATTGTGAAGCCGTTCTTTTGGACTTGATGGGATCCAATGACCAAATTCAACAGTACATTCTCTTCCAGAGAATGATAATAAGTACTCATCGGGGGAATATTGATCAACTGGAACAGTTGGCTGCTGAAATGAAACAACTTCAGAATGAGCAGACATCGTCTCAATTGAAATGTATGTTCTTGTTAGGTTCCCTTTGGGCTAAGTTAAGTAGTAATTCTACCCAAGAAGCCAAGGGATTAGTATCTGAGCTTAATAATTTCATTAAACAGGAGAAGAAATCCGATTGGAAGGGATGGAATGAAGATGGCAGTTTCGAACTTGAGATTCAAGTAGAACAAGACCCATCTTTCAATACTAAATTCAAAATTGAATGGCTTTCCGAGTCTCAAATCACCTTAATTCTTTATTTTGTCAGTGGGATATTGTACCTTCCAAAGTCATATGATGGGAAAGGTAAATCTAATAAGTTTTTCAATGCATGTTCGACTCTTCTTAATAAGAGTCCGGAACCTTGTGGGATGAACTTTCAAGACTATGAGAATCGTATCTTATGGAATAATTACATGCAAATTCAGGTAGCTTATTATCGTGTACTTGTACGATTCAATCTGGGACAGTTTAAGTTAGAACCTAAAGGTGAAGATCAAGTCTTGTTTGAGTTCATTAATGACTACGACAATGGTGTGCTTTCATCACAAGAATTACTGATTTATCATAAACTTGTAGCTGGAATTTTATACCTTTTTGGAGCATTCCACCATGCTAAGAGAGAATTTGAAACTGCTCTAAGTTATTATATGAGAATAAGATCACATCTCAAACGTCATTCCAGTATGTTACCTGAAGAATCCCGATTCATGAATAGTACTTTCTTATTATCATTGTTCCAATTTAATCTGGGTATTGGTCCTGATTCCATGGAGAATAGATACATTGATAATGAGTTGTATTTATTGTCAAGTTTGAATATTTTGACAATTTTGGGATCCCAAATGAAGAGCAGTGTATCTGAGGAGGAGTTCTACAGTAAATCGAAGTTGAAGAAGGATATTTTAGATGATCTTGAGAGTAGTAAAGAGACAAGTTTATTGAATTTCGACCATATTCTTGGACTGACAGTCTCTGTATTTAAGATTATTTATGGACAGCTCAATTTCTCGGAGAATAAAGAGTCGGTTGATGACCTGAATAGAGAACTAATCTCTTCAATCATGACCTCCGATATTTTGGAGAAAATCGTCTCATCTTTTCCAATATTGGCTGGTATTCTTTTCTATATGTCATCGTATTGTACAACTGATGATGAAATTAAGCTTCAGAATCTTCGAACTGCGTCTTATTATGGGAAATCGGCCAATAATTACAGTATAATGGCTCTTTGTGCCTTTAGGATACATGAGATTATGAGAGATTCGGATTCTGGGAAATACAGTATTGAAGAGATTGAGAAGCAGAGGGAGATTTATGAAGAGACCAGGGTGAAGCTGGGATTTAAGAGGGAGTCAATAGTTGAGAGTAAGAATTTTGACAAGAGTATTGACGAGTCGAATAGTGTTGACGAGTCGTATTATGACCAAACCGCAGGTGATATCACTGTTGCTACTATCAAATGACCATCAAGTGACCATTACCACTTGGTGTCATGATGTTGAGATCGTAACACCAGTGAGATCTGCTCTGCATTTATGAATTTATTCGCCTATCGCTAATGTATGGAGAACACCTGCCAAATGCGCACGTATAAAATGTATAGGGAAAATCTAAGTATGCCGATAAGGCTGAAAAATACTGATAAGCCTTAGGTGGAGAGAGCATTGATAAGTAGAAGGTGTTAGCACTGGGGCAATTGCACGGAGATGGTAGAAACTATCAATGGAGGTGACCCCTTCTACATATTAAAAAGACCTTGTAATTTAGGTGAAGCTCCAATTTACAGAGAATCTGATAACACCCTTCATTATGTGGACCTGTTATACGACCCACCTCAAATCCATATTCTTTCATTGGATGAAAATGGAGATGCAGAGATAAAGCACGGAGTTGAAGAATATGGCTCTTGCAGCATTGAGAATCGTAATGTCTCGAGACCAGGATTGAAAGTACTCGATGTCGAAGAAAGTATTACTGTCTCATGTTTCCGTAAAGACCATCCTCAGTCATATATTTGTGCTTATTATCTGGGGATCGGATTTCTTGACGAAAACACTGGCGAATTGGAGATCCTCAAAGAGATCATTCCACCTTCAGAACGTAGTATTCGTAGGTTTAATGATGGAGGAGTCGATTGTAAAGGACGGTTTTGGGCAATTGAGATCGACCAAGTAGGTGTTAGTTATGGAGCGGGCAACTTACCTAAAGATTATGGGGACCCAATTGCAAGATTATGGAGATACGATCCCGATGGGAGTCTTCATATGATGCTGGACAAATTTCTTTGTGGTAATGGCATTGCATGGAGTCCTGATAATACTAAAATGTACGTGAATGATTCCATGGATTTCAAAGTTTATAGATTTGATTTTGATGCCGAGACTGGGGCTTTATCCAATAGAATTTTGTTCATCGACCGTAGTGAAACCAAAGACGAGACGGATGGAATGGTGGCTGATGTTGATGGAAATTTGTGGATTGCAACCTTTGCTAGTTACGGAGTGATGGTATTCAATCCTGAAGGAGAATTGATCAAGAAGATCGACTTGCCTGCTAGAAATGTGACTTGCACTACGTGGGGGGGTAAAGATTATAGCACAATGTATGCTACTAGTGCGTATAATAAGGAACCTGAGATTGAGCGTGATTTTGGAGGGCAATTATTTAAATTTGACACAGGGACTAGGGGGCAACTGAAGTATTTATTTGGGGGGTAATTTCAATTACATTGTATACTGTGGACTGTATTATATACATACACTTTACTATCTACATACGTTATATAGGAGATATACATACTGTATAGACTATACGGTATATATCTAGATATGTAACAATAAACTGATTCTGATAGTGGAGAATTGATTGGTAGTTATAGTCTTCTTTCTCTTGAACGTTGTATATCTTAAGGTGATCCCTCCCTTGTTCCACCCCTTTTCCTATTCATTTCCTCCCCTTTTATTCTGCTTTTCCCTTTCCCTCTATATTTCCCTCTATATTTCTTATTTTCCTTCCTATTAACCCCTTTTCCAAGTTCTCCCCTTCCCTCATATATAAATTATATATACTTTTTCTTAACAATCTACACACAATAAAGAAAAACAAAAGCTAAAGGCAATTGAAAATAGACGCCATTGAGAGCAATAGAATTATTGTACCATACTGTATTAAATATCACCGATGAAATCCCCCAGCACGCCATTACATCCAAATGCCGACTCGGAAGCCAATCTACATGATCTTCTGAATCAACAATCAGTAGATTTCGACCTCGATTTAAACCCTGATATGTCAGATCCGGAGGATGGCGAAGAGGCGGTCAGAAGATCTGGATCTCAATCCTCGATGATGGAATTCAATCCTCCTGCTATTGATTACGCTACATGTGAAGATTTAGATGATGGTGGATTCATCGATATTGAGCAACCCCGCCATACTCCTATCAATCCATTTAAAGACTCAACTATTGAGAATCACTCCCCTTCAGTGTCATCATATCAACCATCACAAGCTAAGAAATTGTCTTCTTCACAACAGAGCAGATTTGTGCTGTACTTGGATGATAGACTATTACAAGTTCAAAGACGTTTTATCAAGCATTTATCTTCAGAGAATGACCAAGTGGAGTTGATGGAAACTGACCAGATTCTTACGATAGATCAATTACTAAGAGAACTTTCGGAGATTTTGGATCTTATTTGGTTCTCGATGTTCGAAACTAAGGATATTCCATTACTTTCACACAAAGATATCCAAGTGGATCTCCCTCTGATGAACCAAGAGCGTAACTTTGGCCAGGCCAGTTACCTCATCAAGATTATGGGAGATTTAAATGATTATATGGAGAAATATACCATCACCGAATGGCATGATCTTACTAATTTACTTACATTTATCAAGAAAACAGATAGTATAGTCACTATACTCATCGACCAATCTGATAAATATGGATTTTCCATAGTCGATAGGACTGCCAGAGTAAGAATGGATCCTATCATTACCAGGAGTAAGATGTTAGTGATTGAGAAATTTGAACATATGAAATTTGAGTTACATAAGGAGTCGGAATCAAGTCAGAAAAGGAAAATAGAAACAACTCCTCCTCCAGAATCCGATACTACTTTATTGAAGTTCGAAGAGAAGATCGGTGAAGTCTATGAGGGAGTCATAGATAGGATATCTATATAAAGCACCACTTAGAGAGTGGAGAGATTTGTAAGAAGTACACGACCTTCTCCACATTTCGCACAGTGCACCGCGCGCTGCTCAGTGCTCAGCTCAGTGCACGACCCCCAGCCCCTGAACATTGCGCGGTGTGGGGTGAGCTCAAAAATTCAAGCCAACTGGGTTCAAGTGAGGGTGAAGTTGTGGTGACCAGTTTGATGAAATGTGGTTCTTTCAATCTAAGCAAGAGGAATCAACTATTCCTTCGGATTTAAGTCAATACCTCGAGAAAAGGGCATCCAAAATCTCAGATCAAGACTTCAATGTCATAGTTGGTACTATAGATAAGAGATCATCTATGGCTCCGGCTCCTTCGGTGAATAATATCAAATATGATGGAGATAAATCGAATGAGATCCAGATCACTGCTAGAGATGAAGATAATGCGGTATTCGAGTATAAAAGAACCAATTCTCTCAAAAATGCAGTCCTTGAGAATTGTTCAGAGATCCAAGCACTGCTATTTAATTGTCTCTCCAATGGACCAATTGAAGATAGATTGAAGGGGTGTAATGAGTTACAGAATTTCCATCATGAATGTATTAATAAACAAACAGCTATATTCCAGCAGTTCAATTATGAAATGACTAACAATATTCGACAACTTGATAAGATCCGAGGTATTGCTGATGTTGTTTTTAATAAGTATTTTAAGAGCTATGACGATTTGGGGAATGAGGAGAAGGTGATGGGGTATCGGAATGAGATAATGGATAGAAGGGAGAGGTATTATAAGAATGAGAGGTAGTCAATGGCCACCTACAGACATGCCCGACCGATCCTACTGGAACATTACTTACAGATCCTACTGGGCCATTACCTACTGGTCGACTGTCCATTACCCACTAAACCTAATTCAGATAATTAACCCAAACCCATAGGCTATCTAACCGGCTCAACTTATCACTATCTTGATCTACTAGATCCTACTGTCCATAAAAATGACTCTATTTTATTTATTTACGTATAATACAAGATTATTCATCTTCATCATCTTCATCTTCATCGTCATCGTCATCATCATCTTCATCACTTGAAACCTCCTCTCCAAGTGCCTTCAACTTCTCTTTATATTCCCTCTTTGTCTCTCTCAATAAAAAGAACAAATCATCGAGATCACTCTTAGGAACCATCGATGACAATTTCGATTTCAATGACTTAACCTTCTTCTCCTTCTCATCGATCGTTTCCTTCAGAGACAGAAGTTCAGTTTCGAGTTCAGATGCTTTGGACTCGGCTGATTTCATTTGAGATCTGAGAGTTTCAATCTCCAGAGCAGAAGAGGTGTGGGTCTCTTTGATAGACTCAAGCTCTGTAGTCAAGGACTCATGTTGTTTGGTCAAAGAATCATGTTTCAGTGTGATCTCTTCGGTCAGAGTGTCATGAACCTTCTTGAGTTCTTCGATCAGAGTCTCATGGTCTTTCTTGAGCGCTTTCTCAGTCTTTTCAGCCTCAGATTTCAAAGCTGTTAATTCAGTTTCCAATTTGTTCAGCTTCTTCTCTGACTCAGCAAGTTTAGTGTTAGTCTCTGTTTCCTTGGACTTGAATTCGTCAATTTGCTTTGTGAGACCTTCACGTTTGGAAGAAAGATCGGCAACTTGACTTTTCAACTCAGCGACCTGAACCTCCATTTCAGATTCCTTCTGCTTAGAAGCGGCAAGAGCAGCTTCATATTCTTTACTCTTAGACTCAATGTCCTTGGTGGAAGAAGCAGAGGATTCCTTTAAAGAGTCTAACTCCTTCTGGACCTGTGACTTCTCCAGTTCAAGTTTCTTAAGATCAGCATCGGTGGTCTTCTTGAGTGTTTCTAATTCCAGAGTAACCTTCTTCAACTCATCAGTCTTGGAAGAGATCTCACTTTCAAGTTGACTCAGTTTCTTGAGTGACTCTTCAAGTTGAGATTTGGATTCACCCAGCATTTTCTCACCTTGAGTTTTCAGAGTCTCCAAGGATTTGGAGAGGTTGGCAATCTCACTTTCAGAGGATGAAAGCTGCTTCGAAAGCTTGTCCAATTCACTTTTAGAAGAGGAAAGTTCCGTTTCCAAAATCTTCTTCAGCTCGTCAAGTACGGAATTTGATTTCTTCATCGTCTCAAGTTCCTGATTCACAGAACTGATCTTGCTCTCTAAATCAGAAACACGGCTTGAGGAAGTGGATTTCTCCAGACTCAAACTCTTCTCAAGCTGAGCAGCAGATGATTTATGAGTCTCAATCTGACTCTTCAACTGTTTGACCTCCTCCTTCAACTTAGAAATAGTACTCTCAGCCAGTTTAGTGTCACCTTCAATTTGAATCTGTCTGGTCTTATGCTCTTGATCTTTCTTGGAGAGCTCATTCTTGAGATCCAGCAATTCTTTCTCGGTCAGAGTCAACTTCGTCTCCACCAGACTAAACAGATCAGTCTTGGACTTCAAATCATTCGTCAACTCATCCACTTTCTTATCAAGTTTGGTCTTATCGTCATCTGAATCCTTCAATTTGGTCTCTACACCAGCCAAAGCGACCTCAGCCTTCTCCAATGAAGCCTTGACGTCATCCCTTTGAGTAGCGATCTCTTGTTTCTCCTTCTCCAATTCACCGATCTTCTTAATATAGTTCTGCATTGCGGATTCCGAGTCTTTAGTCAATTCACTACGTTCATCTTCGATTTCCTTGGCCTTCTTAGTCAACTCACTCTTAAGATCGGTGATCTCTTTCTCCAAGTTCTCCACCTTCGTAGTTAATCTCTTTTCTTCAGTCTCATGCAGTGAAAGCAGCTTCTTAGCGGCGTCTTCCAGTTCTCCGAGCTTCAGACTCAACGATTTGTTCTCGTTTCTACTGTCATTCAACAACTGGTCACGTTCGGTCATTTTCAGCGAGATCAGTTCCAATGTGAAGGCCAAAGAGTTCTTCTCCTCCGAGACAGACTCCTTCTGTTCTTTGAGGTCGATGAATTTACGTTTCTCTTGAGCTTTGAAAGTGTCGAATTCCTCCTGGAGGGCCGAGAGATTGGAGCTCAATTCCAGGTTGGTCGATTCTAATGATGAGATAGTTTCAGTTAAGGTAGATATTTCTTCTTCCAAGGATTCCTTGGCTTTCTCAGCTTCTTCGAGCAGCTTGGATTTCAGACCCAAGTCCTGTTCAAGTTTGGTCTTTTGAGTCTCAGATTCGGTTTGGAGGGTCTTCAATGACTGCTCGAGATCATCAATAGTCGATTGGAGTTGTTTCTTTTCATCAAGTAAAGTGGTTTGAGCAGTTTGAAGAGGGTCGAGTTGGGATTTGAGAGAGTTCACCTCTTCTTGAGATGACTTCAAGGTCTCTTCAAGTTGTTGCTTATCAGATTCTAATGATTTTTGAGCTTCGGTGAGGTCACTCAATTGCTGTGCAAGAGAGTCTTTCAGTGACTTCAAATCACCATGATCAGTCGTAAGAGCCAGCAACTTCTCAACAATACTGGACTTTTCACTCTTCAATTCATCATGACTAGAAGTAAGTGATCTCAAGGATTCAGAGACGGAATCTCTTTCAGATTTCAATTCCTCATGAGATTTACTGAGAGTATCCAACTTGTCCTCAACAGTCTTCTTGTCTGAGGTGAGAGAATCATGAGCTTCAGCGAGAGACGATAACTCCGATTTCAATTTCTCTACAGACTTCTCCGACTCAGTCAACTTGTCAGATAACACCAGCTTTTGAGATTCCAAATCTTGGAGGGCCGCTTTGTTGTCCTTCTCAAGTTGAGTATTCTTTTCAATCTCTTGTTGGAGTTCATTCTGAGCATTTTCAAGATCTGAAGTGGTCTTAGTTAGTTGAGCATTCAAGGACTCAATCTCAGATTTCAAGTCTGCGATTAACTGATCAGTTT
The DNA here is from genome assembly GCA_001599355.1 of Nakazawaea peltata. Lineage (NCBI taxonomy): Eukaryota > Fungi > Ascomycota > Pichiomycetes > Alaninales > Pachysolenaceae > Nakazawaea > Nakazawaea peltata. The sequence continues at coordinate 268,018 of BCGQ01000003.1, forward strand.
GCAGTTGAGAGGAATCAGATTCTGATCTGAGTTCTTTCAATTGTTGCTCAAGATCAGATTTAGAGGACTGCAATGATGCGATCTCATCGAGTTTCGACTTAATTTTGGATTCGTAATCGGAAGATAAGGACTCTTTGTCGGTGGAATGAATATCTTTGAGAGATTTGAGGGTAGTTTCGTGAGTCTCTTGGAGAGATTTGACGGCAGATTCATGAGTATCTTGAAGAGATTTAAGCTCTGTAGAATGAGTGTCCTTCAATTGCAGATGATCCAGCTCGAGAGATTCTTTCAGTGCTTTCAGTTCCTCAAATTTCAACCTCAAGCTTTCCAAAAGCTCATTCAACTCCGAATGTTTAGAACCAGATTCATCTAATGCTCGTTGATGTGATGATTTCATCGACTCCAATTGCTCAGAGAGTTCCTCTTTCTCTTTTTGTAAAGACTCAATAGTCGATTTCATCGAATCGATACTCGACTTCAAAGAGTAGGTCTCATTATTGGTCTTCACAGTCAATTCCTGGAGCTGAGTAGTCAATTTTTGGTTCTCAGACTTGAATTCCTCGATCACTTTGGAGCTAAGACGTAACTTATCAATGTATTGCAGATTAGTCGATTCGACATTCTCCAATTTGGCTCTGAGAGTGGCCATTTCAGAGGTCAACCCATTCAGTTGGTTCTTCAGATCACTCAAATTCTTCGTTAGCTCGGTACATTTGGACTCCAATTTCTTAATCGAGTCTTCTTTCAATTGAATCTTCTTGTTGAGATCAGCTACGAGTTTCTCGTGTTTCTTCAAGGTGGAAGTTTGGTCATTTTCAAGTGACTTGACTCGTTTCTCCAAGGCCTCTTTGTCTCTGGTCAATTGGAATAACTCTCTACTCATTTTATTGATTCCGTCCTCGGCTTTCTTCTTCAGTTCGCTGATTTTGGCTATCTCCAGTTCAAGTTCCTTCGACTTTTGTTCAAATGACGAAGCTTCTTTAGATGAGGATTGAAGGTCCTCATAGTATTTAGAGGAAGTTGACTCCAAATTGGCATGTGACTCTTTTAATGTCGATAATTCGGTGTTTAAAGAGACGACTTTCTCCTTCAACTCCAGTTCAGAGTCTTGTACGGAGCTTAACTCGGTTTCAAGTTTCTTCAATTCATCAGAAATCTCAGTATTGCTTTTCTCATGTTGCTCGATCAACTCAATCTTCTGTTTGATCAAATCATTGGACTCTTCAAGCTGTTTCTTCAACTCCAAATTACTACTCTCAAGTTCATCTAGAACCTCGTATGAAATCACACCAATAGGATCAACCGAAGGAGATTTCAATCTCTTGACACGAGGCCATACCTCTAAAAAGAACTCCTTGAAAGAGTAGGTCAAATACACTTCTGGCAACCCTGTAGAGGCATCTTTTTTATACTTGAATAAAGAATCATCTTGGACATGAGCAACTAAACTACTCTCTCTAAGCAATCTGAGCTTCAATACGTAATTCTCTTCTCCAATTGTCTTCAGAATCAAGGCATACAACTCGGTTCTTGAGATGGTAGAGTCGCTGGCCGTAGAATCATACACAATTCCAATCATGAACACGATCAAAGAATCGACAATCACAAAATCAGTCACATTCTTCACCTGTGACACATAAGATAACAACGAGATCAAGTTCGAGTACTCCTTCAAGAAATCATTACAACATTTCTTATCAAGATATAACCATGTAGATAACAACATCAAGTAACCAAATGGAATACGAGGATCGGACAATTCTAGAGCTCCCATGAGTTTCTCTTGAAGGACTTGAGTCGAAGGAAGGACTTCTTCACCCAGATCTGAATCACCAATTTCCAAATTCTTGATCTTTTCCCTGATTGTATCGTTCAACGAGAGTAATTTCATCAACAATACACAAGAGAACCATGTTTTGTAGGGGTTAAGTTTCCATTCGTCGTCATATTCGAATAACACGGTGAGGAAATTGGCCTTCTCAGTGGAACTTGCCGTGAATTCAGCCAACTGCTCGTCAAAAAATGCAATTTGCAGTTCGGGATTCTCCTCGAAATACGACTCCAACACCATCTGAGCAGCTACACGAATCTCAAACGTATGGACAGAATTACAATGAAGAATCCAACTAAGCAATGCCTGGATAATCGGCATCACCTGTTCTCCATTCTTCGAACTATTAGGCAGAGAAGGATCAATATAAGGAACATCGATCTGAGAAAAGACAAGCTGCAAATCGTTATTCCCATTGATGATATCGGCAACAGCTAGTAACGCCTCCTTTCTGACAGGGTTTGGTGTAGATGTAGTGAACAGTAACTGGAGCAATATGAGGACAAACTGATTGTCGGCAAGAGTTGCCTGGTTTTTGTGATTATTAGCGACAAAAATATGCACAATCTTAATGCATTTCGATGCATTGAGGATTCTCTGGTCGTTCCAGAAGAAATCTTGGTCAATCAACGGTTGCTGGACAAGATGGGCAAGTTTAGGGATGCACAAAGTCTCGATGAAAAGTTTTTGATTCGAGGCATTGAATTGAAGAAGTTCAATGAACAAATCGAGACAATCCAAAACAACTAAACTACCACGTAACAGACCTTCTAAGTTGAGAATATCGAAAAGTTTGTCGAAAATGTTCTCGAAGGCCACCAATTTTTGAATATTAAAGTTGTCTATGGACAATCTGGTCAATAAAAGAATGGCTTCGTTTCTGATGGGTTCATGGAGGTCATCTAAAGCGGAGATGATCACCGGCAAACTCAATGGAGACGAGAGAAGCTTCTCCTTACTTGTGATCGGTCTTGTCGACACCAAGAGCTCGAATATCTGAAGGATATACAATTTGACATAGAAATCTGACGAGTCACTCAAGAGATCAATTAAGATCTGGATGATGGACTCGTTGGTCAAGACCTCGTCCGAGACGAAAAGTGAGATCTGGTCCATGCTGGACACGACACCTAAATCTTCGGCGTTCTGAGAGATCCGAAGATTACGATCTCTGAAGTCAATTGCAAACAGTAGATCGTCATCATTATCGACGGTGGAGTCGGTCTTGACAAAGAGGATCAATAGCGTTTTCAAGGCGCTCTTTGCTAAGTCCAAATCGTCACTCGAGGAGACTAGGGCGGTGATAAGGCCTCGAAGTCCATGCGCTACGACTGTCTCACGGTATTCTCTACTGAAGGCTTTCAAGCTCAATATGGCGGCTCTTCTGTCGGAGATCAAGGTTGAATTGGTGAGGCGGTCGCACATTTGGATGATGATTTCCTCGGCGCTTTGTTGTTTGGGCGCGTTGGGCGCCAAAAAGTCCGAGATTGTGTTCATACTTGGCCCTCAGTGTGTTGGTGTTGAAAGGTGTTGAGTTTTGAGTGGTGTTTTGAAGGGTTCATCGGTGTTCTTTTTCCAGAAGGGCAGGAGAGAAAAGGGCAGGACGCGAAAAGGACAGGAGAAAAGGACAGATGGAGAATTTGTCGAGGATGGGCAGAATGGAAGAACTAGGGCAAATTTGTAGAAGTTTGATAATATGCTGAGGGAGAAGAGGGATACATAAAAGGGATACAGGAAGTACAGGAAGTACGGGAAGTACACAGGAGCGATACATGGAGATGAGAGATTAACAATCTGATAGTGTGACAGGTGGTTACTGTATACAGAATTAGGAGATATCATTTCTTAGAAAATTCGATTGAATTATAAACTGTACTATCTGGTGTTCTATATGGTGGACTACATAACTTGCACTATAAGGCACTTAATATTCGAAGTCTAGAAAGATATAACACTACTATACTATCGCACTAATATAACATAGTTATAATGCGCTTAACAGAAAATCCAAAGAGACTTCTGGAGAAAGTAGCTACTTATCAATCCTCTTTATAATTAACACCCCTATTGATGCCATCCCCAACAAACAAACCGCCCAATACGACCCAAACATACTCATATATGGAGTACCCTTAGAGTCCGTCGCAAACAGTATACATGCCGCAATAGCTCCAAATACCTTATAAAACCCAGCATACATAGACACTTTATCTGGGTCATTCGATAATGCACCCATAATAAAGAATGCAAAGGTCTGGAAACACCCATCTTGGAATCCATAAAAGAAATATAACGCAATATACAGTGATGCTTTTCCCCCATCTGTGATATCCATAGGAGGATCATAAGGAACCAGCCGGTTAGAATCTCTCAGAGGAAAGTATCCACATAAACTTATTACAAAGACTAATGCACTTAACATTATCCAAGCAGATACTGATCTGAACCTTCTAGTCTTAAAAGGCAAGTCCATATATACTCCCAACATGACTGCACCCACCAATTGAGAAACTCCATACAATAACCCGTTGTATGATCTTGTTCTCACATTGAAATAGTACTGGTTGAAATCATTAGACTGATATGCGGGATAATAAAGAGCCATAAAAGAGAATGGTAAGAAGAATACAAAGAGGGGTTCATTACGAATACAATTTAAAATTCCACGCAATTCTTCGGTGAAACTACGTTGACGAGCACTAGATACTCTAGTACCGTCTGTACGAATCATTTGGTCCGCATTAGCAACACATAACCCAACTAATCCTCCAATGATCATTAATATGGTGAGCAGCAGGTATGTTCCATCACTTACACTGCCGGCAGAAGTATTATGACGATTTTCAACAGCAGGAATAAGCCCTCCAACAACGGAACCCAAGAAACTGAGAAAGAAGAATATAGCCACGAATCGACCTTTTTGTTTCTCAGTTGCATAAGATGACATTGCAACACCACAAGCAGTCCAGAAGATTCCAGCTCCAAAACCACAACATGCCCCTGCAAAATACACATACCCTTTATTTTGAGTATTGTTATAACACCAGAACAGAGAACCATATACAGCATACATAGTGGCACCGACTGCCATGGTCAAACGAACACCGAAGAAATTGACAAGAGACCCAGAAACCAAAGCTACTGCCGCAAATATAGCATACAATACAGTATTAGCATTATCAGCTACAGTGGCATCGACTTGTCCGGCTCCTCCTAACGAAACCAAAACATTGAAAAGACCCACTGCAAGAAAGTTGGTGAACCCAGCAAAGACAACTTGTGTATATGGGTGATAAAAATTGGGAATACTCAAAAATGAGAGATGGAGTGCCCTATCAGGGTTCAAGCTAAGGTTATCTTCTGGGCCAATTTCGACCGACTTCAGGCTAACAAGGACCGTATCTTTCTCAGACATACTGAAAGATACCTACATCTACAGATAAGAAGGACATGTTATCTCTGTCCCCTCTTTATATATTTCTTATCTCTAGAGGACCCCTATTGTTTGCCTTATCTCCCCCTGCAGATCCGATAAGAGCAGGTTACAACTGCCATCAAATTCCCTTTCTGGGAAACTCCCGCAGATAAGCCAAACCTTATTTAGCTGTGGAAAATAGTCATCGTTATCTTATCGGCAAGCGAGAGAAGCATGGTTAAGGTTTTGATGGTCGGGGTGCAACACCCGCACATGTTCTCGCGAATTGCTTACTTTCAAGAACACACCGATCTTTTAGGGATTTATGACGACGATACAGAAACTGCCGATAAGCTTGCCGAAAGATACCCTGGGTTACATAAATTCGGGTCTTTGAAGGAACTGTTAGCAACCGAGCCTGATTGTTGTTTCATTCATGCCCTTGATCATGATGTACCTCGTTATACTTATGAGATCTTGGAGATTTACGATAAGTTGAAAGGTCTCTTCTTGGAGAAACCCGGAGCGGCCAAACCACATGACTTGTATAAGCTTGTTGAAAAATTGAAACAGTACCCCGATATGGTTGTTGAGTTCGGGTGGGAGATGCATTATTGTGAGATGGTAGAGTTCGGTAAAGAATTAGTCAGCAAGAAGACTCTTGGAGATGTCACTATGGCCCATTTTCATGGAGGCACTCCATGTGGAGGTGCATTAGAGAAATGGCAGTCTCTAGATACTACTTTGGGGGGTTTTATGTACACTGATGCGTCACACACTTTTGAAAATGTGATAGATCTCTTTGGACTCCCCTCAAAAGTAATGGCATCTATTCGGAAACTTCCTGAAGGTACCGAAGATTTCAATTGTGTTAGCATTGTTGAGGATTTATTTGAAGGGGAGAAACATGAACTGGTACCAACTAGAGTAGGTCGTGTAAGATATGAAGATATCGGCTCAGTCATTATGGAGTATCCCGATAAGAACGTTGTTCTGGATTTCACTGCGTGGGAACTGAAAGATTGGTGTGCTGATTGGTCTCTTGATATTTATGGGACTAATGGGATATTCCATGGATTTTTGAACCCTCCAAATGTTAATTTATATTTAAGAAATGCTCGTGATGGATATCCAGCTGGTCATTACGATATGCCTACAATGAAACCAAATGGGGAATCCAATTGGCTTCATTATTTCGAGAAACAACTTGATATGTTCCTTGACAGATGTGATGGGAATCATACACAAAAAGATGAGGTTTGTGGAATCACCTCGGAGATTCTATTGATGAAACTTTTAGAGGCCATTTTCGATTCGGCAACTTCTGATAAAGCTGTAACTATACAATGACTACTAATAAATTTCTAAGCTTTACATTGTTCTATTTACTTTCATCTAAAAGCCTTTTCAATTCGTCTAGCTTTTGCTGAGTAATCCTGACCAGGTCTTCTAAACTCTGTCTGCTCTTACCTTTCATTACATCAAAATCAATAGATTTTGATCCGAATTCTTTTGCAAATGTACTTGAGTCTCCATTCCGCTCATCGATCCACTTCCAAACGTCATATTCCAGTTTGTTGGAGAGGTAATTCTTAGTATTGAAAGTGTTCTGTAGAAGGATATAATCCTGTCCGTTAATTTTCGCATTAGCAATTACCGAATTCAAGTCATTACCTGATGAACTTGGTCTTAAGAAAATGAATAATACAATTACGATACCAATTATCAGACCAAGAATGTTAAGACTGATAACCAGTTGAATTTGATCGAGTAAAGTTTGTTTAGGTGGCTCAACCACCTCCACTTTAGGCAGTTCTTCAACTCCTTTGGTCTTTCTTCTCTTCTTAGAGGTTGTAGCAGTTCTTTTTCTCGAAGATGGAGCAGCAGTTCTATTTTTAAGCTCGCTTATCAACACTTTCATACTCTCTTTCTGACCTTCTACAGATCCTCTTTCTACAGGGCCTTTAATCAAACTTCTACCAGTCCAATCGACTGCAGTAATTACAGTCAAATCAGTACTATTAGATTCACCCCATGAAAGTAAAAATGTCGATCTTACAGTAAAACTACCACCACTAGGAACGTCTGGAGTCAGACTCACCTGAGTTACCTTGATATAACTGGAGAAATCGCAGTACTCCACTGTTTCAGTGATATTACATTTTGTCTGTTTAGGACCTACAGGACCACTCAATGGCTTAGTATAATTGTACTGTCTTTTCTTGACCCCATCAGATGATTCCAACTTGGGAATCTCAGAAATGTCAAAATTCTTGGACTTTTCCAATACATTTTTGAGGAAAGAGACATCGTCACCGAACATGAGCTCGAACACTACACCCAATGGGGCCTGAATATTATCTTCGGAAATGAGAGTCTCATTAGATTGACGCTCATAGTTAGCAGAAGTAGAAGAATGACTTCTTGGCCCTTGGAATATAATCCCATTGAAATTGTTCCCCGCATTTTCTTCTGCTGGGGTTTCCCCGGATTTTTTTCCAGATTCATCCAATGAATAATCGTCTTCTGAGGAGACCTCAACCAGTGGAATACTTTTCTTGGAGTTGCTATTTTGCATTGCTTTGGATCTCAAATTGAAGTAATCTTCTCTGTCATCATCATCGGAAGTGCCCTCGGAAATATCAGTGTCAATCTCAGCATCGGATTCCGAGTCCGACTCGAATGAAAAATCGATAGATCCATGGTTGCCGGGATGTATATTCTGATTCCAACACGAGCACATCAAATCAAAAGTAGCATCTCTCGTAAGAAAAGAGGAGAAAACGCTTCGGGAATGTAAAGTCTGGATAGATATGGCATTAGGGAACAATCCGGCAGTGTTCTTCTTCTCTATCTGTATAACTTCTGAGAACGGAATGGAGAAATTCGTTACCCATCCCAAGATATTCGAATTGAAAGAGATATGATCAGATGATATGTAGATCCTTCCTTGGACTAATACCTCTTTCTGTAATGCACAACTGTAATCCTCCATCAACTTCTCTGAAGAAGGGAGTTTCTTGAAGAGCAGATGGAATTCCGATTGTCTCTTCTCACTTGGGAGGGTGAATTTGGGTCTTCTGGCTCCCGAAGTGCTAGCTGCCGCATGAGATATCAGAGGTGAGAGTGGTCCGAGATTATCATAAGAGTCTGTCCGATGACTGATATTCTCCGGGTCTTCCACTTGGAGATTAGAGAATCGTTTCGATCCGTTCTTCTTTTGTTTACGTCTACTATCTTTATCTACACTTACATTGAATCTGGTTGAATGACCTGATGGTGACATGAGGGGTCTTCTTGATGGAGACGGTGAGGCCAGACGGTTGGAATGAGAGACTCTTCCAGAACGAGACCGTGTTGGTTCCATTGGTTCAGAAGCAACCCTCTCAGAACGTCCATTTCGAGTCGATGTGAAATCTGAAAGGTTCAATTCCCCCTTCCCAAGTGTACTCAATGGGGTTGTTTTAGTGGGTTCAAATACTATACTTTTTGAGGGTAAAACGTCATTACTCTTTGATGCTCGGGAATTTGAGGTGACCAATTGCGATATATGTTCATCAATAGGATCATCCAGTGAGAGATGTGCAAGATTATTCCCAGACCGATGCGATATATTCTCTGTTATGTGTTTGAGGGTGGAAAAAACATCACCTAAACTCAGCTTGGATTTAGAAGCAGGAGTCTCGGCTCCATTCAGTGTCTCATCATGATCTTGCCCATCGAAATGACCAATTGTGTTTATATGATCTGCAGCAGCAGTTATAATCGACGACAATATACCTGCCTTATCAGGATTTTCATCTTGCTCAGGAGCGTCATCCTCCAGCGTGAGTAGATTAGTAGACCTAGAAAGATTGGATGGAGCAACACTGGATTGGGTATTGGTATCGGGGTTTTTATGCATGCCGGGGTGGAATGAGGTATTTAAAGCCAGATTTGGATGCAAAGAAACATTCAAAACACTATTCACCTCGCTTTTCGGGATTGAGAAACTTGCAGATGGTGCGTTGCTATGGCTCCGGGTCAATCCGACTAGCGGGGAAGACATTCCATTGAATTGGATCCTGCTGCTGTCACGGGATTTTATCGAAGTTATTTGGGGGAGATCAATGGACGAGGATTTGTGATGCAGATGTTCATTGAAGCTCAATTTCTTGGTAGCTGCCTTATGTGATTTTGACCTGTGGAATAACTTCTTAATCTTCTTGGAAGAAGACAGGGGAGTGGCAGAAGACGACAGGTCTGGGGTCTCCATGTTGATAAAGGTGAACGAGCAAAGCCCAATTGAGGTTATTTAAATGCAGCCGGATGCTCACAAATAGAAGTTGGGATGTGTGATGGAAGTGATGGTTGCTTGATTTTAGTTCAAGTTGAATAGTTGGCTTGGATTTGAGATTGTGTAGTTTCCTAATTAGGAGGGGCAGGTAGGAAAAGGGCAGATTTTAAGCAACTAGAGGAGATGATAGATGGAGGGGAGAGATTGGAATGGAACCGGAGGGGGGCAATTAAAAGGAGTGGCTTGAAAAGACAGGATAGTATTAGAATAATGAGTGATGTCATAAGGGGGGTTCAGATTGTCGGTACTGATAAATAGAGTAAGTTGTTTGTGGTGGTTAATTTTATATACTGTATTTCTATGTAGTGTTGGGGCAAATTTCTGAAAAAAATAGTACTTAGGGGCAGAATATTAGATGAACCGGTGGGCACACTTAGGCACACTGACCTTGAACAGTTTGACCCTGAGCAAAAGCCAAAGCCTCAGCCCCGCCAAGTCCAATCCTCACTCAATAACCCAAACAAATTCAGTACCCTCCTACATCTCTCAATAATTCATACATCATTCTCTTATACACTAACGATCTTCAGCCCATTCATTCTCTCTCTTAATGGCTACCTCTTCCTCAGCAGTGAAATCATTGACAATGTTAAAGGTTTTTCTGATCTCTTCTGGAGATTTACCTCTGATCATATCAGCAACCATCTTACATCCGGCAATTAACAATGGTTTGATGTTCATATAATTAGCAGCCAGAATAATCTCATACAACATCTCCTGATCAGTACTTAAGAAATGCTTGTCCCATTCAGCAATAGGAGCAGATTTCATAGAATCATCATCTTCTTCATCATCAAATTCCTCATCTTTGTAATGCTCACACCATTCCAAAACGAATTTCATCACCGAGGATGACACATTTGGTAATGGAATCTGCACTGGTTCGTCATCATCATCGTCTTCTTCTTCCTCATCTTCATCTCCTCCCAGTGGGAACAAATCCTTCAACATATTTTTCAATAAAATGGATTTCTCCATTACTTTTCTCTCAACTGGGAACTTCTCCTCATCCGAGGAAACTAAAACATACTTTCTAACCATATTAACCTTACCTGTATCACAATCGATTTGCCTCACTCCTCTCCTAATAACAAGTCATTTTCCTTATAAAAAGTGTTTAGGTTGGTGTTTCCTATTTGGGATATTGAGTTTGGATACACTACTGAATTACAAAGATTATGGATATTCATTGAGATATGTTAAAAGTTGGAATAAACAGCAGCACTGAGTTCGCTCAATTCGGGAGATAACTCGAATTGCACATTGCTATTGATATGAGGGATATTCTTAGTCAATTGAATCAAAAGAGTGGCCAATTTCCCACTTTCCATCGCACCGGCCACATTCTGTTGAGCAGTTTGCATATTACAGAGGACTAAAGATTCGAATACTTTAGCTGTGAAGTCTTCTTGGATGTAATTTTTCAATTCCAGTTTCAAACCTTCAAATTTGAGGGTAGAATCATTAGCGTATGTGCTATAAGCATCGGAAGGTTGTTCTTGTTCGATCTCAGGTTCATTCAAGCCTAATACATCTGTGTAATCCAATTTAATCGAGAGCAGAGTAGCTTTAAGTTCTTCGAAAAACTCCTCTACAGTAAACTCTTTCCTCACATTGATATCCTTGAACCGTTCTTGTACCAGAGAAGATGTCAGATTGACAATCTGTTCATAACCTTTACTCATAAGATAAAAAGTAAGAGATAAGAATTTCTTCTCACCTTCAGTATCCTCCTCTTGATCGAGTTTCAATTCTTCTTCTTCGTCATATAATTTGATTCCTTGAGTCTTTGAAGCCAAGTCGATTGCCGAACTCAAGTACAGTTTCCTAGATAACATATTGAGCTGGACAGTAACTAATACTAAAAGAAGGGCTTGTGATGAAATGATGCTAATGAATCTAGAGATAGTAGTCAATTTCAACTCTGACCATAACTCCAATTTGGATTTCTTAGTGAGTTCAACCGCATTATTGTTATTTGAAGGTACTCCAGTACCAGATTCCGAAGGTATATCATCACTCACAATAGTAGACGCGGCCAATGGAGCAGAGGTCGACGAAGATAATTGCTTCTCCAATCTGATCATTTGCAATTGCTTGAATGTCTTCTCCACAGGTAACGAATTCATTATCGGTTCATTCAACACCGAAACCAAACTCATAAACGTCATGTACGCGTCCATCTGAGTCTGGCGGTACCGTCTCTTTATTTGCTCCTTGGTGAAGTTCTCCTCTTTGACTCTTTTCTGGAATTCCAGTAATTTACGTTGAAGATAAACCGCCGACAAATAAATCGCCGATATCACTCCAGTGGTGATGAGGAGTCGTCTCCTGTTCCTGCGGAACAAAGATCTCAAGTACAGAAGCATCTTGGCGTCTATCTTATAAAATCAATTTTATTAACTAGTGTTTTTAGATAAGTGTGGAGGCGCAAAATAGGGATGGAAATTGTGTTAAATTACACGACTATTATACAGGGAGATGAGGAAGTTGAGAGGGAGAATATTTTGGCCATAGTATGTTGACAGCAGATATTGGATGGGTGTTTTGGGCCTGTTGACTTGATATGCCACTCACTTCTTCTTAGGTTTCGATACTCTTCCGGATTTCTCTGGTCTAACTACTTTCTTCACTTTTTCATCTGGCTGAGTGAATTTAGTATGTTTACCTTGGAATGATACCTTCGAAATAGCAGGTTCTGGAGCCCCGGTGACGACAGTCGAATTCCCAGAAAGAATATGACCCTTAAAATTCTTCTCTTCAGCCCCCTTGGAGTGAATATTCTCTAAATCCTTCAGTCTCTTCATATATGATTTGCATCTATTCAATTCGTTCATAATCTCATGATCTTTGGTATCAACGCCGATCGATTTCAAGTATGCAAATAATAATGACGATAAAATGTAAGTGTATCCGTTATTAATCTTGATTTTATCCATTGGTGAAGCCTCATCAAGTCTTTCTTTAAGAGACTTGGATGTTAGCACATCTAACAGAGGTTCAAGGTTGTCTATAGAAGTGTCAAGACTTCTAATGAAAGCTTTTACTTTTTCAGTATTCTCCATGGTAACTAACTCGGTATTCTGAGATCTCTTAGTATCTTTAAGTATATCCCAACTATATCCTCAAGTATACTCCAAGTGCATCCTTAAGTAAAAATTTTATATGCAAATTTGAGGTGAGCAGATACAAAGTCTATGCGAAGAGTCGTGTACCATTTACTAATACTAGTTATTCGTTAAATTAGGGTGTAATTATTAGTCGTGTATGTTATCCTAATTATCCCAAAATTGTCATCTCAGGTCGTGCAATCATCTCGATCCCTATTGTAAAAAGGTCGTGCGCAGTACAGCAATATCTCTCCTGAGGCTCGGCAATCAGAAAAAAGGGGGATGAAAGTGATGAATTAAGAATTAGTAAGGGTTTATATTGAAAGGAATAGAGTAAAGAGGAGCTGTTGATTATTTTAAATTATCGCTATTTACTCAGATTCCAAAGATTTAATCATTAAATCACTTTCCCAAATAACAAACGCCCATACATCAAGATTTACTTCAAGCTTTACTTCGAGCTTTACCTCTTGTCTTATTATACTCTGCATAATACATTGTACTGCAGACTCAAGCTGACTAGATATCCAATTTAAAACGGACGAAACCGCGCTTAACAATTTCCAATAGTTAAGCACATCCTCAAAAAATCCATTCCACTTCACCGCCCCATCAGCCCCTTTTACAAATCCCTCCTTTTCATCCACCCTCCTGCCTCATCCTACCCAATTTGGCACTTGTCAATACAAAACGGAAGGGAAAAAAATCAACCTTGGAAGAAAAATAAACCTTGTTTTAGACGGGGAGATTCGATAGAATAGACAATTAATAGGGGACTTAGAAAGTCTAGAGATTTTAATAGTGACATCTACGACATAGTTGAGGTTCTTGGAGACTCAGAATTCTCTTGTTTGGTGTTTATTAATTATTTCTGCCACTTATCTAATGTCGTCTGAAGACGTTGCATCCCATCAGGGGAGCGCACCCAAGACTTTTGATCTTTTTAATATTCAGTTGGACAAGGACAAGTCGGAAGAATTTTATTCTCTTGTTCAACAAATTATTGATAGTCATGATCTGGAGCTGGTCCAGCTGTTGAAATCTAAACTGCTTATGTTGTACAGTGAACTTACAGCTGAGCTTGCCAACAATCGTCTTTCGGAGATGGATGAGCTAATTCTGGCTGTGGAATCTTCTTCGAAATCGATAGAAAAGAATTATAATCGTTTTGCTAATTCACTGATCAATAATGTTCCTCCAATTAGCAAGCAATATGGTACTGAATTTGACCCTATCACTCAGAAATCATCTTCACCTCCACCATCTCCTCCATTATTACCATCGGATATTGACGTTCCACTTTTACACACTCCATTGACCAAAATGACAAATCAATACTCAAAGAGACTCGATACCATAAGAGATAAATTTGCATACCAAAGAAACCTCATAGACAAGAAATTACTCGTATCAAAAGATTTAGCATGGAGACAATATTTCAAGGATCGACAAGATTATAAAGAGAAACGTACTGCCGAGCTAACAGATACTTTGTCAAAGGTATCTGAGGAGTATAGAACTGCATTCTCGGTACAGAATGAGAGGTTGAATGAGTTGCAATATAGAAAAATGGCCTCCAAAGAAATTGTACAGAGGAAGATGCAACGACAATTATTGAATGAACAAGAAAAACAACTTGAAGCTAAAAGAAAAGTGATGACTCTGATTTCAAAACACGGATTACATGCACAAAGATCACTTGCAACCGGATTAACAGAGGAAGAAGTGGATTGTGATGTACGGCTTATGAAATTCTGGAATTCTGGAGAAGATCAATCTTACAGGCAAATGAAACGACAAAAAATATTAAATGCTAGAGCTCATGTTCAGAAGAAATCTGATGAAGCAGCTCGTAATATCGATGTACAAGTATCGAAACAAAAAGAACGCGAAAATAATATGAAACGGGCCTTTTTAGACCAATTCCAGAAAGATCAAAATGACAAGCAGCACTTCCCAGGTCCACCTTTTTTCGCTGTTCCACCTCCAATAGATCATCCCCTTCATGGAATCCCTCCAAATTTCCCTATCCCACCTGTTTATGATGGAATGATGTACCCACCTCCACCTCCACATCAACAATCTGCATTTTATTATGGACCTCCTCCCCCTCCACCTCCTCCATTTGGACCGGGCCCCATTCCTCAACTGGATTTCCAACAGGCCCCACTTCCAACACGACCAGAAGGTCCATAAACTGTAACTACATATGATTACTATATAAATTACGCATCTACAATTAATATAAGCACCTTGTATTATTTAAAGAAACGTGTAGCGGAGATGTGATGGTGATGGTCTGAACACTTCCCTGTAGCTACTGGGCTTGCCCTTCAGGATGCTCATCGACCTTCCCCTTAGACTTTGCCCTTGGAGCTTCTACGGATTTCTTGCCCCTTCAGATTTTGGCAGTAGAATTTTGCCCCTAATATTGTTTGCCCCTCAGAATTTTCCCCTAAAAATCATTTTCTTTCACAACATTTGCCCCTACTTCAAAAATATACCTTCAACCCCAACTCAACACCCATCGCATTCACCCATTAAGATGGACTCAGAAGCAATAGCTACATTCCTTCTGATCACAGGCACCGAGGATGGTGCCATGGCTTCCAATTTTTTGGAAATGAGTGGTGGTGACTTAGATACCGCCGTCTCTTTATATTTCGAACATGGGGCAAACGCGCTGGGCGCTACCAATGGCGACTCAGGATCCAACCCGAGACTGGATGACGAAGAATTGGCTCAGAGACTCCAATCTGAATCATATAATGAGAATCCTGATGAAGTAAGAGCACCAATTCTGTCGACTGTCCAACGTTTAGTCGACGATATCACCCCATTCTACAATGATCTGCCATTGAATCCGGCTCAATTATTCGCCGGACGCGGTCCACTGGGGGTTTTCAACCAATTGAACAATCTGTTTCTGTCTAGAACACATAATGCATTTGACTACGATGGTATGGATGAACAGGAGGAGAATTATGACGACGATGATGACTATGATATAGCAGAAGTTGATGGTGGAGATGATGAGTATGAGGTCATTCAAGAGGGAGATGATAATGTTTATTCGGATGAGGAATTAGTTCAGACCACAGATAATGAGGGTGATATTACATATGTACGTAGAAGAGTGTTGAGGAGATTGAATCCTAGACGGAATTCGAGTTCTCGCAGACGTCTTTCTCATCAAGCATCGCATAGACTGAGATTAGCTCAACTTTTTAGACCTCCATTTGATATCATTTCTAAATATGATTTAAACATGGCCAAGACAGTTGGAAAACTGGAGAAGAAGTGGATTATGGTCAATGTACAAGATATGTCTGAGTTCCTGTGTCAGCTGTTGAATAGAGATCTTTGGTCCCAGACTGAAGTCAAGGATATGATTAAATCCAATTTTGTATTCTTACAATATCCTCATGATTCTCAAGTTGGGGAGGAATATAGAGGTTATTATCCATTTAGTGAATATCCACATATCGCAATTTTAGATCCTAAGACAGGAGAACGTGTCAAAATGTGGACTGAGCTGCCTCTGCCACGCCGATTCATTGAGCAATTGGTGGATTTCTTGGATCGCTTCTCTCTTGATCCTGGCCATGTCAATCCTATAGTACAACATAAGATAAAAGTTGATCCTAGCACTCTCTCGGAGGAGCAGCAGATGGAACTTGCGATTCTGAAATCGTTAGGGTCGCATGTAGAGCAAGGTGAGGGTGTTTCGGAACAGGGAACAGGTGATGATCCGATATTATTGGATTCTGATGATGAGAATGGAGAGTATAGTGAATTTGAAGAGATTAGTGATGAAGAGGATGTAGTGGATAGAAAGGAGGTGGCTGCTGAGTCTGTTCCACCTGAGTCTGTGTCCACTGAATCAGTTTCTGAATCTGCTCCTGTACTGTCTGCCACTGCTAGTGCCCCAGAATCCTTAGAGACCTTAACTGACGAAGAAATATTCGCAATAATCTTACCAAAACCCCATGAAGAACCTCTGCCTGATAACTCGACTACTACAAGAATACAGATAAGATCGGGAGACGGTTCCAGAGTAGTACGTCGTTTCCAAAAATCAGATCCAGTTAAAGCTATTTATGAGTATATTAAGCATGACTTTGAGTCGGTTAAAGATGGTAAATTCTTCACTTTAATGAGTCAGAGAACGAATTTAATTCGCAAAGTGGAAGATTCATTAGAAGAAGCAGGGCTCTTAAATGCTTCTATCTTGTTGGAAATTGAAGATTCAGAGTAATAATTTCAGATTCTTATCGATCTCCTTCTTGGGAAGGATTTTCTCCTTGATATATTCTTGCAAGCAATATTTACCCCCAACGGAATACCCAAAAATCAAATCTGAAGCGACATTCTTGGTCATGGAGTTCAAATAAGCCTCTAATACTTTGGAGAATTCAGATGAGTTGATTTTGGAGTTCTCAATGGCCACCATGAACTTCTCAAATAAAAAATTATATTGTTTGGGGGTGATTTTGGTGTTATGATGTTGGGCAAATTTCTTGGAAGGATATTTGGATTCATGTTCTTCCAAATGAGCAGTAGCTCGTTCAAGTACCTCGTCAAGATTCGATGACCTTTTCAATACAATGGAAGGAACCTTGAATCTCAGTTTGCCCTGGAAATATTTCTTGACCTCGTACTGTTTCGACTTGTTAAGATCAAGCCTTAAGTAAGAGGAAAAATCGATCATCACCAGCCAGGATTTTTTTCCTACTCGGATCCAAGGAAGGTCGTGTTTTTTTAACAAAATATGGAGGGGTTCTTTGGTGGTCTTTAACTCTTTGAGATATTCATGTATACTATCATAAGTTGTATATTGTACTTCTTTTAGTTCGTCTTGTAGTCCTAAGGACATGGAGGAGTCCATTCTAAGTTGTTCGTTTTGGAATCCAAGTCCTTTCATTGGGATATTTCCTGCTAATGAAGGCTGTAATTGTATCCCTGTTTCTCTAATATCTACAAAATCTACAATATGACATTTCTCTTTATTTTCATGGAGTCTGAGACCTCTGCCTATCATTTGTAGTAACAATGGACGAGATTGAGTAGGTCTTACGATGAAAATCGAGTCAATGTTTGGGATATCTGTACCCTCTGTGAGTACTCCACAATTCATAAGAACATCGATATCTCCATTTTTGAAATCCTCGATGATGGACTGTCTTTCGGAGCTTCTGGTCTCGCCAGTAAGATACTGACAGTTAATCCCATTCAAACGAAATAAATCAGATAATGTCTTCAAATGTTCAATATTAACACAGAAGAAAAGAGTAGATTTGAAATCAAACTTCTGTCTATGGGAGATGTATGTTTTCAAAGCTAACTCATTTACATGAGGAGTATTTACATATTTGGCCAAGCAAGCCAAGTCATAGTCTCCAGAATTCGTGAGTGGAACATCCTTCAAACCAATTTTAGCATGTACAGGAGTTATCCGGAGATCCACCAACCAATTCTCATCTATCATTTCTACAAGATCTTTATTATATACAACTTCTTGGAATACTTTAGCCAAGGGGAGTTTATCGTGACGTTTTAAAGTGGCAGAGAAACCTAATATTGGAATGGAGTCATTTTTCAAGCAGTCGAAATAGTCAAATATTTTTAGATAAGAAGGAGAAACAGCATGATGACATTCGTCTACAACTATCAGTTTGTATTCACTAGGATCATAGAAAGCCAAACGTCTTCCTTCAGATCTGGTAAGAGATTGAACAGACAGAATTACGATATCTGCCTGGTGAGTCAGTTTTTTATCGGCCATATCAATCTCAACTGACATATGAGGGAGAAATTTCTTAATAGTAGACTCCAGTTGTAAGGCCAACTCTTTCCTATGGACCAAAATCAACACTTTATGACCTCTAGTGATTGTATTTGGCGGTATTTTAGGTATGATATTACTGAATATCACCGTTTTACCTCCTCCTGTAGCTAAACTAACGGCAATCCTTGACTTCCCAGACTCAAGTCCCCTAAGACAGGAGTCTATACATTCTTGTTGATAGGGGCGGAGGATATAAGGTTCCAGGGCGGTCGCTGATTCGAGAACCGAGCTGGTTAGAGCTGTGGGATGAAATCTTCGTAATCCCAAACCACCACTACTTCGCACCAAGTATTTAAGCATCTCTTTACACTAACCCTTCTTGAGAGATGAGACTAAATAAGTGCACACCAGACTAAATATGTCGATGCGTTACCTTGAAGGAAAAAATCAAAATAAAACAAAACCACATATTTTTGAATATCTTTTGAACGATTACTCAGCACAAGGGCAATGAAGATAAGTTTATGGATCGGGGTTGTTTTGGCGTTTTGGGCCGGAATACTGAGCCTGGATGGCTCTACTCATACAAATAATTGGGCGGTCTTGGTGTCCACCTCGCGTTTTTGGTTTAATTACCGTCATATGGCTAATGTGTTAAGTTTCTACAGGAGTGTCAAGAAATTGGGAATCCCAGACTCGCAAGTCATCTTAATGTTGGCGGATGATATTGCTTGTAACTCTCGTAACTCGGTCCAAGGATCCATTTTCAACAATCAGGATAGAGGAATCGATTTATACGGAGATAACATCGAGGTAGACTACAGAGGTTATGAAGTGACGGTAGAGAATTTTATAAGATTATTAACAGACAGATGGGATGAAGATCAACCCAGATCCAAACGGTTGCTCACCGATGAAAACTCCAATATCTTTATCTACATGACAGGTCACGGTGGAGACGAATTTTTGAAGTTCCAGGATGCCGAAGAAATCAGTGCATATGATCTTTCCTACGCCTTTGTGCAAATGCATGAAAAGAAACGGTACAATGAGATCTTCTTTATGATCGATACGTGTCAAGCCAATACGATGTACTCGAAAATCAATTCCCCAAATATTCTCTGTGTGGGATCATCAGAGATCGAAGAGTCCTCGTATTCTCATCATTCCGACGTTGAGCTCGGTGTGGCCGTTATCGACAGATTCACCTATTATAATCTCGAATTCTTAGAGGGGATCGACAAAAACTCAAATAAAACAGTACAAGATTTAATCGATACATACACTTTTGAGAATATCCATTCTCACGCGGGAGTGAAAAAGGATTTATTCGAACGTGACTTGAAAGATGTGTTAATTACGGATTTTTTCGGTAACGTTCAAAAGGTGGTGATGGATCAGCCTCTGGATGACCTTCTTTATATTTCAAATCATGACGCAGAGGGGAAATATAAGCAAAACACGAACAATACCCCTCAACAATTGGAATTTAAAAAATCTAAGCTTGAATCTTCGAAAGTTTCCGACAAACTTCCCGGCACCTCAGCCACAGCCTCCCCATCAATCCCCGGCTCAACAATTGCCTCCTCTTATTCCACCACTATAGTGCTATTGGTATCCCTTCTTGGAATAGGGGCTCTCTCCTTCTTCTAGAATTTCTATAATTAAGTAAATGTGACGTACTTTTTTTTTACCCTTTTGGGCTGTTTACCCCTTCTAGACTTTATTTCCCCTTTAGGAACTCAACCCCTTTGTTGGGTTCCCGGAATCACAAGCTGCGCAAGCGCTAGCGCTCTCTCAGCGCTTACCCCTTCAATGATCTTCCCACTTGTGTCTTTCCTTTTTCCTTCGCAACGAGATCAAAATTAACCTTCAACTCCACCATTTATCGACATCATCATTGGAGATTAAAACACAAATTCGTATCCGAGAGTCACTTCTGTTTTTGAGAATCACACGTATCAGGAGATTTGAGAGCTTCCACAAAGAAACATCGTCTAGTTGCAACAGCGCCATCGCCATCATTTAGTATCGGTAATTAGATTGGGGTTTCCTTGGGCTTTGATTTCTTTGGACATTTTATCCGCAATAACAAGCATATACATACCGCGGTAGATACTGATACGGATTCATCATACAATATTGCATTCTTGCTCTACTGGATAGATCGCAAGAACGGTTTTTGAACACTTGACCCGTTCACAAACTATTCATTTTTTTAGAAACAAGTCGTTCACGGCTTCACATATCGCTGTTAGTTTTCATTTCATTTTGTCATATTGAACTGGGTCGATTGATTCATTTCATTGCTTCGTTTTCTTTTTTTTGCATTTTAGCACCATGTCGTTCAATTATAACATCTATAAGAACGGCGGTTTATTGAACAACCGTTACACAAAAGTGGAGGATATCAGTGAAGGTGCCTATGGTATTGTCTCTCTTGCTGAAGATACTCATCAGAACCATAAACTTGTCGCCGTTAAGTATATCACTCAGTTCAATGACGATGATGATCAGCCAACTGATGATGACACCGTCCCAAAGGTTGAGGATCGTACCACAGTTTTGGAAGAGGCCAGACAAGAGATTGGGATTTTGAAGAAATTGGGTTCTCATGCCAATATTGTCGAATTGTTTGATTCGTTCGATTCCTATTTGATTCTCGAATATTGCTCAAGAGGTGATCTTTATGAGATCATCAAGGGTAATTGTGGTCCTGTCTCTACTAGAGATATCCTTGATGTTATGAAACAGTTAACCGACGCTGTTACTTATGCTCACGAGATGGGTGTCTATCATAGGGATATTAAACCTGAGAACATTCTTGTCACCGAAGATTGGACTATCAAATTAACCGATTGGGGTTTGGCTACTACCAATACCAAATGTACCGATTTCAACGTTGGAAGTGAACGTTATATGGCACCAGAATTGTTTGACCATCTGGAATTGGAGTATTATGATCCACTGAAGTGTGATGTCTGGTCTCTTGGTATTTGTCTCTTGAATATTGTCTTCTCAAAAAGTCCATTCTCTGTTGCTAATCAGTCTGACAAACTGTTTGTCCATTTTGCTGGTAACCGTGAGACCGTATTTGATATTTTCCCTACTATGAGTTATGAGTTGTTCAATATTTTGAAGTATGCTTTGGCTATTGATCCTGATAATAGATCTTTGGGTAGTATGACTATTGAGATGAAGAAGGTCAAGCATTTAACGTTGGATTACGATTTCCTGGAGTATATGCTCGAATCTGAGAGTCGTGGCAACAGCAAGCATGAGGAACGTTCCAAATCGAATCCTGTGGCTTCCGAACAAAAGCGGTATATTGCTCCACACAGGGCCCTTCAAATTCCAGGAAGACAGTACAGAAACACACCTCAATTGTACGACAAGAATTCAAATGGTATTTCTAGTCGTTTCAACAATAATGGACACAATAACAAACCTGAATATTTCACCCCGAAATCGGTCTTCAACAATTATATGGATAAGGTTGATAGATATCAAAGGGATCAGAAGAACGACGCTAGCCGTCGGAAGAATCAAAGAAACAGAAGTAAATATTACAAGAGGAAGAATCTGAACAGAAGAGCCTGGAGAAAGAGTCAGAAGAGACCTCCCAACTCGCAAACTTCCACCTCTGCTCATCAACATCAAAGTACTCTGAAGGGAAGTTATACAAGTGATGGGTTCTTGAAGCCTTCCCTGATCCGCCGAGTTTCACCTCCTTCGTCTTCTTCTTCCTCTTCGAATCAACAAGTTCCAGAAACTCGTAGATTCGCCACACCATCTGCGAGATACAAGAGGTATTCGGGACATAGTAGTTACTCTTCTAGTACTGGGAAATATGTGCCACCTGGCTTAAGATCCCCAAGGTTGGATATCCGTTCTGAGACTGATCAGCTGGATACAACCGAACTGGAAGATGACGTTCTCATAAGTGATGACGACGATGATGAAGACGAATTGTTTGTCTTGGAAGAATACAGCAGTACATCTCCTCGGAAGTACGAGCTCAGTCAGAAATCGAAGAAAAAGATCCAAGAGATCTTCAAATTCAACCTTCCAGAATCAATCGAATCCAAAATAGCTTCACAGCCATTAGTTGTATCTTCGTCAAGTGGCTCGAATCAGAACAAGTATATCCCTCCACATCACAGAAGAAACTCTCATTCTGCTGTATCCAATAGACTGCGTCCAATGCAAGCAGCTGGCTCTAAACCTAAAAGAAGTTCAATGTTCACAGAGTACGGTTCTGTTCCTACTACGTCATTGAGACTGACTAAGCTGAATCAAAAATTCGATAAGAATTACAGTTCAAAAGATTTCGGTGTCAATGATATGTTCCATACTTTTTCAAGGTTGAAATTAGAGGCTAAAGAGAACTCTTCTCATTTAAAGGAGGTGTTTTTGTCTGATGATGATGAGGAAGAGGACGAATTTGATGATCAATCTGATCGCGGTAATGGAGAAGTTTACGAAACCAAGAAAGGCGGAGAATTCAAATTCGCCTCTCGAGCAATTCCTTCTCTTTTATCATCTTGATTTAAACATATTTATGGGTAATATGTGCCTTTTTCTATGAAAAATTGTAGATTTCTTTGTAAACATCGTAACACCAAACCACTTCATCAGGCGGCCACTTGAACGATAACATATACTTATACAATGTAACACAGTCTCGTCAGCCTAATATAACCCCAAATCATATCCTACTAAAGTCTGATCATGCACGAATATTTTAAAAAATCGTATATAATTTATATATATCTTTAGCTGGAAAAAATATAAAACAAGCATTAAACATCATAACACCAGGTGCCCGGCAGCATTAAACCAATCAGCTCTAAACAGTAACCGTTGTGATATTTGTAGTGCAAACCCAACAACCCACTGATTACGCACCTCCCAAAAACCCAAGGTGATCTAATTCTTCTATGCAGAGAATTAAAAAAGGGGGTTAGTTTTTCTTTACTTTAGAATTACTAGTATTTGCAGAAGCACCAGAAGAAAGTTTGGCTAGTTTTGCACGTTCCTTCAATTGCAGGGTTTTCAGTAACTGATAAATTTTGGAACTTAACATCTCCAGACTCTTTCTAGTGGTTGAAGAAGGTGTTTTAAGAGTGGATGTTCCACCATTGTAAGGATTCTGCCATGGTGATTGGACAGAAGACATCGGAAATCTGCCTAAAGATGGACTAATCATCATTGGGAAATTTTGTGCGTAAACCAGCTGAGAGGACTGCTGTTGAGCAGGTTGTTGTAGCTGAAGTTGTAAAGACAGGAGATATGCATCATTTACAGAGGAATATTGACTGTATGGCATGTACATGCTTTGATTGTCGAATTGGGGGTACAGCAGCAGCATCTGCATCAGCTGTTGTTGTTGATGTTGGTATAATGCTGTCTGGGTCGATGGTGGACCACATTGCACACCATTATACCACAAATCATCGGCATTACCAGGTCTTGAGACTGAAGGTACATAATACAGCGGTGACAGGAACGGTAAAGGCAGAGCTAACAATTGGGTCAGGGACATCAGTTGGGTCATATTTTGATCATTAGAAGTTAGCCCAAACTGGGAAGTGATATCTTGATAATTCTGAGCAGGGAATTGAAGTGTAGCCGAATCTGTAATTGCATCTGCAGCTTGAAAGAAATCCAACGGGAAATCATCATCTTCGTCATTTGCTCCTTCTTTCCTGCTCTTGCGCTCACCTGTCGCGCTCATTGTCGATTTTTGCACTCTAGAAGGTTGTTCGCCAGGGGGAACAAAAATCTCTTGGAGTGCAAGCTCATTTGATACAAATAATGGTGAGCATCCCTTTTCTTCGGCTGGGCTTTCGGTTTTATCTTCCGCAGCGGTAGATTCGCCACCAGGGGAAAAATCTGTATGAAGCTTGGAATCAAATAGCCTTTTTAGAAGGTCTGCTGTCTTCATATGAGGATCATAAGAAAGGGATAAAGATGGTTCCAGAAACAGGACCGTCACAGCAGTTCTAGAATCCTCATATTCTCTTTTCAAGTCCCTTTCTAACGCTTCGACAAATAGTTTCTCATGAGGCACACTGAACCAGAAAAAGACTTTTTGTTTCTTTTGAGTTCTAATACAATGATTCTTATGAAGGAAAGCTAGAAAAGGGGATTTTGGCTTTTCTAGCACGGCGTCCATCCCTGACTTAAGGGATCTCAAATCACTAAAAATACCTTCTTCGAATTTTTTCTGGTCGACAATCTTACGACCTAGCTGTTTAAATTTATATGTGATACCTCTGACGATATCTGTTCCTGTTATATAGTAGAGATTATTCCAGTAGACACAACTAATGAAACCATCCTCATCATTAAGGTAGTATCTTCTAATAACCTGATTTTCTTGCCAACTAGTTGGAGCAGTGGCCAAAAAGAACCTCAAGTCTTCAATAAGAGTCAAAGCCTCCTCGACATTTGATGAATGATTAATTATGCGCCTATCCAGGTCTTCTTGCTTCGTTTCCTTGGTAACCCTTCCGAATGTCATGGCAACGATGCAGAAAAAAAAGGTACAATAATGTGTGGGACGACACAATAAGACTCGGTTGAGGGGTGAACTTTACCGAGTTGAATGACTATAAAACGATTCCAGTAAGTGATCCTCAATCAAATTTGAGACTGAATCAGCTAACTTTTGTATCAAAATTTATTTCAAATTTCGACAGTGTCCGACAGCTGAAATGCAGAGCCGAGTAAGCGAGTGAAAAATAGATGCAGATCCAGCCTAAACCTTAATGAATTTGGATCGATTTCAAAAACGTAGAGCAGAGTGAGATTGACTCACGAAAAGGATATGATAGTTGAATATGATGTGTAGTCTCGGTAAACAAAGTTGACATCGAACACACCACCTTAGAAAATATTTCGTCTCCAATTCTTATAAATTTGACGTGGGTGATGAATGTGTAAGAGAGAAGAATTTTTTGTATTTATTTCCCTTTTCGGAGTTAGTCTGAAGACCTGCTTAAAAGCAAAACGACGATGAGTTTTGAGAGGAAGGAGCTGATTCAAATCCTCAACATCGAGGGTGAAACAAGATATATATATAAGTTTGATGTGGATGTGAAACAGAGGGATTTAAGTTGAGATCTTCAGTTGGTTGAATGAAAAGTGTATTTTTTGAGGCGAGTTCAGTAAGTGAAATTTCTTTAAGCATATGGTTAGGTGGGTAGCAAAAAATGACGAAAAAAGAGGAACTCCACACTATGCAGGGGGGAGATGCTCAATTTGGCAAGACAAAGCATGGGCCAGACTACAAGGAGAGAACTATGGGAAGAATGCTGAACCACCATACCAGGCAAATATACGAAGACAGCGTACTATTTACTCAACCTGAAAACCTCAATCTCTATCACCTTCCAGGTTCATACCAGCTGATTTGTTTCATGCATTTAAACCCTTATCATTATGTTGCATCATTTTTATTATTTCGATCACTTTTTGCGGATTATTTTGAAACGTTATCCGAGTTTCTAACTCCGGTTACCTCAAAAACTAATCGCTGATCTGAAACTGCACTCATTAATCAGAAACAACCCACAAATCGACTGCATCGACTGCGTCAACTGCAGGGCTTGCGAAACATACAGGATATTACAAGATTGTCCCCTTGCAATTCTTATTTAAATGTACCCCCCATATGAGGCTGCATCTGAATCACGGCCTTGCGCAGCGTAAATTTCCAATTCCGCTTACAAATCATCCGCCAAGCTACGTAGGCTCTCACTATTTTTCTTAGCTCTCAAGATTCTTTTTCTAAGCAAAGTAGCATTTTTGTTTACTTTGTTTATTTTTGCTTCGGTTTGTTTTCAATCTCGAGGTAGAAACTGGTAGAAAAAATCTCGAGAGAAAAAGACTCCGATGGAGAGCAAGAGCATCAACGGACCGGTCCGCCAATGGTAGATACATCAAATAAAGAGAACAATAGCATTTGGAGAGTGCCGAAACCTGTGAAGGTCCTTTTTGACACGTTTCCTTTACAGGAACACGACTCTTCAAATATAGAAAAAGATGAGGCAAATTATTATAGTTATGGAGACAACAAGTATCAATTGATCACTAAAGGAGATGAGCTTGAGAATGCCAAACGGACTACTTTTCAACTCGGTGTTTATAAATTGAGCCCATATAAGAAAGATTCTACTGTGATGATTCCTAATGATCCTATTTGCTTGTCATGCCAGTTAATTATCAACCTTCGCAATGGACTTTTATTCCCTAGAATCGATGATGACACCTCTTCAAGTGCCACTCCTCGTCTGTTGAGCAAAAATTACATATCTGTGGTATCTTATCATGCTTCACCAGAATCACAATTGCCTATATTCATTGAGGAGCACCAACCGTCTCGCAAGCGTAGTATCAATTCGACAACACTTATCAATGACTTGCAAATGACCAGAACAAAACCTCACGAGTATATGAAATCTCTTCTGATTGACTCTATATTATACGATTTTTGGATGCTCACGCTTTTATATGACATTGAACAGGACCAAATTGCCAATATATACTTCCCAAATTATCAAAAAGATCTGGTCTTAGCCAAATTGACTTTGAACCAATTGCTTGTTTCTCTTTTACCTCGATTTGGGTTCAACATTAGAAATAAAAACATTGCCCTGGTGGTCGACCTGAAAGCTAATTGGAGTATAGGAATCTCCAGTATTCGTCAAGCTCTCAAGAAATCCAAGGCTGCCTCCAAAGAAAAAGAGTTAGTACTACTGAAAAGTAAATCGTTATTAACGTTACTTTCCAATTCTCTTGAACGTCATCCATATATCACAAAAGACAAGACTCATCCAGGTGTTTCCGATTGCAAATTGGCCGCTATCATATACCATGTGTTACAGTTTGCCCCTGAAGACTGTCTTTTCGCCTCATTAATCCTGCAGGATTACCCCATCTTAGTCAACCACTGCTTTAACGTTATTGAAGCATCTCTCTAATGACATTAATTTCCTATCTGGGTAATCCCCATTGTAGCTCCAGATCTGGCATTTTTTCTTCTTTCCCTCGGTCGATGCTCTGCGCCCTCGGAAAATCTTAAAAAAAATTTTCGTTTTTGCTTTTTTCCTCCAAAGTTAAGGGTCTTTTTATATACGAGGGGCGTCAGCGGACAGATCAAGATCATTTGTATATAGAGAGGTATGACACTGAGTATTAGGGTTATCAGATCTGTCAAAGAGTTCAGAGCGTTTAAGCAGCAATGCACGTTGGCGCAAAAATCGATAGGGTTTGTGCCTACCATGGGTGCCTTACATAAGGGGCACTGTTCTTTGGTACAAAAGTCGTTAGATAGCGATGACACCACCGTGGTGTCGATCTTCGTCAACCCTTCGCAATTTGCACCAACTGAAGATTTAGATGCTTACCCTCGTATGCTTGATGCTGATTTGAAAACCTTATCGAATTTAAATGGAAGAAACGGCGGTGTAGATGTCGTCTTCGCCCCTACTGTTAGTGAGATGTATCCTAATGGTATCCCATTGGACCCTAAACAACAAACTGGTGCCTTTGTATCTGTTTTGGGAGTCAGTGAGGTACTTGAAGGTGCATGTAGACCAAATTTCTTCAGAGGTGTTGCCACTGTTGTAACCAAATTGTTCAACGTTGTACAGCCTCTGCGTGCTTATTTTGGAGCCAAAGATATCCAGCAGACAATTGTATTGAAAAGAATGGTCGAAGATTTATTGATTCCTGTTGATTTACAAGTTTTGCCTACAGTTAGAGAAGATACTGGTTTGCTGATGAGTTCAAGAAATGCTTATCTTTCCGAGGAGACCAGATCTCAATCTGCTGTTATCTACTCTGCTTTGCATGCTTCTGAATTATTATATAAGAAAGGTAACAATAATGCCGTTGAAATTTTACTGGAATTCAGCAACGTTTTACTGCCTTACTTAGATGGAACAAAAGGAACTTTTGAGATCGACTACATCAAGTTGAACCATCCAAAAACATTGGAAGAACTTAACGATCAAATTGATCCAACTATTGGAGCTATCATGAGTACAGCTATCAAAGTGCCTAAAGCTGACGGAGGACAAGCAAGACTCATTGATAATATAATTCTTCTGCCAAAAAACTAATGAAATTCATATATTAATTAAGTAAAAAAACACCCCTATGTATCATGCGGCACCGGCAGTGGCCGAATGCAGCTTCGTAATCGTAACTTGTTCACCGCTTCTGACGATGGATTTGCCCTCACTATCTTGTTTCAAAGGCACCTCTTTGTTCTCTATCTGCTGTTGTTTCCAAGCTAATTGTTCCGAATCGAGTCCCTTAAGAACTGCCACTCTCATAGTAGCCAATAAATTATGCGCAGCGTTTGTATGGTCATAAACTGCTCCATTGAAAGCCGAGGTGGCATCCTTTCCTATAGACAGACGAATTAAAGCGACACCTCCAGGGTGACTCGAAACAAAAGAAGTCACATCATGTACAATACCAGAAACAACCACCAATGCTTTTGTAGGATTATTCTGTACTAATCTTTTGAATTCGGTAGGTGTTACTTTAGGCAATTCGGCAATTGGAATTCCCCAGTTTAATTTCAGTCTTTTACGATCAAGTAAGGTTTGCTGATGCTGAATATATAATTGACGGATCAGATTCAGTGGGGTTCGTTTCAAATTTGACACCAATCCAATACAACTCAACATATAAAGACTCCATTTAGTTGGGTCAAAATTGTACCAATGAATTCCATTTCTGTAATCTGAGGGGAACTCATGGTGGAAATTATGATGACCCTCTCCAAAAGTAACAAAATCCAAGAGGAAATTGTTTCTTGGGGATTTACGATCATCATAAGGTTGAGATCCACAACAATACTTTGAATGGCATACCGAATTGACAAAAAATGATGATTGTTGCACAGCAACAACTTTCAAGATCCCTCCATATATGACTCCTCCAATGAAATCATCCCAATACCAGCCACATACTAAACCTGGAACTATCAAACCGAAAAATATGAAGATCTTAGCGTAATTCTCACGTTGCCATTGTAATAAAAGATCATCTTTCAAGTCATCGTATTCACTTTCCTTAACCAGAGCTTTAACTTTGAGATGATGTCTTACTACCATCCAACCAAAATGACAATACCAAAACCCTTTCCTACTATTATGAGGGTCCCTATCGGTATCACAATATCTATGGTGCAGTCTATGTGCACATGACCACCATTTCAGATTCCCCACACCTGCGGATGCTCCACTCACTAACAACACCAAATTGAAAATTTTGGAGTTTATTGTGAATGATCTATGGGCATAATAACGATGATAGCCTATGTTCAAGGCCAAAGAGGTGACCAAATAGTTCAAAAATGCAAATTTCAACGTCTGTTGTTTTAATGGGAGGTCAAAAACAAACGGATAGACCATTCCTATCAGTGGGATCAATAGAATAAAACTAATATTAGTCCAATGTAAATGTTTGTACCAGTTGTAGAAGGTCCATTTTCTCTCACTAATCTGACGTCTGATCCGCTGTTGTTGAGTTTGTTCATGAATAACCTTCACCTTATTTCTCCTCTTCACTTTAACAACTCTGGGGGCGGAGGGTTCTTCGGTCTCGATGATCTGCAGAACTTTGTCTGTACTGAGGCTGTCCAAAACATTCGAATCCTCCTGCAGCTTCTCTCCCAAGAACCTATTCAACTCTTCCTCCGGATACTCAGCCTCCTCAATACTCATCTTGCTGGTCCCTGGCTCCTCTTCTGCTACCTTCACACCTTCGTTATCGCTTACCCCTTCAAGGTTCCTCTTCGCACAATTTTTTTTCTCCTATACGAAAAGTCGGGTGTATTTGCTGTTTTCGTCGAATGCTACGGATAAGAGGGGTTTTTTTCAAAAGGGGGGAAATGCATGTTTTTATCTATAAAGTGAGTTGGTTACCGGGATCAAGATTAGAGTTAAAGTAAATTTTCAGTCTGATGTAACCAAAAGAGAAGTTGACAGCGAATAAGGAGGCAACTACCGCGATAAGAATGAAGCAGGAACGGAAACTGATTGGTTCGATGATAGCATTGATAAGAATACCAATCATTTGCAGAGTGATCACCAGCTTACCGCTTGTTTCGAAAGGGTCCTTATACATACATTTTTCCCATGCAGTACATTGGTCTTGAATAGCAGGGACAACGGTATCCTTGAAACACAAGTTCTCCTCATAGTTAGCCCTACAACGTTCCAGTTCGATAATGGCATCTTGGATCTTATCTTTCAACTTCATGTCGATATCGAATTGAACACCACGAATTAAATTGTATACCAATCTAAGAGCATAGATCGACACCAGGAGGTTGACCAGCAATTGTAAGTATGTAGATATGTAATAAGGAATATCTTGGAGCTTGGATGGTGGGGGCAAAAAGATATCACCATTCAGATCTTTCAAGCTATGGATCTGGTTATGTCCAACCAAGAGATGTTGTGTAGGTTCAGAGTGTGGTGTAATGTCATCCATCGGCTGCGATTGCTGTTCTGGGAAAGGATGATTGACGGTATGGAAATAATGATGATGCTGTACTCTGACCTCTGCAATACCTCCATTCACATTCATATGGCCTGAGTTGACAGAAGACTGCATAGGGTATTTAGTAGCGATGTATGATTCGTCAGGATCAACTTCAAGAGTGTCATGAGGGTCCTGAGGAGAAGTAACTGATCTCTGTGGTGATGAAATGGGTGATGAATTATAAGCAACGTTAGCTCCAAACAGTGTAGGTGATAACAAAGATTTGATTAAACTCAAACTGGTTGAAGTAGGTTCTGATACGAGTTCTGGTTCCAGCCCTGAGTTCAATGCTGGCTCTAGTTCTGGTTCTCGCTCGCCTCTCTCTTCTTCACTCTTGTATTCTAAAGCTAGTACCTTATGATCTGACTCTTTACCTTGTTTGTGTGTGTCCAGAGGTGTACTAATAGGATCTAACATCAGATTCAATACTTGTTCATCAGGAGATGGTGTCTTCTTATGGCGATTGACCCGTCTGATGTTATCATAGTAACCCAGATACCTCAGTGGCACCGATGGAGACTCTTGCATCACCACATCTCCCTCAGAATCCTGCACCATAGTATAAGTATTATCTATATCCATGTGATCTGAGGAATCCAGAAGTGATAGACCCCTGAATTTGTGATCCATTTTATACTCGTAGGCTGTGCAGATCTGAAACGGTTACCTACGCCTGTTTTTGGAACAAAAGTTGGTTAGTTATTTTGGCGCTCCGCAGTAGAGACATGTTTTAGGGGGAGTTTCAAGGTTGATAAATCGCTCGTCAGGAGTTGTCTTTAGCATTAGATTTTTGGAGTGACAGATCCGGGGACGCTTAGTACGGAGACAATATCACATATCCAACGCAATTGAAGTAATGGACCTGAGATCAGATATTTCAGACCTTAATACTATAGAAACTCGATCCACACTCAATCCTGACTCATATGTGGTGGATACACCAAGTCTACAAGAAACAATAGAAGGAACAGATACTCATACAGAACCGCTGGACGGTGATGACGACAATACTCACAACAGTGACAACGGTGAAGAAGATGACCCGTTATCAGTCAAAGAACTTGTACTCAATTTCGACTACTTGATGTATCAAATAAATGATCGAGTTAAAACTTTAGCTGAACAAACAGAAGATGTCATAGTGGGGGATAAAGAAGAATACGATCAAACTACACTGAGAATCAACCTGGACTTAGCAAGGATCGAGAAACTCACCTTAGAATACAAGTCAATCATAAATGAATTTGTCAAAATCGAACAACTTGGATTTATAGTCAAGGATTTCAACCAACGACTTAAGAATATCGAGAGACAACTACTGAATAAAGTAACATGATTATCGAATGTATTATTCGCTATTATACAAGATATTAATTGTAGTTTACATTTCGGCCGGTCCTGGGGAACCGTCGAAGCCTTGGTTTGATTGCTGTTGGAACTGCTGTTGTTGTAACATCTGCTCTTGTAACTTTGCCCTTTGAGCAGCCAATTGCAGAGGTGTAGGTGTAGGTGTAGAAGTAGGAGTAGATGATCCGGAAACTGGAGCAGCTGCTCTATTACCAGGAGTCATTAATGATGCCGCATTGATTGTTGAATTATTATTGACTCGATTTCCATTGCCTTGTGTAGCCATTCGAAGTCTTTGCTGCTGAACTTGTAAAATTTGCTGTCTCTGTGCAGTAGTAAGAGATGGACTGTTTGCCAATTTGGCCAATTGAGCAGAATTCAACATTTGAAGACTAGATACTAAATTACGAGCTGGTTGTTGAACCGTTTGAGTGCCATCCAGTAATTGAACTGGTTGAGACAGCATTGGAGTAGTTGGTGTGCTGGTGCTTTGTTTCTTATTAGAAAGAGCACGATGTTGCAGTTGTTGTTGTTGGGCACTTAAATTGTGTAAATAAGAAGCAGCCAATCTACTTACTTGTTGTTTGTTTAAGTGAGGATGTTGAGTTTGGATCTGTTGGACAATTGCTGCAACTTGATTGTTGGAAAACGAGGTAGCAAAAGGCTTAGATGAGGCAGCTCCAGCTACTGATCCACTTTTGGAGGGAGTGGACGATGGTGACATACTCTTACCTGCTAAATTAGCTGCCATAGTTACCGGTGTTCCCCCATTAGAATTATTCGTAGATGAAGGTGCTGACAGCAGTACTTGCTGCTGTTGTTGTAATTGCAGTTGTAATTGCAGCAGTTGTCTTTGTCTTTGAAGTTGTAATAATTGTTGGATCTGTTCAGGGGTGTATGTTTGACCATTTGGACCTGTGATGGATCCAACAGGATTACTTTTACTTCTTTGACCATCAACAGAGGCACGAGCAGCTAACAGCAGCAGTTGTTGTTGTTGGCTTTGTTGCAGTAATCTGGCCTGTTGCAGCAGTAAAGCTGCAGCAGTGGCTGAAGTCAGAGGGGTCGCATTCTTAGGTGGTGGTGTACCAATTACTCCGTTCTTAGTCATGAACGTATTGCCATCTAATGGACTAGCTTGTCTTGGAATCGGAGAACCTGAACCTGATTGAGGAACCTGCAGTTGCTGTTGAGATTGCAGCATACGTTGCGCCAGAACAACTTTCAGCAGTTGCAGTTGTTGTTGTAAAGCAAGAGGGTTACCAGTCGATGTTGATTTACCTTTAGCAGCATTAGCCTGGGCCAGTGCTGCGGCAAGTTGTCTTTGAACCAGTTGAACCAGAGGATTAGATGCTGCTGCTTGAGTATTAAGAGAAGACGAGGAAGATCCAGATCTCTTAACACCATTTCCAGCAGCCGATTGATGCAGATAAGCCTCTTGAATGACCTTATCACGTTCGTATTTCAATTTAGCCAAATCCAGAGGTGTTGGAGCTGAAATCTTCTTATCATCTCTACGAGTAGTGCTAGTATTATTTGGTTTAGGAGCACTTTCACGTTTCTTCATCAACTTTCTCATTGCCTCGAACATACTGGCCCATCTTAAACGTTTGTGTCCTCTTTGGATGGATTCATTGCCAACACCCAAAGGTGAGATTCTACGTTTTGTGGTCGATTGCAGTTTATGAGCTGTCTCCAACCAAACTTGAGCCTGAGCAGTGTATCCACCTCTCATATCACTGAATTGGAACTTATCATTCAATTGAATGTATCTCTCAAAACATTGCCAAGGAGTTCTTCTCTCAATGTTCGAGACATATCCTTTGGTAGCTTTGTCAGAAAGATGAGCAGAGATGATATTCCAATTGAACTGGAATTCTGCAACATATCGGATGAGATATCTATCATCTTCTGGTAACCAAATAGTTGGGATACGAAGATCCATGTACTTCAAAGGAGGAGGTATTGGAGGTCTAATGAAGGTCAATCTCTTAGTTGAACTGAACCCGAATAAACCTTTTTCTGTAGCGTAAGATGATCTCTTTAAGAAGTAGTTTTCTTTCAGTAATACTTTGTACCAACCTTCTTCATTTTCATCGATAGGAGTCAAAAGTTTACTGACTGCCAGGATTGGAGCTTCTTTTGGCTTCGATGAATCTGAGAATGGGTCAAACGAAGGAATGGAATCCATGAGGTTTTGATTAAGAGAGGATAATTCATCGATATCAACATACATTTTGAATGGGTTGACCACTGAGTCTGGTAATTCTTCTTTGGTGAATTGGGGTAAAGATGGAGGGATTATTTCGGATGAAGGATCAGGACGTTTCAAGAGGGAAGAGATATCGATGGTGTCAGATTCTTCGGTATCAGATTCCTGAGCATCGATTTCTTTAGATTCTGTATCGTTCTTTGTCTGGTCTTGGTCTTCCTCTCCGTCTTCCTCTTCATCACTATCATCCTCCTCTTCCTCTTCTTCTTCCTCCTCCTCTTCCTCTTCCTCTTCTTCTTCTTCTTCTTCCTCCTCTTCTACCTTTACCTCAGCCTTTGTCTCCTCCATTTCAACATCTTCATCTCCCTTCTCTTCTCCTCCCTTCTCTTCGTCTACCACAACCTCGCTCTCATCCTCCTTCTTCTCCTCATCTTCTCCCTTCTCACCTATATACTTTATCTCCTTCCTCTTAACACACATCACCTTTCCATAAGTCCAATAATCCATCACGGCTTGCGCAATAAACATACATTGAACCAATTTAAACTTACGTCCTTCCTTGAAATCGGTGGCCATCCATTTGGCTTCATGAATCAAGTTCGTCCAATGACTATTCTCATTATAACGAAGGAAAGGTTCTTGGAATTTGATAGGCTGACGGAGAGACCATTTCTTTTGCCTCTTCAACTCTTCAATTCTCGAATACACAACAGCCAACTTTCCTTCTAATAAAGCACTCTCAAAGGCCTCAGTTGTTAAAGTCTTGTGGGTTGTAGGAATCAATTTTGATAACGGACATGTTTGAGTAAGGTAATATAATTCAGCCAATGGAGAAGACTCTGGTATCTGATCGGGAAGATGACCCGGCATCAATAGCACCGATAATTTGTTGATGTCTATATTGGTTATATCTAAATCACGTCTTTGAGTATGTAATTCTTTCTCTGTGAGATCAGCTGGTTTAGATTCAGCATATGCCTTGATTAATGTGGATAATGTAGGAGAAGGAACATAATCATCTGGGATAGGAGGTGGAGCAAGAGGCTCTTCTCTTTGAGAGGGCACGACATCCGAGATAACTTGTTCTTCCGGCTCTTTTTCTTCAGAAGTCTTTTGAATCTTCAGAGCAGGCTCTTCATTAGTTGGTTCCAGTGAACGTTTCAGTGATGAAGCATCTGATGAAGGCGATTCCACCTCTTTCAGTTGTTTTATTGGAACTGGGGGAGTTGTACGTCTCGAAGTTGAAGGTGTACCTTGTACAGAGACAGACTGAGGTTCAGCCAGTAGTGTCAGTAAAGGCTGAGATTTCTTCAGAGGTACTGTTTGAGGAGTCTTAGATTGCGATGCCACTGGTACCGGTTGCTTACCCTTCGGTGTCAGTACAGTTGAATTATTCCTAGAATTTGTCCCTGTGGTTATAGGTTGCTGAGGTAAAGATGAAATATCAAATTTGTGGCCTTTCTCTAAAGCATTTCTTTCCAAAAACAAGAGTAAATTCGTCTCATTTTCCAATAATTTCAGATCTGAAATGGGTATAAGTGGGGATTTGGTGACGAAATATAATTCAGCCAACTTTCTCTTTCTCAGTTTGAGTATTTCACTATCAATGTTAGTAAAAATATAGGTGTGGATGGGTTGAATTGTGTGGGGAATACGTACCTTGATTTCAATTTTCGTCTTTCTGTAGCTTCTATCCTGAGCTTACTCATTGTCTGGGTGTGTTAGTAATAATTCGGGGGGTTGAGATGAATCCATTAGAGAGCCCCTCAAAGGGCCCCTTAGCAGCGGCTCACTGTGCGACCTTGCTGGCTCGCTCGCTCACTGGGGCCCGCTCACGCTCACTGGCCCGCGTAAGGAAAAACTAAGGCAAAATGGGCGGTAAAGACACCAAAGTAGGGACAAATTCAGGTACTTACGCCATTGGCTGGGACACTGGTTTTGGTCGCCAGGGTATCTGTGGTGTTATTTGAGCTCATATCGAGCAGAT
Source organism: Nakazawaea peltata (assembly GCA_001599355.1). Classification (NCBI taxonomy): domain Eukaryota; kingdom Fungi; phylum Ascomycota; class Pichiomycetes; order Alaninales; family Pachysolenaceae; genus Nakazawaea; species Nakazawaea peltata. Next base: position 304,614 of record BCGQ01000003.1, read on the forward strand.
TTGGTGATGGATTACTCACAATAACAACCAAACAGTGGACCTATCAAGTCTTGTTTACACAGAGCGTTTCTTAATAAAAGTAATATTTCGGCGCTTTTCATTTCGTTTAAAAATTTTTCTTAGTAATGGTCGTGTGTTTGGTATCAAAGAGGGAAAGGGGAAGTAGAGGAAAGGGATACTAAGGGGATACACAGAGTTAAAGGGGGTAGGAGATGGGGTAGGAGATGGGGTAGGAGATGAGAAGGGGAGGAATGAACACCTAAAAAATAAGATACACTGTATGAATTATACGACAGTAGTGGGGAGGTAATGATCTGGATATGAAAGTGTATTATCTCTATAGTTTTAATAGTGACAGATGACAAATCTATGGTACTGTGGTACCCTTTCGATTCCCCTCCCTTCCCCCTCCACTTCCCCCTTAATTACCCCTTCAATTACTCCCTTAAATACCCCTTTAATTACCCTTCAGTTTTTCACATCACCTAAAATTAATTAATCCACAAAATCCCAACTATTTAAAGACCAAATTTACTACAAAAATTATCACCCTTTATAATTACCCCTTAACGCACCTTCCCTAATTAGATTGCCCTTAGGTGATGTCTACACACACAGAAGAATAAACAATATCTATTCATATTCAAAAGCAAAAAAGTAAAGTAATCATTATATATCCATGTAGTGAATGTAAGAGACAGTTGTTTCTACCTCTTCATTTGTATGCTCATCTATTCATATGCTGTCGTATCAGTTGCAGTTTTGTTGTCCCTGCTCTGTTGTTTGGATGCGGAAATCCTCCATCGTACCACCATTCAACAACAATGGAGTCATTGGTGGCATGTCATTTGGTGTTCCTATTGGCATCAAATCTGGAGACTGATCACTATTGATAGGGATCAGTTGAGAGTGGATCTTAATACCCCCTTTATATTGAGTTTGTTCTTGTATACCTTTGAAATTCAGAAGATAACTGGTACTCCCCAAGGACAGAGGAGGAGTTCTAGATGAAAGGTAGAACTGTGATGGTGATCCACCCAAACTGGTAGGTTCCAAAAGAGGTTCAGGTGGGAATGTTGAGAATCCTCCAGATGATACTAAAGGTTTAGGTATCAGTTTTGGGGAGGTTGACATGGATCCATTTCCAAATCCTCCGGAGTTCGAATAAGGAGTACCAGGAGTACTCATCTTTCTTAAGTTAGGAGTCTGAGCACCACTGGCTGATCCTGAAAGAGGTGTAAACAGTGACATGTAGTGTTGGTGTCTTTGTAAATGAAGATTATTATGATGTCTTTGTGATGCAATAGAGGTAAGAGAGTTCTTTCTCTCGAATGGTGAGAATGTAGAATAGTTCAGATTCTGTGGTTGTGATGGTTGTTGTAACTGTTGTTGTAACTGTTGTTGTGAAGGATCATAATTCATAGATGATTCATTATTCAAACTAAATAATGAAATGTTAGATGAAGACGGCACTAAACGACCTGAAATGGTGTCTCCTTCGGATGTTGCATAAAGTGATGGTTCTTCGGGTATCCTTGTGGCGGGGGCTGATTCCGGAACTTCGATAGGACGGGAAGCCGAGTTTTGGTTTCCAGATTCCGATGAGGCTGCCGCTGCTGCCGCTGCCGCTATACTGCTCGATAATAAAGAGGTCTTAGACCTTGTTGGAGCCTCTGTGATCTCCAAAGTCGATATATCAGGAATATTCTGCTGATTTCCTCCAAACATTTTGTACAGATGTGTCAGTTCAAACTCCGCGGGATATAAAAGTAAGGCAATAGTTCACCAAAAATTGAAGAACTATGACAAAGTTAATATCCAGAGTTGATGCTATATCAGTTTTAGACTTGAAATCAATACACAGATCCTCTGTTTTATATATATGATCAGGTTTAATGAATGTTTATATGGCTCGGATACTGGTTCAAAGTGGAAAAATTTTAACTAAGTCTGTGCTTTTTTTTTGCCCTCACGATAAAAAAAATTTTCCCTCTATAGTTAATAAGCAAGGCTATTTTTGTGTGTGTTTTTGTTTTATCTTTGCATTACAAGGAAAAAGGCATGATTAAAAGGGCAAAGATAAGGATTTTTTTAGCGGGTTCCCCTCTCTTCCGGGAAAGAATAGGTCTATTTTGAAACAAATATTATGGAACAATCGAAGGGACTGGGGCATATTTTAGGGTTTCGAAGATATTATTAGGGGGAGGTAGTATTGTATGGAGATTTAAGGTAAATGTAAATACTGAAATATATAAAAGTATTAGTTAGATGTGTTAGGTAGATGTGTTAGGTAGATGTGTATAGTTAAAACTGTGGGGTGAATTTCATAACTAACGATATATCCAAGATATGCAGAAATTATGATAAGAAAGTTTTGAATGGTCAGGCCGCTCTTGTTGCCACGTTCCGTAGCCTCCATGTGTCATGGTTTTTATCTCACACATTGATAAGAAAGATTGCCTAATTAGGTAAGTGCCCTGTTGACGGGAAAAGGTCGTGCAAATAATTTAGCAAGAAACAAAAGTCAGGGAAATCTCGGCCATAATAAGCCTGAGCTATAATAAGCCCCAGTTTTACTTGTTCTTGGGGCAAGACATAAATCGGAAAAACAGTAAGGGAGGGTGAAAAATAGTGAACTATAGCGATGGGGTTTAGATTTGGATACACCTTTCGATGTTGGTTTTGTTTAAGCACTGCCTTCTACCCTTCAGTGCTCTACAAATGACATTCTGCGTGCACCACATCTCCTCACTGTTCACTCTCCTACTTCTATTTCTCTCCTCCCACCTCCCCTACCGCCCAGATCCATCACATGTCGCCTATAATTTCCCTATAATCCCCAGCTTTTCCCTCTTCCTCTCCCACCTCTCCTATACTTTTTCCCTTCCTTTCCTTCACTTTTTCCCTTCCTCTCCCTCACTTTTCTTCCTCTCCCTCACTTTTCTTCCTCTCCCTCACTTTTCCTCCCTACTTTTTCTCCCTACTTTTCCCTCACTTCCCCTACAGTAATAAATTAGCAGGAAAAAGAAATTCAAAACCTCCACCGAAATCACAATTGATACTGCCAGGACAATTAAGCAATTGGTCATCTTAACTCCCTGGTATCATTACCAACATCACTCAGAAACATCCCTCATCCCAATTGATTGATTGATTGATTGATTCCCACAATGTCGTCTTTCTCTTCTGATTTACAGAATGCAAACCCGAAGCTTTTGAGAAGAATTCGTAAGTACCATTTGAGATAATTCATCTCGACATTTCATACTAACCAACCAACAGAAAGGGCTTGTAGACCAACATTGTCTCAACTGGATTTGGCTCTTAACCTTGAGATCTGTGATTTGATCAATGAGAAACAAGGTGCTTTACCAAGACATGCCGCCATAGTTACTGTCAAATTGATCAACAGCAGAGACCCTCAAGTCTCCGAATTGCTGGTTCAATTATTAGATATTCTTGTCAAGAATTGTGGTTATCCATTCCATTTACAAATTTCAAGAAAAGAGTTCTTGAATGAGTTGGTCAAGAGATTCCCTGAAAGACCTCCTCCTAGATATTCAAGAACTCAAAGATTAATCTTGGGTTTGATCGAGGAATGGACTCAAACTTTATGTAAAACTTCCCGTTATAAGTCGGACTTAGGTTTCATTCGTGATATGAGAAGATTGTTGGCTTATAAGGGCTACATTTTCCCGGAATTGAAGAAGGAAGACGCTGCTGTTTTGAATCCTTCTGATAATTTGAAATCCATTGAGGAGATCCAAAAGGAGGAAAAGATTCTGCAGAGTGCAAAATTACAAGAGTTAATTAGACGTGGAAGACCTCAAGATTTGAAAGAGGCCAATAAGTTGATGAAGATCATGTCTGGTTTCAAAGACGAAGAAGTATTGGAGCTGACGAAACAGAAGGTTGCTGAAGATATCAATAAGTTGAAAAGAAAGTGTGACTTATTTGAAGAGATGGTCAACAATGCGTCTAATCTGGGAACTATCGACTCATCAGATTCAACTATTACTGATTTATATGCATCTTTAAAAGTTCTGCAACCTAAGGTACTGAAAATTATCGAAGAAGAGAATGATGATCTGGAAGCCGTGACAGATTTATTACTGTTAAACGATAGAATTCATACCTTGCTTAATAGATATATTGCTTTGAAGGGTGGAGAGCCATTGCCTGCTCCATCTGGAGGCAGCAGTGCCGGTGGAGATCTTTTGAATTTGATCGACTTCGATGACAACGATAGTCCTCCTCCTCTGAATTCTGCTGACAATGGAAATTCCGCTGGTTCTGCTAATGATTTAGTTGATTTATTGGGTGATTTGAATTTCACTTCTACTTCTTCTGCTAATCAAGGAGCTTCTTCTCAACAACTTCTCTTCGGAATGGGTGGTTCTATTGCTTTAGAAACTTCTCCTCCACCGCCTCTGGTTCCTATTTCTCCTCTTGGTGTACCAGCAGCTTCTCCAGTTGCTCTGGCTCCTGCCGCTGCTCCTGCTCAATCCCAAGGTTTAGACCCATTCCAATTTGATTTCGGTTCTCCATCTCCAACCCCATCCTCCCTGGCTACCCCAGCTTCGATCCCTGGTAACATTCTTGTCCATCAAAGTCAGTATATCAAGTTCGAGTTCATTAAAATGTCGGCTTCAGACTCTAAAATTTCATTGAAAGCCAGTTACTCCAACTTGACCTTGTCTGCTATCTCATCTTTACAAGTGATGTTGGCCGTGCCTAAATCATGGGAGTTGCAATTGATGCCACAATCTGGTAGTTTCCTTGGTGGCTTGACCAACAACGGTATTAACCAATTTGTCAACTTGACTAAGAAGCAAGAGACCAATAAACAGTTGAAAATCAAATGGAAACTCAATTACATTGTCAATGGATCTAATATGGAAGAGACAGGTGTTGTTCTGATTTGAGATTAGACAGGTTTTCTAATATACTTTACACTAGAAATATCTTGTAGACTGCAATAGACTTCTCTATACATTTCCATAATGCTCTCCCTTAGGATTTCCTTTTCCCCACCGAATTTCCCCTTCCGTCCATTTGGTGGGAGCTGAGCCCATAAAAATAAGTTTTCGGCTCAGTTCTTGCAGATTATCCGTAAGGCGTGAGGGAGATGAGACGGTACATTGGATCGGTGAGATATTTCAGTGTTCTGCAAAGGACTCTACTGAGTAAAGGCTCAGGGAACTTGACAGAGACTAGTAAATTGAATATTGAGCTGAAGAAGAAACTTAAACCTGCTGGAATACCCTTCTCTGAATCCTTCAAACAATGGAAAGAAGTAACTTTTAACGCTGAAGAACATTTGAAAGAGAAGCAGGACCTGCTTATGAGATTCGCTCTTCCAGGGTACTATGAGTCTGAGAGTGTAGATGGACCTTTGAGGGCTCGGAATAACAAAACAGTTTTCTCGGAACTGGGAGATTATTTGAATGAGATAGAAATCTCTAATCTGGACTGTTCAACAGGTGAAGACGAAACAACGACTAACAATTTGGTTATGGTCCATGGATATGGTGCTTCACTCGGTGGGTTTTATAAGAATTTCCATGGTTTGATCGCAGATCAACCTAATTCGAGGATATTTGCTTTAGATTTACTTGGTTTTGCGTTATCATCAAAGCCATCATTGGCCACTTCTCTGTATGATTCAAAGCTAACTAAAGAATTCCCTATTGTATTCGACGATTCAAACCTTGAACATGCTAAGCATATACATTCATCGTTAAAGTTACCTGAGTCTTTTAGTATTGAGAAATCGGCAGTTGAGCAATATGGAATAGATGAGAACCTCAAATTGATTTCAATGGTGGAAGATTTCTACGTCGATTCATTAGAAGGATGGAGAAAGGCCAAGGGATTGGAGAATTTCACTTTGTTAGGACATTCTTTAGGTGGATATCTTTCTATTGCATATCTGATCAAATATCCCTCAAGAGTTTCCAAATTGATTTTGGTTAGTCCAGGAGGAATTGAAAGAAGTCCTTTTGCAATAACCAACCCAGCATTCCAATCACCTCCATCTGAAGATCTACATTTCAAACCTTCAATGTCTCCAGATAGCTACGAATTCTTAGGCAGGTACCCGATCTTATCCAGTTGGTACAAATTTCTGTGGGTTAAAGAAATATCACCATACTTATTGTTACGTCTGATTGGTCCTTTGAGTTACCCAATGCTTTATAATCATCTTTTCAAGAAATTGGCCCGTAACTTTTCCAATTTCCAATCCGAAGCAGAGATCAAGATGTTTATCGATTACACTTACAATTGTAACATGTTGAGATCTAATCTGGAATATTTGATCATGAAGATTTTCGCTTCAAGCGTCGTTGCCAAATATCCAATGTTTGATAGACTTGATCAATTAAAAGTGAACAACACTTTATGGATATATGGACAATTCGACTTCATGTTTAACAATATTGGGGATCTTTGTGCTAAGAAATTACGCTCTTTTGGAAGAAACGCAGAATTTAAAGTTGTTCCTAAAAGTGGACATAATTTATATATTGATAATTATCAGGATTTCAATAGGGAGATCAAGAAATTTATCAATTGGAAATAATATTTATTTATTTAATATAATCGATCATTTAGATCTTAATTGAAAAGTGACATATAAAATATATATGAGGTTAGTGGAGGAATTGGATACTTAAGAGGGATTTTATGGACGAGGTTCGGAAATATCACATTCTCTATGGATTGATCATCAAACACAACCCCTCCAGTATTCCCTCTTGACCATAGCCATCCTCCCTGCCATGTTGTAATCCCGAAGTGCTCATGACCAATATGATCTCAACACCTCTCTACATCAGCACACCAAATGCGTATGCAGGTTCACATGCATATTTTCTTTGAGCTTCGAAAAAATCTCCCTATGTAGTGTGACGCAACAGCAATTAAAGTTTTTCCCTTACTAACTAAAAGGGGGGCGTGGATTGCTTGCTTTTATGGGGTGACCTTCTCCACAATTCGGATATAAATTAAGTTTAATTTCCAGGTGGACTAAGATGATTTGAAAATCAAAACAAAATGTCAGGAAAAACAAGTTCAGCTGCTCCACACAAAATCTTCTACAAAGGAGAGGATTCAGATTTCATCGTTTTCGCAGATTCGATTGACATCTATAAGAAATTCACTATGGATTCAACTATTCCATTATCGGATGTGGTTTCTGTATTCAAGGTGTTCACCTCAAGAACAGGTGGTTCCGAAGGTGTTCTTGAAGAGGCTAGTCAATCTCAGTTAGCTAATGAATTTGGTACTAAGAACGTTGATGACGTAATCTTAAGAATTTTGAAGCATGGTCAGGATAAGTCAAATATTAATTCTATCAGTGAAGATGCTTTCAGTGACAGAAATGATGCTAATGGTAGATGAATAGAATAAAAGTCAAATCAATCTGTTAATCAATTGTGTAGGCTAGGTCTTCCTAAATAGGGATCTAAGTTTTCGTAAAATAGAATTCTTCGCAGACAAGATATTTGAAGCGGAGGTATTCAGAAAAGAGATACTCAGATTTGAACTTTTCCTTGATATGCAAGGGGAATTAGATCTAGAGAATGCTGATAATAGATCTTCCGACCAATAAGATTGGAAGTAAGGATTAGCATATATTTCTCCCCACATATCGAGTACTATATCCGATTTGAAACTCTTGACTCTTGTGTATTCAATTGAGATGAACTTGAAGTCCCTAAAATAACAACCATTGAACCTGTTCAGAAAAGACATTTCTCCGAAAGTGGAATTAGATAGAGATATATCGAAAGGAATAGTAGAAGGTCGCGAAGGGAGTATAGTAGTCAACTTTAGTTCTGACAGTGTATAATCAAATTTATAAAGCCCATTAACAATGTTGATCAATAAACTTAAATTTGACACCCATTGTTCAGTTTCTTCTTGAGTCAGCGTACATAATAGAATTTCGAATAATTGAAATTGAGATTCAAAGACCAATTTGAAAGAACTTCGAACAGAAGGGACTAAACCTTCTAAATCTGAGCCTAACTTTGAAGCTGAGAGTGGGATCATATAAATAATACGCTGTGAAGAGACAGTGGCTCGCAAATTTAATAAAACAAAATGGCTCTTGTACAAAACTCCACAGCAATACTTCATATAGACGTGAGAATTGGATTTTAAGTAGATGACTGCTAACGGTCCACAAAGAATAGGGGTACCAAGGAGTTTTGCATCGAATTTATATTTCTTTAAGGACTGGCAAAGAAATGATGTAAGCCAATCGTATCTCTTTTGAGAGTTCTCACCTTGTCGCACTTCTTTATTCAAGGAGTCAAGGAAATGAGAATACTCGATAAAAGTAGAGACAATTTCTGATTTAATTTGAATCTCCCCAGATAATGAACTGTCACATTGTTCCAGTAAAGCATCCAAAAATAATCTATATTTGAAGAGTCGAGAGATTGGAGCTTGTATTAAAGACAAAAGGCCCAAATCCATCTTTCCAGCTTGAGTTGTCTCAGTAAGCTTCTCCAATGCAGTCCTAATGTTCAGTACTATGGATGTATGCTGATTATTTGAAGCTAAGAGATTTTTCAAAAGGGCAATTAGATTCATACTGCAATTGTAGTATTGCAGGTATATGAATTTGGGAAAAGAGTTTCGCTGGAAAGCTTTAGCAAAAGATGAGATATATGGGAGTGTTGCTGACGAATCGGAGGGACTCTGGGCCGAAGTGACTCTGAAATTGAAGAAACACTCCTGCAAATGATGCAGTAACTTCATATGGTGATCAATAATGACCATTAAAAGATCGTAACTGTAAATGAGGTGAGGAGAATCAACTTTCAAAGCTATCAATACTTCTAAATAATCTGATGATAATAATTTGAGGGAATCTAAATAAGTGGACTCTGTGTAGACCAATTCTTCTATAAGTTTATGTCTTTGGAAAGCTCTTGAAGTTGCAGATGAGTTTAAATAAACGTAATCTGAAGTTAATTGTGGAGATAGGCCGGAAGATACACTAAGTGGTGAGAATGGAAGGGGTAATACCGGAGAAATCAAATCAGTTGGTGCAGTATGAAATATAAAATTTTCTTGATTTAACAGAGTTTGTTCATTATTAGATTGGGGGTGATGGTAGTTATAAGCTTGGTCTTCAGTTTCGAAATCACTTCCGTGGAGAATTGGTATATCAGTCGAATGCTTCTGCGTTGGTATCTCACTTGATCTCTCCTCTCTTGCATCCTCCCCACACTCATCCTCATTTTCTACCCCAGCTCCATCCACTCTCACCACCCTCTCACTCTCCCAAATCCATTCATCATTCCCAATAACCCCCCTACGCATCAGACTTATATACCCCCAAACAGGGTTATTCATTTTCATATCAGATCCAATTCCGCTTCCACTAATTCTCTCCATCCTTCGATCCCTATCCTTCCACTATTTATACCACGATGACGCCTACTATCTCTCCCACTATCTCTCCCACCATACACAATCCCTAACCCCCCGCGCTTGTGTTCCCTCGCCCTCTTTCCTCTTTGGGCATTTGCCTGCACGAGGTTCGCGCGCAAAAATCTCACCATGCCATGTTGGGGAAACAAGCGAGAAGGAGCGAAAAAGTTGGGAGATCACGAGAAGGAAGAGAAGAGAAGAAGAGAAGGGAAGAACGTGAACGGAGGAGGAGTAGCAATGACGATCGATTATTCAGACCTATCGGTGATAATGTCACAGTTAAATAGTTCGATCCATGAACATCTCATGTTCAGTCCTAACATTGATTTACTTGACTCGATCTCAAATCATATCACCGCGTCAGAGAATTTGCCCACCAAGATTTCAATCTCTTTTATCGTGGGCGTTGTACCATTGTTGGTGTTTTTGTATTTCAAGATGTTCCACAATGGCCCAAATGAGAGCGCTGTCAAGTTCACCATGGAGATTCCGGATCCCGCAAAACCTCATTGGAAGGGTAAGAGACTTTTCCCTGTTGACCTTCGGAATCCTGAAGATCCAAGTTATATCCAATGTTATTGTCCTGCTACTGGTCAATATTTGGGTAAATATCGCGCTTCCACGAAGGAAGATATTGATAAGGCGATTTCCAATGCTCTGGGAGCTCAAGAAACTTGGAAGAAGACCTCATTTGCTGAGCGTCGCAAGGTTTTAAGGACTTTAAATGAGTATATTTGTGATCATCAAGATGAAATCGTTAGAGTAGCTTGTAGAGATTCAGGTAAGACAATGGTTGATGCTTCCTTGGGAGAAATTTTGGTCACTTTAGAGAAGATCAATTGGATATTGAAAAATGGTGAAAATCTGTTGAAAATTTCCAGTAGACCTGGACCTTCAAATTTGTTCATGAAATATAAGAAAGCTGAAGTACGTTATGAACCATTGGGTGTAGTTTCAGCTTTAGTATCTTGGAATTATCCATTCCATAATCTTATGGGTCCAGTCATTGCAAGTTTATTCACCGGAAATGGTTGTATTATCAAATGTTCAGAACAAGTTTTATGGAGTTCTCAATTCTTCATGTCTGTAGTTCAAAGAGCTCTTGAGGCATGTGGTCATGACCCAAAACTTGTTCAGCTTGTATGTTGCTGGCCAGAGGATGCTGATTATCTTACTTCTCACCCAGGATTAGCTCATATCACATTCATTGGATCTAAACCCGTTGCTCATAAAGTTGTCTCCGCAGCTGGTAAATCTTTAACTCCTGTAGTTGTGGAATTGGGAGGAAAGGACTCGATTATCGTTTGTGACGACGTCAAAGATGTCGAGTCTATTGCTTCTATTATCTTGAGAGGTACTTTCCAAAGTTCTGGTCAAAATTGTATCGGTATTGAAAGAGTCGTTGCTCTTCCTAAAGTTTATGAGAGATTAGTAGATATATTATCTCAAAGAATAAAGACTTTGAGATTGGGTTCTGATATTGATCAATTAGAAGATATTGATATGGGTGCAATTATCACAGATGCAAGATTTGACCAGATGGAACTGACTATCCAAAAAGCTGTATCTCAAGGTGCCAGATTACTTTATGGTGGTAATAGATATCCTCATCCAAATTACCCTCAAGGGCATTACTTTTTACCTACATTATTATGTGATGTGAGAGCAGATATGGATTTGGCTCAGCAAGAGATGTTTGGTCCTGTTTTAACTATGATGAAAGCCGAATCTGTTGAGCATGCTATCGAAATTGCAAACTCCACAGAATATGGTTTAGGATCCTCGGTATTCACTAGTAATTTCGAGACTGGAAATTATATTGCCAATAGTGTCAAGTCAGGTAATGTTGCCATTAACGATTTCGCAACTTTCTACGTTTGTCAATTACCATTTGGAGGTATTAAGAAATCTGGGTACGGTAAATTTGGAGGAGAAGAAGGTTTACAAGGATTATGTGTGGCCAAATCTGTATGTTACGACAAATTCTCCTTCATCCAAACCAAAATTCCTCCTCCTGTTGATTATCCAATCAAGGATGAGAAGAAGGCCTGGAAATTTGTTAAAGCCTTGAACAGATCCGGATATCACAACAGTAAATGGGAACAAGTCAAATCTGTTTTCACCTTGGCTAAGACTGCTAATTAGACTACGTAAACGAATTCAAAAAGTTATGTTCTTATATACATGTAGCTACTTCATCAAGTTCTTTTCAGCGTTCTTGAATTGATCCGAGAGCATATCGGCGTACTTCTTTTGCATCTTCTCAAAATCAGCAATAAACCTCTTGATACTTTCGTCGGTCTTATTTTTTTTCAAGTCCTTTAAGTAGTGAGTCCGGACGTTGGCCAAACAGTGCTTATTATGCGGACTATTTTTGAAATTTTCAAAAGTCTCTTTCAAGTTTTTCAAAGTCTCTTTCTTGGAGTCCAGAGTTGGCGGTGGTAAGGAGATTTTTAATAATTGAGCATTATTCTTGTCTTCCTCAGGGGTCATATTCAACCCTGAACCTAAAATTGCACTGACAATGGTCTTGGTATGACTTGGGTCGAATACTGTTACGTTGAGGAATCTACCACCTTTCATAGTAGTCTGAGCTACAGATGTGAAGGGCATTTCTGAGCCGTCAACTTTGACTTTCAAGTTGTCAAAAATCTTTGGGTTGGACTTCCCGAGTCTTACTTCATTGATCTTCTTTTGGTGTAATGATAAAACTTCTTCGAACTTCTTCTTAGCTTCTTCCATTCTCTTCTTGACGTCTACTATCTCCACTTGATCAGTAGGGGCTACATCGTTCTTCTTTTTACCTTTTTGTTTGGCCAAAGTGATTGTAGTTGAAGAGAATTCTCTCATATTGAGGGAAACTCCATTCTGAACTCTAAAACTTCTCATAAGTGGTAACATGATGATGTGGGGATAGTTAGTCTCTTGAAGTCTCGAGGTGATTTGAGATTGAAATTTTTTTCTACGTTGGCTTTACTATGTGTAATTTTTCAGTGCTAATAATATACAAATATGGAAATATGGAATATGAGAATATGTAAATATGAGAATGGGAATGAATTTGATGGATTTAAAGGTGGGGTTGAGAGTTTTGATTAGGCAGATGGGTTTTCAGGTGATCCTGGATCTACTTGTTTAGATGACTCTTCTTCTGGCAGATCATCATCTGACTCAGAATTCGACGAAGTTTCGGAATCTGAATCTGAGTCAGAACTGGAATCAGAGTCACTGTCAGCCAAATTTTCAGATGGAGATTCACCGTCGTTGAGAATATTCATATCATCGAGTTCTGTATCAAGTGACACGTAGAATGTAGGGAACTCTAATACGGTTTTTTCCTTCAAAATATCAGCTATCCAAGCAGTGGGATCTACTCTGAGAATAGTATTATTGGGGGTACCTGAGGTGTAATTTTTGATGTAGAAGTGAAAATTGAGAGGTTCCGGAGTTTGAGCAACAGACTCCGGCGGAAGTTCAGAGACTTCAAATGCTTCTGCTTCCTCTCCTACTTTCTTTAAGTTATTTTCTGACGAAACCCCTTTCTCATCAGGTTCCCCTATCTCGCTTTCCCTATTTGCTTCAATATAACGAGTGAAATTTTTACTTGGAAACACATCAATCAACCTCGAAGCCTCATTACATTTATAACTAACAAAGCGATGAAATACTTTTTTAATCCCATCCTCTTTCTTAACAAATAACCATTCAATTGTCCAGTTCATTGTGTTCTTCTTTTTATCAAATCCAGTCTTATTCATATTAGATCTGCTCATACCTTTAGGGACAAATTTGACGTAAACTCCTCTTTTAATAGAGACATTCTCATCCTCAAAATTATTAGTATAAACTTTCTTGACAGATCTTCCATTATTATTCCCTCCAGGATGCTGTCTTTTAAGATTTTGCAGTGCAGCGGCAAGCGGTTTGGTCTTTCTGATATCAGTCTTACTTAATGTCAATTTTCTATTAATGTTCAAAAAGAAATTATAATCTCTATGCACATCTGTAGCAGATAATTCCGATTTCTTGATATATCTTGTTGGATCAACCGTTCCTGAGCACTCATATTTCAATTTGTGCTCTTTCACGCATTCAAGAGAGCATGTCCGTCTAGAACATGCCGGGCATTTGTATTTGAAAGCCTTAGATCCACAGATATCACAGGGGACAACAGCATTAGACTGGGTTTCAGTACTTTTTTCAGTTTGCAGATCAGCGTTCAGTGAATTAGTGACATCATGAATCCCTTCAGAACTCAAATTGGCATCCTCACCTCCATTCATATCTCTCACCTCTGAACTCTTCAAGCTCATCTCCTCCCATACTTAAGAATTTTCAGAGAGAAATTCTAAGCGAAAATCTTGCAAGCCTCGGAAATTCAGCAAACTACGAATTCCCACAAAAAGAGTTGATAGTTTTATCAAGGTCGTGCAAAAAACTACAATTAAGCCTAGGAAAATGTCGAGGAGGCAGCACCTTTATCTAATTGAAGATATTTAGATAAAACAGCTGAAGGAATCAATCAATTATAATAGAGAAAATGGTAAGTTTGGATTGGTATTGATAGTTAGATGGAATGAGGTTACTAACAAGTTGTAGTCCGGTATCCAAACCCTTTTGAAAGCTGAGAAGAATGCTCATGAAATTGTTTCTGAGGCCAGACAATGTAAGTATGACGGGAGTGCCAGATTGGAGCAGATGGCGGGAGAGTCAATGGGGGTATTATGATAGTTATTACCACCAATGTATCACATATTTTGATTACTAACTCGATTTAGACCGTGTTCTGAAGTTAAAGGCTGCTAAGGCCGATGCTGCTAAAGAAGTTCTGGCTTACAAGGCTGAAAAGGAAGCCGAATTGAAGAAATACGAGGCTGCTGTAAGTTTATCTACTTAATTTGGGAATGTAATACATACTAACATAGTTATAGCATTCTGGTCTGAATGAAAGTGCTGATGCTGATGCCGAGAAGGGTGTCCAATCTGAGATTGAAGCCATCAAGAAAGCTGCCTCTGCCAAGGAAGACGCTGTCATTGACCTTTTATTGGGTGTTGTTACAAAACCAAACCCTGAATTGCACATCAATGCTTAAATAGGGTATCTAATTTACGGTTTAGAATAAAATATTTCATCTATTGACTACTCATTACCTTCTTCCTCCACTTGTTGGGCAATAATCTGCCTTACTTGTTCCATGTAAGCCTCTTCTTCCTGTGATTCCATCATAATACGAGCCAGATACTCTTGATTAATGAAATCAACAAAGTTATCTGAACTTGGCGTCTGTGGAGGTAACACATCAAATTCGTACAACTCCTCTTTCTTATTATCCCAAAACTGCTCTGGTAATTTAGCCATAACTTTTGATTCTCCGGACAAGATCACGTGACGCACCAAATTGACTGGGATTTCCGGGGTCTCTTCTTGGTCGACTTTTCTACCAAAGAAAGACGAGAAGAAGGAACCAATTCCCGACTCCGATGACACCTTCTGTGAACTCTCGATGAGTGACCTCAATTCGGTATTGATAAACGAACGGACCTTGCTATTATCACCCCACATAACCTTAGCACGAACACAATACAATTCGGAAACCACTTGGTCATAAACTGAGGCTGTCTTTAAGTGCGCAGGATCGACATTCAGAGGAACTCCAAGAGCTTCAGCTAACTTTATACCAGTCAAAGGATGAGATTCAAAAGCTTCTTTCAAAGCTTCTTTGGCCTTGTCATAATTCTTCTCGGAATCAATACTTAATAAAGCCAATACTTTGGAATAACGTAAAGGTGGAGTCTGCCATCCACAGTAGGTCATACATAAGGGGGACTCACAGAATTCCACCAAATATTGGTACTCTCCGGTCATTATAGCGTAGAAATCTATGAAGTATCTTACACCATATGGGTCTTCGGCTGGGTTTAATGAAAGCATGAAGATACAGTATTGTAAAGCCGTATAGAATGTCGACTTCTGAGTCAAGACTTGAATATATCTGAATAATGCCAAATAAAACTGTCTATTAAAGAAGAATTCGTATGGAAGACGCATCAAACCACTTCCAAGGTCGAAATTCTGTTTAAGAGCCCAGTCAAATACAAAGAGTGCTCTTTCTACTAACTCACTAGAGTTGGATTTATCTCCTTGTCTCAATAAGATTGAGGACACTTGTAATATACTTGGGATATGGTAAGGTTTTCTACTCAAAATTGCAAAAAGACCCTCATGTTGTCCACTGATCACATCTAAATAGAATTTTGTGTTCTCTTCTACAAAGCCATCGGCTGGAGTGAACTTATAGTATCTAATACCCGACTTGAGTTCTGTTTCTACATCCATTTTGATCACATCTTGCCAGTTATCGGAATGTTCTTTTTTCAATTCCATAAGCAGAGAGACTCTTAACTCGTCTTGTCTCATGAATTTCAATGTAGAAGGCATCCAATCGTCTCTAATTTTGGTGAAAGTCAACTTACGAGTACTTCCAGGCACAGAACGACGAGTTTTACCACCCCATCCACGTACCATCTTGGCTATTTTTTTGAATTGCAGAATGGTTTCTGGGTGTATTAAACTGGAGGTAGTAGAATTGGCATCTTCAATAGCCAGCAGTGATAAATCTTCCCCAAATAAGGTACGGAACTCTTCATCTGGATCAAAATCTTTAGGCATGACTTTCAAGAATTTCAATGAGTTCTTGAATTTCGAGAGAGTGAAATATTCATACGAGTCATCAATAATTTCAACATTGAATCTGTTCAATTCTTCGTCCTCGTTGATGTCGGGTACTTCCTCCATTCCACCAGAGGTAATAACACGATTTTCTTTGATTTCCAAGTCTCTCAATATCTTATCAAGCTCTCCGTCACTATCAACTTCATCCTCCTCTTGAGTTGGAGCCTTTTTACCCTTGCTCTTCTTTCCTTTCTTGTTCTTCTTGGATTTTTTGGATTTGGCTTGAGGCGCCAGTCTTGGAGGCTCTGGTACTGCCACTTTAGGTGAGTCAGCAACAGTATCAACTTCTGAGTCTATCTGATCATCTACTTCATTCTCTTCATCCTCATCTTCTTCATCAACTAAGAAGGCAAAAGCATTCTGAGCCTTTGGTTTTGGAGCTGGTGATTCTTCTTCTTCACTTGAAGACAGATCACTTTCAGGTGGTGGAGCAGCATACTTGGCAAGTTCTTCTTCTAATGACTTTCCAGCCAGCTTTCTCATAGCTCTGGAACTCATTTTGAAATATGTACAAGATTCCACTGGTGTTTGGCCATCGGTAAGAGCTGAGTGGGCGATTTGAATAGATTTTTCTGTGATGGAGTGCACGGTTAAGGAGGGGAGAACTAGGAAATAGATTACGGTTTAACAGGGGCTCGAAGAGAAATGTTTACGGTTTAAACGGGGAAATCTGAAGAAAAATTACAGTTCATCAGGGGAACCCTTACAGACTTTACGGTTAATGCGGGGTCAAAAGGTTAATCATAACCAATTCAAAATATCAAGATACTTACAAAGCAAACAATGATTGAGTCTAGAGTATTTATTCACTATACAGATTCCTTCTTATCTTCCTCAAGAGCCTTTTTAACAACTTGAAGCACAGAATTACTATCCTTACCAGTTTCTCCTCCCTCCTTGATAAGATCTGTTAAACCTTTGATGACCTGAGGACTGAAATGCTCTACAAAAATCTTTCTTCTGGTCTCAAAATCTTCACATGAGAGAGTATTGATATCAACCTTCACTCCAGTTGAAGAAATAGTACTGGTAGATGAACTATTAGCATCCAATTCACGGATAAATAATTTCAAATGCGCATACTGTTGAGGGGTTTGTTTGATCATGTAATGAGCAGTGAAAGGATGGACTGCATTGTATGTGTCTTGCTCATTGACAACTACTTGGGTAGCAAAAACAGATTTCTCGAGGAATTTCAGTAAAGTTTTCAAATGGAAACTTTTTGCCGTCTTTGCTACTGACGAAGTTTGGACATTATTTACTGCTAAACTTAATGATTTCTTGTTATTCATCTCGAGTTGCCAGTTCATTATTTGACAAAATTGTTTCAAAGTCTTGACAAAGAAACCCTTCACCAACGGATCTGACCCATTCTCCAATAATATATCGAGGAACTTGGTCGAATCTCTTCGTATAGGTGGTTGAATATGTGACATGGCCGAGTGAATATATAATACGATAGATCTTGTATGGAGTTCGATCAAGCCTGGTTGCTTAACCGCGATCAGCTTGAACAACAGCACAAGTTGGTCTCTAACTTGTTGAGAAAGATCCAAGATCAATGGAGTAATAGTAGTCAAGATATCATTATATGCAGACGGGTTCGATGGGAGATGTTGCTCAATATAAACTAAAACTTCTTTTCTTGTAGTATTGGAGTGATGCTTTGTAAGAGATAAATGATGAGAAAGATCGACATCTGCTTTGGATCCGGGGAGTCCCACTCTCGATTTGAGTAATTTATTCTTTTCATTAAGAGATTGTTGTGGTAACGAGATGGTCTTTGCCACAAATGAAGTGTCTGTGTGATTCGAAGCTCTAGGCAGAGTTTTGCCCACTTTTAATTTTGGTTTCTATAATGGGGTTAGTAAAAGCTAACTAGAATATATTTTCAAGTCGAATGGTCACTTACCACAAAATCCTTCTTCTTTTCAGCCTTCTTCTTCTTAGATCCCATTTTGTACTGTTCTATCAACTCCTTACCTAATCAGCTTCAGATAAAAATTTTTAAAGTGAAAAATTTCGTGAAAATCTCGATGAGCAGCAGATTACGAATATCAACACAGAGCATACTACGAATATTAGAGCTATAGCAAATTACGAATATTACCCTACGATTTCCCATAGTAAAGATGGTATTAATAATGTTACAAATCGATAGAAGACTTGACAGTGACTAAGCCCTTGTCAATTTTAGATACGACGACATTGTTAGGAAGGTACTGTAACAATTCGTCATAAGCTGGCATTTTTCTTTCTACTGAGACTGAGGCACCAGAGTCGATGATCGAAGAGGCCTCGTATTCTCCCCAATAGCAGGTCAAAGATACTCCTAGATTAGTGATAGCTCCGTCATCGGAGTCTGTGTAATTAGGGATCCACTCTAAACCGATATGGTAGTATGGTTTGGTGAAGTTGACCTTATGTAATTGGACGTTATCTATTCCTTTCAATAATCTGTAGTTATCGGAGTCAGTTTCTGGGTCATAAAACAGGCCATTGTTGTTTCTGGTGATTGGAAGAGACCCATTTGGAGATTGAATTGGTTCTTTGTCATGGAAGATCTGGATTTTCTTTACTGGCGACACCAATGATTTGTTCTTGGCCTTTTTAACAGAGTCATAGTTAGAAGTGTTGAAATTCATCGAACACATTCTATTATCGGGAGTCCATACCTTTAACTCGGCTCTTAATGGAGCATACGGAGATACAGATCCGTCGGTATTGTTGTTATCATTGGATACTACCTCGATATGTAAATAATTCTCGAAAGTATTATCTTCGACACTACCGTCAATCAACCAAGGTCTTGGAGCAGAGTACGAGCAGTAACCTCTTCCATCAGAGATCTCCTCACATTGCAAGCTCTCTACACATGGAACATCCTCCAAGATACTTGGCAATTCAGAGAATCTACCATACACAAATGCCTTAGGAACCGGCTCTGCAGAAGTCAAATCAATATTTTGCACATATGATACAGTCAATGGCTCGCTGGCAGTATATGGATCCAGGAAAAGAGACACACCCGAGCCCAAAATGAAGCCAACAACAGCAGTCAGGAATAAAAAGAAGTTCAATTTGTGGATGAATGGCAATAAAGGCATTCCAAGACATACAGCGAATAATGAAAGAAGTTTGAAAGTCGAGTCGGTGAAGGAATCACTTGATTGTCCTGCATAGTGTAATCCTTCCATACAGATTTGACCAATATCGAAAGTGATGAAAATAGTGAGAGGAACAAAGAGGAGGAATTGAGTAGACCAATCGTATGAGAAGGATAAGATAGCAGCTTTCTTGAGTTTTGATTCGAAGTTGTTCAATGTTTCTGACTCAGCATGAGGATCAGAATCTGGTTGTGACATAGGAGAAGAACACAGTTGAACGTCTTCTCCGGCAACTAACTCTTCAGCAGCAGTTTCCTCTGGAGTTCTTTCCAAACTATGAGTGACAGGAGCATCTTCGATACTTCCATAAGCATGGTGTGATGAGTTCTTCAAAAGGAATTTGGTAGATGGTCTAGATTTAAATACTAATCCCAATAATCCAAGACAAGTAGACAGAGAAATACACAAATAGAAAATGGTGATGGCATATTCTCCAGTCAAACCCAAGGTGTGTTGTCTAACAGTAGCCACAATCAAGGTAACCCACAAAATGAAACTCAATTCCAAGAAAATGATCAATTTCTGATCATGAACAGGACGAGTCCAATTGAAAAAGTTCAAGCAAAGATAATTAACCAATATGAAAATAGAAGTAAGAGTAATCAAACACTCCACCCAATGAGCAGTTAATGCCAAAGGATTGAATAAACTGACGAAATCCAGCAGTGACTTGACTGCAAAGACCGAAAGAGCCAATGAAACAGGCAATCTGAACCATCCCTTGGAAATTCCAACATACCATGTTTGTCTTTTAGAGACGATTAAAAGAAGGATCAGAGTAACGAAAGGTACAAGAATAATGACCAAGATGTTGAGAACGTATAAGATATCTACCGATACCGAGACAAAGAACAAGCCCAAGATATCGAAGAATACAGCTGGGGATACATCATCACTAATACCCTCAGCATTACTTAAAGCCAATATCACATCTAAAGTATTGGACATCATACTCCATAACGAACCTTTACTAGCACCTTGAATATTATCAAATCTCGTATGATACAAGTTTCTTGGTTTGTAGAAAGCAATATCGAGCCCTCTAAGACCCTTCTCCACATAGATTTTATAGTCAGTTTCACTATTAATTAATCTGCTTTGGAAACCTTGTTGGAAAACAGAGTTAGCAAATGGGTTTCTGGCAGCTCCATAGTAACTTACGATCCCCGTATCTGATCCTCTGAACAAAATAGCTCTACCACCAGCGCCAGTACCTTCAAGATTGACGAAATACTTCACCAATTTCGACCATGGATGATCAAAGAAAGCTTCAGCTCCAAGGAGTCCATACTCCTCGTCATTATTGAAGTTGAAGACGATACTTCTGTCGGGTTTTTCGCCAGTAGTGGCGAAATATTCCAAAATACCCAACATTGAAGCAATTCCCATCCCATCATCGGTAGTTCCATAAGCGGTTGGGACACCATCGTAATGGGCGCTTAATAAAATACCTTCTAAAGAAGGGTCTTTACCTTCGATTTTGACCAACACATTGGTGCTTTCGAAGTAAACGATCTGATTCGTCGGATTGGCCGAATTGAACACATCAATCTGCTTGAATATCGTAGTGGAATTATAGTCGTCATGGACCTCAATGTATGGCTTGCCTTCAGCAAGGGCGCTAACTCTAGACTTAATATAATCGTGGACTACATCATTGTAGTGGGAGTCGTAGGGATGAGGTTTTTCGGAGATGATTTCCAAATCTTTCCAAGCAGAACCCAATATACCAGGCTCAGGCGAAGGCACAGTCAAAGCGCTAGACTCAAAATATAATGTAATTAAGACCGAGGCAATATATGACAGCAAGACTAGGAAAGACAAGGTTGTCTTGCGGAATCCTAGAGTTGATCTGAAGAAGGAGACCACTATTCCTGGGCGATCTTCTGATGATGTCATTGTATGCTGTTTGACTATTAGAACCTATTAGTACCCTTATCAATTGATAATTAACTCATCGCTTCGAGGCTGCTTAGCGATAAAGAAAACAAAGAGGAGCAGAGCAAATTACCGGAGTGGGCAGGTGGGAGGATTTCCTAAAATGGAAATGAGCTGGGGGCTATTTGGATGGAGGTTAGACTGCTCAAATAGGTAATAAGCGATACTTCCCAAAGTGGTATCTGCGAAAATTTTTCTCCATTGCTATTGGCGCTTGCTATTTAGCAACTAGTCATAAAGGGGTTAGTTGTTGGTTAGGGTAAAGAAGTAAATAGTGATTAAAATGACTTCTGCCGACTCTTTTGCTCCATTGAAGAATGACTTGATTCTTAGAGCCGCCAGAGGTGAATCTGTCGAAAGACCTCCGATGTGGATCATGAGACAAGCTGGGCGTTATCTCCCTGAGTACCATGAAGTTAAGGCTGGTAGAGATTTCTTTGAGACTTGTCATGATGCTGAGATTGCCTCTGAGATCACTATCCAACCTATCGATCACTTCGATGGTCTTATTGATGCTGCTATTATCTTCAGTGATATCTTAGTTGTTCCTCAAGCCATGGGTATGGAGGTTCAGATGATTGAGAAACAAGGTCCTCATTTCGTTGATCCTTTACGTAAACCTGAAGATTTGAAGAAATTGCACGATAAAGTCGACATTGAGAAAGAGTTGGGTTGGGCTTTCAAGGCTATTACTTTGACCAGAAAGAAATTGAACGGTAGAGTCCCATTATTGGGATTTGTTGGAGGTCCATGGACTTTATTGGTTTATATGATCGAAGGTGGAGGTTCTAGATTATTCAACCATGCTAAGACTTGGATTTACAAGTATCCGGAAGCTTCTCATAAGCTTTTACAAATGATCACTGACGTTGCTATTGAATTTTTAGCTCATCAAGTTAAGGCTGGTGCTCAAATGCTCCAAGTTTTCGAATCTTGGGGTGGTGAATTAGGTCCAAATGAGTTCCAAGAATTCTCTTTACCTTACATTAGACAAATTAGTGCTAAATTGCCTGCTAAATTAAAGGAACTTGGCATCGAAGAAGACATTCCAATCACCATCTTCTCTAAAGGTTCTTGGTATGCTTTAGATGACTTATGTGATTCCGGTTACAACTGTGTTTCTTTGGATTGGTTATACAAGCCTGAGGATGCCGTTAAGGTTGCCAATGGCAGAGTCACTTTACAAGGTAACTTGGACCCAGGTATCATGTATGGTTCCAAAGAAGTTATCACCCAAAAGGTTGAGCAAATGATCAAAGGTTTTGGTGGTGGAAAGAAGAACTACATCATAAATTTCGGTCATGGAACTCATCCTTTCATGGATCCTGAACAAATCAGACACTTCTTAAAGGAATGTCATAGAATTGGTTCCCAATAGACTTCTCCTGTATCTAGATTTAATGATTAATTCGAAATGATGAACGTAATTTCGTAAACTGCTGAACGCTTGTAGATTAATATTTTGCTCTGGAAAATTGCCCCTTCCTCGATATTTTGCCCCTAAACATTTCCTCGATATTTGCCCTTTGATATCCTCATCGCCTTGAAGTTAGTCAATTCACAACGATAATGCTGACCTTGAATCCACAAGATCTCTATATATATGAGCTCTCTGACAAGTTCAGAGCTTCACTTGAAGTCTTAGCTTTCGACTCTGAAACTTTCAGAGTCAGTCCTGCCCCATTGACCACAGACTCTTTAAAGGCAAATGAAGAGCTGATGGCACTGGTCGAAGTCGCCAAAACTGGTAATATCAAAGGTTGTGTCAGTTGCAATGTTGAAATATCGGATGCTACAGAACTCAAATCCCATTATAAATCGGATTTGCATAGGTTCAATCTCAAAAGAAGAGCAAATAACTTCCCTCCCATCACTGAAGAAGAATTCGAGACTATTTTAGAGAATCTTGACGAGAGTATCAGTGGGTCTGAGAGTTCAGAGGTAGATACGAAACTTGAAACTTTGTATGAGACTGGTGGTATTGAGTCACAGATGGATTCTCTTCTGCTTGAATCCTCTGTAAGCTTCACTAATACAAAATCCCCGTACATTTTATTCAAGTCAGATTTATTACCTTCAGATAAGGCTTTTGGGATCTTCAAATCTGTGTTTACCGCCGAGTCCTTGAGTACAAATCCTCTACTGGAATTAAATAGAATCAATAAGGAAGACCAGAGCACCAAGATTTCGGCATTATTCATGATTGGAGGTGGTCATTTCGCCGGTGCCATCATATCGCATAAACGTAAATCAACTAAGGGAAACCAGGGATCTCTGAATAGTCTCTTAGAGCAAAAAGTAGACTTAATCGAGCATAAAACCTTCCATAGATATACCACGAGACGTAAACAAGGTGGGTCTCAATCTGCAAGTGATAATTCAAAGGGTAAAGCCAACTCTGCCGGTTCAAGTTTAAGACGTTATAATGAGGCAGCATTGGAGAAAGAGATCAGGGAACTCTTGGGATCTTGGCGTAAATATCTAGATCAATGTGAGTCTATCTTCATTAGAGCCAATGGAAGTGCTAATAGAAACATTTTAATCGGTTATGAAGGTGGACCTTTACGTCATGATGATAAAAGAATTAGATCTTTCCCCTTCACTACTAAAAGAGCTACAGCATCGGAATTGAGAAGAGCTTGGATTAATTTGACATATGCTACAGTAACAGATATTCCTAAGGTTGATGAGAAGGCAAGTAAAAGACTGCTGAAGGAGGCTCTGAGTCTTCTGAATTCTACCAAATCAACCGAGAAACAGCATAGTAAAGAAAAGACTGTAAATGATGTTCAAACCGAGGAACTTGTACTGTTAATGAAGAAATCTAAGGCACCAGCCTTGATTTCTTACATTCGGAAGAATAAGATTCCTACATCATTTGAGTTGACCCCGGTTTCTGAGTACTCAACTACTCCTACTTTGCTTCACTATGCCTCTTCTCAAGGTTTGACCCATATCGTACAAGTTCTCTTAACTAATTTGAAGTTCGACC
This sequence comes from Nakazawaea peltata, assembly GCA_001599355.1. Lineage (NCBI taxonomy): Eukaryota > Fungi > Ascomycota > Pichiomycetes > Alaninales > Pachysolenaceae > Nakazawaea > Nakazawaea peltata. The sequence goes on from BCGQ01000003.1 coordinate 328,894, forward strand.
CAACTGTAGTTAATAAACTGGGAAGAACTGCTCATGATGTAGCCAGCTCTAAACTGGTTAAGAAGACTTTCCAAATATGTCGGTCTAACCTCGGTGAGGATTTCTGTGACTGGACTGCTGCTCATGTAGGAGCTGCGAAATCCAAAGAAGAATTCGAACTGGAAGAGCTGGAAGAGAAACTGGCTCTGGAACTTGAGAAGAAGAACTTGATTCTGCAAGAGTTTGCCAAACATAAAGAACAAGTAGAAACTACTAGAACTCAAAAGTTCGGTCCTCCTCGTAATCTCGGTGTAGTGACTTCGATATCCTCTGATTTGAGTCAATTGTCAGATGAACAAAGGGCAAGATTAATGAGAGAACAAAGAGCTCGTGCTGCTGAAGAGAGATTTAAAAAGATGCTGAATAAATAATATTAAAGAGATTTCTTAGATACTTTCTCAAATATGTAGGTGATAAGTTTTCGTAATTCTGGGGTTTCCATCATCTTGGTCAAGAGATCATCTGAGTATTCTGTGCAATTGAGAGGATCTAAATGTTTGAAATCATAAAGACATTTCTTGATTGCGGATTTCTTTCTTTCTGGATCTTGAGAGAGTTGTTTGAAATCTAAAGCCGAGATCCAGTTTTTATCAGGAGATTCTTGATCTGCATCTTCATTGTCGTCTGAGTCTTGCTCTGGAGAATCCTCAAGATCAGAATCTTCAATATCACCTCCATCCCCAGAACAACCACATTGTAAAAGATCATGAGTATTACATTTAGTTTCTCGATCTATAGAGAACAAATCTCGTAAATCATTATAGTCAAAGACATCATCTTTAGAATCGGACTTGCCATCTAAAAACTTGTCACTAAGATTACTTTTCATTAATTGTCTTTGGTAGATCTTCTCGTCGATCAAGCCGGTAGTGAGCAATCTGTAAATGAATACAGGTCTCTTTTGACCATCTCTATGGACTCTTGCCATTGCCTGTAAGTCAATAGCAGGATTCCAGTCATTGTCATATAAAATTAATCTCGAGGCACCGATCAAATTCAAACCTACACCTCCAGATTTAGCTGACAATAAAAAGACGAAAGAAGACTCGGCAGAAGACTTGTTGAACTCGGCTACAATTTTATCTCTAGATTTATTGGGGGTTGATCCGTCGAGACGAAGGAATGAGTACCCTATTTCTTTGATCACCTTCTCTAAAATATCGAGAGTTTGGGTGAAGTTAGATATCAAGACTACCTTCTCTCCAGTAGGACGAATATGGTTGAGTAATTGAATAAGAACCTTCATTTTACCACTAACAACTTTCTTCTCAAGGCCAACAGAAGCTTGCAGATTTTGGTTTCCATATGCTTCTTGGAAGGACTTATCATCAGTTACAAGCGACGGCGAGTTGCAGATCTTCCTGAAGAGCATAATTAAACTTAAAGAATCGTTGTAGTTTTGCTTAGAAAGTACATTCCCACAATATTTCGAATCCAATACCATTTGGAATAATGATAATTGTAATTTTGTAGGTCTCAGAAAGATGACAAGATCTGTTCTAGGGGGTAAATAATTAGAAATTATATCACTGGTCCTCCTTAATATGAAATCTTTAGTGAACAGGATCAATTCTTCGGATTTCTTGTTTCCCATCTCTATCACTGCCGGATTTTTACAATTAATCTCTCTGGATCTCAAAATAGGGTTCATGAATTCTCTTTGGAATTTCGATAAACTTCCAAGAATTCCAGGGTTAATGAAATTTATGATATTATAGAACTCATTTAAATCATTCTGGATGGGTGTTCCAGTTAAGATTACTCTCTTCTCGATATTGAGGGAATTTAAGATCTTCAATGCCTTCCCTTGCCCACTTTTAAGACGATGACCTTCGTCACAAACTAAAAGATCAAAATCTACAGTATCAAGTTCGTCTGACATGGTCATTACTTTCTCATACCCCATGATGAGGACCTGATATACTTTGGTCTTTCCAAAGTTTCTAATATTAAGTTTATCTGCCTTCAGACTATTTGCTCCATTAATCGTAAGAACACTGGCCTTATGAGGGCCAAGCCATTTCTTGAATTCTCTCTTCCAATTTCCGATCAATGTCACAGGACAACAAATTAAAACCTTCTTAGCTGACTGAGTATAGTCATGGTAAGGACACTGACGTAATAAGGTCCATACCAAAGTAATTGTCATAAGAGTTTTACCTAAACCCATCTCATCAGCTAATAGGGCCCCATTACCTGAGAAATCTTTGAATCCCATAACACATTCATAAAGAAAGGCTATTCCTTCTTTTTGATGAGGTCTCAATTTCTCAGCTATAGCAGGATCTACTACGACTTCGACATAATTTTCAATACCTGGAGGTTTTGGTAAAACGAAGCTATTCTCAGACTTAGGGTCGTACAAAGGTTTACGCGGTTGTTTGGTGGGCCTATTTAGTGATACAAGACCTGTTCCTGTTTTTACAAGTCCCGATGAATTTTTCATACTGTACAATGGAAGGCCCGTGGAAGGATTGGGAGTAGATTTTGGTAATGTTTTTGGAACAGGCGGTAATAACTCCTCTTGAGACTGACGTGGAGTCAGATTTGAATCTGCAATCATTGTAGATGATCCCAGAGACTGCAGGTACTTTCCATATTGAGAGAGCTCTTCATTACTTGTAAGTTCATGATCGACCTCGACTTCAAATCCTCCAATTGATATGATGCCATCTAAATTCACTTTAGATAACTTCCTTCCTTCTTCTCTGTAATTATCTCCTCCCAGTGTATCACATTTAAAAATGGCTGTACCATTTGAGTTCACTATTAACAAGCCTTCTCCATCCCAAGTTTTATGTTTCTTAGTGGACTTCTTTCTGAAGAGGACCAAAAATAATTTCACTCCAGAGGGGAGTTCTGATACCTCAGAGTGGCCTTGAGTTGCTGGAGAATCACTTTTCAGTACTTTAAGGACATTATCGTTTGCCAATGGAGCCAGAACTCTCTTGAGACCCCTCGTATTTGGTGCGCTTTTGGTGGTGATGCTGTCTATAGAGCCAGTGGATCTTGCCAAAGGCGACTTGAAAGGTTTATTATTGAAACCATTGCCTAATTTCCTGTACATTAGTAGAGTTTATATGGTTGAACTCGAATTTTCGGGTGAACTGAAGGTGTTGTGAACTTTGAGATCATCTGAATGAGATGAGGACGCGTCAGATTTGCCCTTGAAATAGTGAAAAATTGTGAGAGAAGGGGCATTTTTCATGTTTTTTCAGTGGGCTGGGGCAGGGGCAGATTAATAGGGATACAGGGGCTAGGCAAGGAAGGCCCAAGAAGGGGGTTAGGGCCACGAAGGGGTTGGTAGGTCAGGGTGTTCAGTAGCCCTGGTCAGCTTATAGCACTACAAAAAGGTAGAGAACTAGATTTAATTAAAATTAAGTCTACGAACTTATTTAATGTCTCAGAACAACTCCACTGGAATCAGCCTTCTCCAAAATATACTTCTTATAATCATAAATAGAACCCTCAAATCTCTTGACTGTTCCATCTTCACTGACCCAAATCTCATTACAGACTCTACTGATGACAGAAACATCATGCGAGACCATCAATACACCTCCCTTGAAGTTCTTTAAAGCATCAGATAAGGCATCTAAACCGGCAGTATCCAAGTGATTAGAAGGTTCATCCATAATCAAAATATGAGGATCTCTTAAACATAAGGCAGCAAATGCTACTCTGGATTTTTGACCACCAGACAATAATTGCATTCTTTGTAATCCTAAAGCACCAGAAATACCAAAAGATCCCAAATGACCTCTATATTCTTGGTCAGTCTTACCTGGGTACTCTTTCAGCAACCAAGAAACGGCATCTAAGGTCAAATCCATAGAGTCGACATGGTGTTGGGCGAAATATCCAATTCTCAATCTACCGTTACGAGAAATAGATCCATTGATAGGGTTCAATAAGCCCATTAACAACTTCAACAAGGTGGTCTTACCACAACCGTTACCACCGACCAAAGCGATACGACTATCCATTTGGACATCAAGATCTACATCTTTCAATAAAAGCTTAGTAGGATCGTAACCAAAAGTGACATTTTGTAATTGCAAAATCGGAGGAGACAATTTCTCTGGATCAGGGAACTTGAAAGTGACAATTTTGTCCTCTTCTGGAGGTTCCAAGACCGGAAGTTTCTCCAATTTCTTAATTCTGGACTGAGCTTCAGAAGATTTGGCGGCATTGTATCTGAATTTGTCGATAAATTCTTGCAAATGCTGTCTGTAAGCCATTTGGTTCTCGTATTCTCTCTTTTGATTCTTCAATCTCTCTTCTCTTGTGGAATAGAAACTGTCAAAGTTGGAACCTCTGTAGTAATCCAAACGTTCGGAATGCTGATGAATGATATCGGTGGCTACGTCGTTCAAGAAATCACGGTCATGCGATACTACTAATACAGTAGCTGGGTATGTCTGTAAATAGTTGGCCAAGTAAGTGATAGAAGGAACATCTAACATATTGGAAGGTTCATCCAACAATAATAAGTCAGGCTTACAGAATAAAGCTCTGGCCAACGAAAGTCTCATTCTCCAACCACCAGAGAAAGTATTAGTAGGGTTATTTTGAGTCTCTTTAGAGAATCCTAAACCGTACAAGATACCAGCAGCTCTGGCTTCCAGCTTATCACTCTCCATCTCACTTAATTTATTATGAACTTCTTCCAAATGATTGATCAAATCGGACAGTTCATTATCCAATTTCTTGATCTCCAACGAATCCTCGTCGAATTCTCCTCTCAATCTATCGATTTCCAGAATTCTTTCATTGATCTTGGTCTCTTCTGAGATCAATTGCTTTCTCCAAACATCGGCATCCAATACACTTTGTAAAGCCGGAGTGTCGTCACCTCTAAGTTCTTGCTCGACATGCAAAATGGAAATATGTTTTGGAACATTCAACTCTCTATGAGCCAATGCCCTCAATAAGGTAGATTTACCAATACCATTCTGACCAACTAAACCGTATCTTCTTCCATAGGCCAAAGTCAACGAGGCATCACTCAAAATACGTTGACCATCTCCCACATACAAATCGAAATTGTCCACTTTGATATCCTTGGATTTACCCAGACCCGATCCGAAATCAATAGGGTTGATTTTCAAGAAGAAACTGTCGTAGTCTTCTTGGGACTGCTCGTTTAATAACTTGGAAGCCTCGTATTTAACGAACTTGTTCGCTCTCTTAGCCACTTTTTTGGCAATCTTGGCCTCGGCTTTCTGTAACTTTTTCCTATCCACACGGGTTTCCATTACTCTTCCGGTGTGCTCAATTGAACTAGCTGATTGCAATAACAGTAAGGAGGATTGGATATCTCTTTGTTGGTTATTGATTAAATTGATGTCTAATAATCTTTTGGAGGTATCACCGGTGATGGATAATTTGGACATGTTTTCTTTGAGTTGGCTGACTAAATTGGACTGAACTTTCTCGATCAATTTGGAAATCTTTTCATCTTCACCCCCAGCATTCTTTAACAAATCACTAATAAAATTCATCTCTTTTTTGATGTCTAATTGTTGGGCTAAGACTGAGTCTTCGGTAGCACCTGAAATGTGCTGGATATACCCAACAGCATAATCGGCGACTACAGGATCGACTGAAGGAACAGCCTGACGTACTTGTAAACCTATATTTGACATGGTAGTTGGTTTAGCTCTGTGGCGCTAAGTCTTCTGTGTCTTGTCTTAGATGATCGTTTGGAAGGAAGGCTGAAAAATTTGCGGGTATCGAATGATGGTGAGCGATTTATCAAATATGAAGGGCAAATTTGAAGAGAGAGAAGGGCAAATTTGAAGAAGCACTTCGGTTAAGAGAGGGAAAAACTACGTAGAAACAAAAGAAAATCTAAGGGATTTTAAATATACAGAAATATATAGGGGGTTGGGCAGGAAAAATAGCCTGGTAGGAAAAGTTACCGGGCACAGAAGTAGCCGGGCACAGAAGTTACCGAGCATAGAAGTTACCGGGCACCATCACACCAACGACATATAAGCCTTTCTCTTACCAGTAATCTCATTAAGAACACTCTTAATCTCAACCTCACATTTATCAAATACCCCAACTTTTCTAACCTTTCCACTCTCCTTATCACTAATCTCTAAACTATAATTTTCCTCATCAAATTTCAAAGAATAATCTTCATCTAACTTGATCAAACTCTCAATACCAAATTTAGGAACCAACACAACAACACCATTACTAAACACTTTAATGATATACCCCTCTTGTCTATTATCCTTGTTATTTCTCATCACCTGTCCAACGAAATAATCGATCGATGCTCTACCGGCGAATTGAGCATTTCTATGACGTTTGTTAATATTCTTAACAATGAGCTCCATCTTGGATTTATCACGATGAGAAAGCAGTAAAGTTTCGTACCCAATTGCCCCAGCCAATTGTCTGTGCGCAACAACGTCACAGTATCTTCTGATAGGAGAGGTGAAATGTGTGTAAATATCCACGGCTAAACCGTAATGCTTGAATTCCGGATAAGAGAAGGATCCCGATGGGAAATATTCGGCTGCCATCATACATCTGGTCGACATAATTCTTAATAAAGTGTTGAAATATTGGTCGTTTGGATCCACACAACGATCTAAAGAGTCCAGTAACAGTTTGGAGTTCTCCAAGGAAATCGACATGTTTTTACGTACTCTCAACATGTCGTTCAAGACTTCGAAATTGGTCAGTGGAGGAGCAGCATGTCTTCTTAACATGGCAGTTTGAGGGAACAGTTCGAAAATCTTACGAGCCACTGAGATATTGGCCAATAACATGAACTCTTCAACAAGGGAGTTGGTTTCAAACAATTGCTTGATCTCAACCTCATTAGGATCAGCTGTCTCACTATCGACATGAACTTTAACTTCTGGAGATGCCAAATTCAAAGCACCAGCTGAGATTCTTTTCAGTTTCAATAATTTAGATAACTTCAATAATATACGCATTCCTTGAGTCAAATCGTCTTGTTGAGATTTGTCGTCGATTCTGGCTTGAGCCAGTTCATAACTGAACAGTTCCTTCGATTGAATAATACTTTTGTTGAACTTCACATTCACAATATTAGCGTCGGAATCCAATTCCCATAAGACACTGAAGGCATATCTTTCGACATAAGGTTTCAAAGAACACAAATTGGTACCTAATAACATTGGTAACATATCGATTCTCTTGTCAACAAGATAAACAGAGGTACCTCTTCTAGAGGCCTCAACATCAATGGCAGTATCAGCCTTGACAAAGTTAGTCACATCAGCAATATGTACACCAACTTCATAGTTTCCATTAGGTAACAATTGCAGATGTAAAGCATCATCGATATCAACACATCCTGGAGGGTCAATTGAGCAAATAAGTTTGTCACGAAGATCCCATCTACGTTTGATCTCATCCTCAGAAGGTTTCCAGTTATCTCCATCGGCTGGCAAACAGTCTAAGACATTCTTAGTGAAAGGTTTGTATTCGACGTCATGTTCTAATAATAACAGTTCAGTCTCCAGTCCGGCATCTTCTACTTCACCAAGAGATCTAACGAAATGACCTTCAGGGTATTTGGAAGTCGATGGCCACGAATCAATAGCAACTACAATACGTTTTCCAGCTAACTCCTGAGATCTTCTGGTTCTAATTCTAACAGTAGGTAAAGTTCTGTCCATCAAATTGACAAAACAAACCTTCAAAGAGTTACCTGCTGAAACACCAGAGCTTGGGGCGATAGTTCCTACATATTGTCTCCAACTTCTTCTAACAATACCTACAACACGACCAGTTGGTTGGATTTTCTCCTCACGTTGATGCTTGGCCAGCTCAGTAGTAAGTAATCTTCTCTCCAGATCACTAATAGTGATGTTATTGTCCTCATTGTAAGTGTCATCTTCAGTGGTAATGATCTCATTGGAGGAAGTACGCCATGAACTCTTCGGTAAGATCTCAACAATACACAGATCACCACTGAAAGCTCTATTCAAATTGTTTCTGCCAACGATTAATAATGGTTTAGGCAATGAATTCAATTGGATAGTTCCTTCTAAGAAATTATATGAAGACACATTGATTATACCTTGATGCAAAGACCCGTTCTTAATACCGGCCATTAACCTGGAAGTTGGGTAATACTCAGGGTAAGAAATCTCTTTAGCGGAATGAGAGAAATCAACTTGATCAGCTCTTTGCGGAATCAAATCAAGTAACTCTTCAGCATTAGGGAATTTAGATACATACTCTTCTAAATTGAACAGTAATCCTTCTAACAGTTGGGACAAATTAGCACGATCATTGGTGATCAATACTGTCTTGATTCCATGCTTACTCAAATGCTCATTATAATATTCAGTGACCTTTCTGATCAAACGATCATTGTAATCGTTAATGGACTCACCTTTACTACGAGGAGTATAAGTATGCTCATTGAACTCATTATGGAACACAATAAACCTCTTCAGATCACTGTTGGTCAAACTTCTCAACCTCATATATATAGGGAGACTCTTATTCCGTACCTCTTCCAATACAGTTTGAGGCACAATCACATCATACATGATCTTCTCACTCTCTAAGAGGTCGATACATCCAAGCACAATGTTAGTATCTACTACCACATAGTGTTTGCCGACTCCTGGTAAGGTGGATGGGTCTTCACTCAAGATGAATTTCGGAAGTTTACCATCGGCATCAGCATGAGCAATCTCTGGACACTCAGTACAAGCTTGCGAATAACATGGGATATCGTTTCTAAGGTAATGTTCTCTCACTATTTTGGTGGCATTACCGTATCTTGATCTCACGAAGACTTTGGATGTTACGGATAATCCTGAGGCAAGTCTTTTGCGAGGGTTTAACGTTTGGGACATCGCGTAAGGGGGGATGTTTGGTTGGGTGTGGAATTGTCCGTGGAGTGGTTCTTTAACAGGTCTTCTCTTCCCTCTTTGCCTCTTCAGCGCTTAATCTCATCTAAATTTGAGATTTTTCTACATTTTTACACTACTTTTAGTAAGGAAAAAATTTGCACAGTTAAAATTTTTCACTATATACAAAGGGCAGAAGCGGGCAGAAAGCGGGCTGCGCGGGCACGCGCAAAAAGCGGGCACGCGCTGACTGGGGCGCTAACTACGGGCAAGTCCTGGAACTGGGCAATGGCACTAGCAGGGGCAATACGCGGAGGGCACTAAACATACCGGGCACTAAGCATACCGGGCACCGAAGAACTAATCAGTCCACTCCAAATACTCCTCTCCAAACTTAGACCCCTTACTATTCTTCTCCAATACAATCCCAATCTTATACTCCAATCCCAACTTACCATCATACTTACGGTTAAAGTATTTCATAACCTCATCCTTAGTAACGGCATACGACCTATTGGAGTCATCGTTACCAGTGATGTAATTCTTGATTTCCTGCGCAGATGGTAAATTATAACTGTGAGGATACTCATTGAAAGTGACATCGAAGAAATTCTCAATCTCCAATTCGCTAAGAGCTTTCAAGATTGGAGATTCATGCTCAGCTTCCTTCAGTTGCTTCAATTTTTGAGATGGGGACAACTCAAAGCTATCAACAAGGCGACTCATCTCAGGGGAAGCACTCATTAACTCCTTCTCAATCACATCTACTGGAAGATCGGAGACAGTGGCATACTTGAACTGAGGTGTTCTGTCTTCAACGTTTGGAGATTTTTTATTGATAAGTCTCTTGGTGATACATTCATTGAAGTCATTGTACTCTGGTTTGTGCATCATGTTAGCGGCCAAGATCAATTCATTCTTTAACAGTTCTTGGATATTGGTTTCTCTTCCCTTCTTTAACATCTCCATAATCAAATATAATGAGACTGGAGACTTGGTCTTCAAAGTAGCCAAAGTCTTAGCGGCAAATTCCGAAGAATCTTCAGATAAAGCCTCAATGACTTGATGAATCGTCAATTTAGGATCGAAACAACGCTCGATAGTACTCAATTGCTCTAAAGTATAACTAAATTTGTAATCTCTAGGCATTGGTTCCAGGAACTCTTCGATAGTATTGTTGATCTTGGAGAAAAGTTCTTGTTGATCATGTTCTCCATCTTCAAAATTATAATCGATTTGTGATAATCTCAGAGTCAATTCGTCGAATTTTCTAACAGGAACGTAATGAGTGGCTACACCAGCAACAAACAGATCCAATCCTTGTAAAATTTCACCTGTCAACAGTAAATAGTAACCTAAATTGTAATCCAATTTGTTCAAGAAGAAGGTAGTTCCCACATCAGAGAAGAATCCAATGTTCGATTCAGGCATGGCAAACTTTGTTCCTTCACAAGCGACTCTGAAAGGTGTATGAACCGACAAACCGGCACCCCCACCCATAGTGATCCCATTCAACAATGATACTATCGGCTTGTTATAAGTACTCAACAAGAAGTTCAAGTTATATTCTTTGTTAAAGAAATCAATCGACTTATCCAGTTGACCAGAAGTGTTCAATTTGGTACATTCAATGATATCACCACCCGAACAGAAATTTGGCTCACAACTGGACTTCAAAATGACCAAATTCAGTTGCAGACTCTTACTGTACTCTTTCAATCTTGGAGTCATCTTGTCCACCATGGAAGTGTTCAATGCATTATACTTGGAAGGTCTATTCAAAGTGATTACTCTTGCTTGGTTTTGGACGTGGAAAAGTACGTCATCAGCGGTAGAAGTGCTCATCATGGCTTTAATGTTGGTTAATGCCGACCCAATAGCCCTTCTTCTCAAATTAACAGAGCTACTTAACATCTTCCTTCTTTAATAGAAATTTCTCGCTCGCTTCAGCTCTCTTTATATATCTCCCGCGGCTAAAAGGACTACTTGAGTAAAGAGGGGTTCTAAACTTCTTGCCTTGGTCACTGAAAACTTCCTCCAATGAAGCTCCAACTTTTTCCTTCTGATTTGCTGCCGAGACTTGGTTAGAGAAGGGGGGAGCGGAAAATTTTTAGGGTCGTGGAAAGGAGATCAAAAGACAAATTGGGTATATTTAGTATATAGGGAGCGGGCAGGTGCCGGAGAGTAGAACTGGGGGAGAGTGAAACTGGCGAGTGGTGGTAGGACCAGCCAGAATCAGCCAGAATCAGTCAGCCAACCACTGAACTCTTCCACAGTCAACTTTAGTCACCACCACCCCTTACTCATTCTATTTATATATTCTAATTATTCGTAAGATCAATTTTCATAGGCTTATCTTGATGAGCTCTTTTCACTCTGCAATATAATGTAACCTTCTCATCAACAATGAAATCATATATTACTTTGACCCAACTTTGATGTATAGGTAAATCATCATAGAATTCTTTCAGCATTTCTCTTAATTTTGGTAAATTTCTCCAACTAACGAAGGGGAAATCATGATGTTCATTATGGTAACCCACATTCCAGGTCACGTGATTCAAGATCCCATAGTAAGAGTAAGTCTCTAAAGGTGGGATTGATTCATTTGGAATGTAATTCTTTGGTGGGTCAAAAATGTAATGTTCAGCGATGAAGTGACCAGAACAAGGATGTAAAGATCCAGCCAAAAATGACGAGAATACAAAGTATAAGTAAGCATTCAAAGAGATCTTGGTGATGATCACATAGTTAAAAGCGAATTGAACAGCGACATTTAACAAATGTACCAAAGTGAACTTGATTTGTGTGATGAACATAGGTCTTAAGGCATAAAATAAGATCTGACATGTAGCAAAGAATGATTTGCCGAGGATATTTGAAAGCACAATCAGCTCTAAACTCGTTGGAATATCGGTATCGAATTTTTCATCACCCAAAAACTTATGATGCAATTGGTGATATGGTTGGAATGAAGCACTATATGGGATTCCGATGGGTAAATTGACAAAGATACTGAAGAGTCTGTTATGTAATGGTTTTTTGAAACCTAAATTGTGAGATAACTCATGGATCAGTAAGAAACAATTTTGATTCAGAGTCGCTCCGATGATGTAAGACAACATGAAGAACTTGATGGTGAAGAATGGGGTGTCTCTCAAGTAATAAGCAACAGCGACTTGCAATGCCACTACCATGAAACAAATATATTTGGTCAAAGGTTCATGTCCACAAAGTTTCGACACTCCAGGGTACTTGGCCATGATCAATTTTCTCCTTATGACATGTGGCTCCTTGTGTTTAGTCCAATAGAAGTCCAAATTGGAGGACAGCAGAGGTGGTGGGATACCTTCATGTACTGTCTTGCTCAGTCTATGGTAGATCTTCTCCGAGGACATTTTTGAATGTTTACGAATAGAACTAGAAGGCGGCTTCCAGTGTTTTATATCTCAGCGGGATCTCTCAATCTCGTCTAAATCGATTAAAAAAATAAGTCGATTTTGTATTTTTTAAGCTCAAAGAGGATAAGATAGAGATCTAGTGGAAAGTTTGCAGGGGGGCAGTGGGAGAAAAAGAAAAGGGGGGAAGATTTTAGAGGAGATATTTAGAGGGGAGTTACTGAGCTGGTCAGAATAAGCTTCATTTGGATACCATAAGAGTGGTTTATTTGTTTGTAGTTGGACCTTCTCTGTACTGAGCCTCGAACCACGAGCTTCGACTCGGCCTCTGTAAAAATTTCCTATTTGGGTAATTGAATTAGGGGACCAATATGGTATCTATACGAGATCATACGATGGAGGGTTGGAGATAGTAGAAGAGAGGAGGAAGGGAAAGGAGGGGAGGATGTAGAGGTTGAGAGATTCTGAGTTTGTGTTATTTGGAGTATGAGGATTGAGGGTTTGTTGAATTTTATTGTGTTTAATTGCTGTAGCAAGATATTCTTGTCTTGTCTCTATCATTAGGCTTATCTATACGAGGTAGTGTACTGACAAATTATGGTAGGTTAGAGTACACTAGCAAGCCACTGACTGGAATTAGCAGTCGATGTGGAGTGATAATTAGGTTCAATATTCAGTGTTCAATATTCAGCTGCTACTATCCGGTCGATGTCTCATTTTATATGATTTACTATGAATTATCTAATTATCCGACCGTTTTCCTAACCCCCCCCCCCCCCTCCCTTCCAGAACCCCTTCCTTTTCCTTCCGATCTCACCGCCCCTTTTCTGTCTCTTTTCCTCTTCGTTTCTGTTTCCCTTCCTTTCCCTTCCCCTTCCCTTTTCTTTTCTTCACTCTTTCCTTCCCTTCACTTCCATATTTTCTCAGCAATATATCAATCTTCCAAGATCAAAATTTATTTATGTTTCCTCTCTTATTAACGCGAAGCCTCTTTGACAACACCTTGAGCCATGAATCCTTACAACTACTACTTCTACCATTTGCCTCATTACATGCTCACAAAGAGGGAGAGCATGTTGTTGCATCTGACGATGGGTTTGATCTCGCTGATCTTGATCTACTCCATCGTACGGTCCGCATACACCTCGGTTCATCTCGTGAAGGCCTTTTTATGATCTGTCCATTCGTTTAATTTACTCGGTGTTGGGGGTTGAACGCGTCTTATACACTGTGTGTACAGGATGTTGCACCCCGGGTTTGTACATTTTTAGAACTTGAATGGGATGGTTAATATATATATTTATTTACAATTGAATTAATGCCTCCTCTTCCTCTGTTTCATCGAGATCCTGTATTTCATCACTGGTTTTCTCTTCTTCTTTGGCGTTTGATGATTTTCTCATTGATCCATGACTCTTCTTCCGATGGTGATTGAAGATCCCATGATGATGATGAGGTTGCTCTTTAGCTCCTAATAACTTCAGAATCGATCTCTTCTTCAACTCTTCCTTGATTTTATCCTCTCCTTCCTCATCGTTGTAGTCATAAAGGTCGATGACCTCTTCTTTTAAATCAAGAGAAGGTTTTCGGGAGTGGTTCTCTTTATCACTTACTGGTGCTTCAGTTGTAGACTCTTCAGGTTTTTCGAGTGTCACCTTTTGTTCCATTTGTAAACTTTCAAACTTCGCAGAGAAATCTTCATCTTCCAAATCAATCAAGCTTTTACTGGAGCTGTCAACTGTGTCTACTGTGCTCACTCCCGTTTCTACTGCATTCATCACCTTGTCTTGGAGTTTGGAAATTTTCAGATTACTACTCTCTGAAGGAGACGTTTTGAATTCAGATGTCTTTCTTTTCGGCAATGGTGGAGCAGGTTCCTCAGTTTGAGATAAAACAGGGAATGGGTTATTTGGAGACCTAGAAGCTTTTGGAACTGATGGAGCCAGAGGCAACGAATCTGAGGTTTGTCTAGATTGAGATTGCGAGTTATAATTGGCTTGAGCTTGAGTTTCAGGGATTTGAATTTTTGGAACTGCTACCTCCACCTTCGGAATTTCCATTTTAGGGACCTGTGCCTGTGGAATGGCAGCTTCTACTCTTGGGATTACAACATTCGGGACTTGTACTTGCTGAGTAGGGATTTGGTTGGAAATATTCATCTTATCCAATTGTGTGTGAGAACGAGGCTGGGGAAGCTTATTTAGATTTTGGAGTTTCAGCTGGGCGTCTGGCTTCACCTGTGGTGCTTGTCCCTGAGGTATCTGTCCTTGAGGTATCTGTCCTTGAGGTATCTGTCCTTGAGGTACCTGAGAAGGAACAGATGGTTTCTGATGGAGCTGTTGCATTTGCTGATGTTGTTGTTGTTGTTGTTGCTGCTGCTGCTGTGCCTGCATCTGTTGATACTGTAACTGTTGCTGATACAGAAGTTGTTGCTGATACATCATATATTGCTGCTGCTCATAAAGCTTCTGTTGATAATTCTGTAACTGTAACAGGTGAGCCTCCTCAGGAGTCAAAGTCCTAATTTCATGTCTTATTTTCGATGCACCCTCATGTTGTGGTACAGGCAGTAATAATTCAGGAGATGCACTTCTCTTCTCTTCAGTCTTTTTCGTAGAGATATCTGTAGTAGAAAGATCATCTAAAGAAGGGAAACGTTCCTCAACATTTTCCAAAATCTCATCATCATCATCAGAATCTCCTCCCTCATCATCTGTCTTAGGAGGATTCTTACTAACAGATGATCCAGTGGAAGGGTTGTACTGTTGCCTATAAAATTCCTTATCCTTGGTTTCACTGTCTAAAGTTTGCTTCTGTTCCTCTTCGGTCTTGTCCAGAACTGGTTGCTCAGGAACAGGGACAGCATAAGAAATCTCTGGGAATTTGTATGGACCCAATTGATAGAAATCTTCAATATCAGAAACATCCAACTCTCCGTTAGATAATTTGGACACCTCATAAAGAACTTGAACGATATTAGGTCTGAAATCTGGCTTATCCTGTAACATAATGATGATCAAATTCTTAATACCTTGAGAGATTTGTGGTTTAGATGGGAATTGAAACAGAGCATGCAAAATCAGTAACTCACCAGTGGTCTCAAATGGAGTTGTATAGTAACATAACTTATAAAGGAACACCCCCAATGCCCATATATCCGACTTATTATCTATTGGCAAGGCTCTATAAAGGTCTATCATCTCGGGACATCTATATTGTGGTGTAGTCTGATGCAAAATATCGTTATGTAAGTATTGGAATTCTTGTTCATTCTTGGGTGGTCTCAAGTATGGAGAAGTAGATCCGAAATCAGCCAACTTGAACTTCATTTTAGAGTCTATCAATACATTCTCGATCTTGATATCCCTATGAATCATATGCAGTTTATGCATAGCCATTACCAGATGAGAAACATCGAACATGATCTTCAATATCTCCTTCTCAGTCAACTTTGTCTTTATTCTTTGGTTCATATATTCCAATAATGATTTATTAGAGCAAAGTTCCATCAAAACTAAAACCTCATACGCGGAACCATCCGGTAATCTTGAAGCATTGGAATCGTAATAACGGACGACGTAGTCACACCGCGCTAACTTCTGCATGACCACAACTTCGGAACGAAGCTGATTCAATCCATTTTTGTCGGGCACAATGACCCTTTTCAAACATGCAATCGAATCAACCGCCTCTTCTCCTGTATTTTCTACAGGAGGCGCCACTTTGACGGAATAAATATGGGCGAAACCCCCTTCGGCCAAGTAATCGATGATCTCGACCGAATGAGTTCCTACTGACAACTTAGTGCCTTTCTCGAGCTTTTCCATTAGTTTTTGATCCAATTGAGTTCTGTTGCCCCTCCTGATCGATTAGTCTTTGCGTGTCAAATAATTTGAAGCGCGCGGAGGGCGAAGGGTTCCGTTTTAGGAAGGAGGATAAAGGGGGTGCATGAGAGATGGAGGGGTAAAGGGGGAGGGGTAATAGGGATGGACAATCGGAGGAGACGGAGGAGACGGAGTAATTAAAGGGGTTAACTTAAGGATTAAGTAACTAAGAAGTGAGAGTCACTATACGGTGAGCCAAGATTATTAAGATAATTAAGATAATTAAAGTAATTAAAGTAACTAAGGTAAATAAAGGGTAACAGAGTCAATACCACAAATACTACTACAAATACTACTACAAATACTCTACAAATACTCTACAAATACTCTACAAATACTCTACAAATACTCTACAAGTACTATGTGCAAAATCTCACTTCAATCCTATCCTAATCTAATAACTCCTCCTCAAGCAATCTCTCCATCTCATCCATCTTAAATGGAACAAAAACAAACTCAGTCCCACTAGAATCCTTAATCAAATTACACATATTATGCTCGACAAATTCATGTAACATAGTCCTGAAATTCACATCATTACTAACCACGAATTCCTCAAGACAAAGTTGATATAATTTCTTCAATTCCAATCCGAACTTTAACGAGCCAAGAAGTTGGCCCCGGATCTCGGGTTTACGTACCAATTCGGGATCTTCGTCCATAATAGAAAGCTGATGAGATAACAAAATCCGATACAAAGACTTGGCATTCAGAGTCAAAGATGCCAAAACATACTTGGCTCCCTTAGATCCAACGAATTTACTCGATTTTCCTAATGCGAGAACATCTTTAAACGAATTCTCCACATTGTAACTATGGAAAGTGGTCAAGTCATGCCATACGAATTTATAATTGGAAAGTTTGGATGAGTCCCACATTAAAGGAGCATTGATCGTGTCAACACTCGAAATAAGCCATACGCTATTCATCTGTGCCAAAGTACTCAACAGAGTTTGGGATTTAGCATCCCTTAATGCATTACTGTCAATATTATGCACTAATAAAATTAACTTTGGAGGGGAAGATGCATCTAAAAATGGACGCAGGTTCTTAGGAACAATAGATGCAAGAGATATGAGAAGGTCACGCGGATTCTTGGGAAGCTTATGATCTTGATGATCAGGCAAAACTATCGGAACCACGGTTTGTAAGATTTCCTTTACTGTCACCTCGGAATTGTATCCATTCACAACACAGCATTTAGTGCCCTTCAACCGTGGTAATAAATGATTCTTTGTGAAATCTAGCAATAGCTCACGTTTTGACCCGACACCATAGAAACATAGATTGAAACCTTGCATGAGTTCATAGTGCCATTGATGGAACATCTTTTTATGAAACAGAATTAAGTTTTGTTTTCCCTTGAAATGCAAAAGGTCTACCAATTTTATATTATGCAAGTACTCGCTGTATTCAACTGAGGCCACCTGGGCCAATGTATTTCCAGAAGTACGGACTTTGGTTTTATGCTGTTCAAAATATCCTTCGAATCCATCTAAGAATAACGGACGATCATCGAATTTCTTTTGTTGTAATAAAAAGTCGTCTTTTTTCAGTGGAATTGGAGTGGGGATGAAATCAGGTTTGGGTATTAAAACATGACTCAATTTCTGAGGACTCAAAGACACATTGGACTGCTCGATCTTACGAGGTGATGGGGAATATGATAAAGCTCTAGGTTGTCTTTTTGTTCTTGGTTTACTGCCATATACTACATCCTCATCATCAGGATCATCTATTTCTTCTTCCTCGTCATCATCATCCTCATCATCTGAAGGTATAATTTCTTGGTCATCATCATCATCTGCCTTCTGACCCAGATCATTCTCCTCCGTATCTTCACCCTCTTCTATATCAACCTCATAAGTAATTTCACTACCCCCATCTCTTTTGGAAGCTGCGATAATTCTATCAGCCAATGTCATGTCATCTCCAAACTCCTCGTCCGAGGAGTCGTCCATCAATTTGTCATAATTCCGCCTTATAGCTCGTTTACGAGCACTACGGTCCAAATCTGTATTCACTCTCTTCTTCGGTGATGGAGTGCCACTACGTCCATTCTTTTTAGGTGTAGTCGTCAAGATCCCTCTTCTAATTGACGGAGCCAGATTCTGTTGCTTCTTCCTGGTCCGTGTTCTCGGTGTCTCAATTTCAATGACTCCTTCCCTTCTTCTTGAAGGAGAGGAAAATATATCCGCCATTGTAATCAATCTGTCAATCTCTCACCTCTCGATCTCTCACCTTTTGATCCTCCAGGCGTTCCTTTCAAACCTCCGACTGAAAAATTACGCGCAGGCCCAGCTCAGGAGCGTCTCAGAGCTCCCAAACAGAGCCCCAGCCAGACAAGAAGAGAGAAACTCACTTTTCGTAACCTGCTCAGATCATCTCATTTAAAGCATAAAAAATTTATTAGTAAAAATTTTTTGAAAGGACCAGAAGGGGTTAGTACAAGTGAGAGCGGTATACCTTAT
Organism: Nakazawaea peltata; assembly: GCA_001599355.1. NCBI lineage: Eukaryota > Fungi > Ascomycota > Pichiomycetes > Alaninales > Pachysolenaceae > Nakazawaea > Nakazawaea peltata. The sequence continues at coordinate 347,541 of BCGQ01000003.1, forward strand.
TGATATTCCTAAGATGTTGTCATTCTGTCCATATTGTTCCAATATGTTGCTTGTAAGTGGAAATATGAATTTTTCAGCTGAAATACTTCATACTAACTGATTACCTGTAGATCAACAAATGTGATAGTAATGTGAACAGATTCAACTGTCCAACATGTCCATATGAATTTCCTATAGTGGGGACGGAAGTATTTGAACGTAAAGTTTTACAAAGAAAACAGGTGGATGATGTTTTAGGAGGTGCTTCTTCTTGGGAAAATGTTGACCAGACCACGACCCAGTGTCCTGTTGAGTCATGTGGGTTTAATAAAGCCTATTTCTTCCAGTTACAGATTAGAAGTGCTGATGAGCCTATGACAACGTTCTATAAGTGTTGTAAGTGTTCTCATCAATGGAGAGAGAACTGATTACTTCATATCGGATGTTCTTTGCCTCGACTAGAGGGCTTTTAGAGGTACTTTTACAGCATGTTTGTTTCCGTTTTGTATATATAACTAATTTAATGCATTGTTCAATAGAATTATTGTAATTAGACGCTGTCATTATTATCTATATGGCTAATCTGACGATATTCAGAATTAAAATCCTTCGTCACTACTAATTTTGAGATTTGAGATCACGTGACCATTCTATCAAATTATATATCTATATCTATTTCTTAGAACGTAACTTGCCAGCTTTATCAGCAGCCACCAGAACCAGATCAGCAACAACGTATCTGAAGTTTCCTCTCTCTAAAGCCATGATACCATCAATGGTAGTGCCTCCTGGAGTACAAAGAGAGGTAATGATTTCATCAATCGATTTACCTGATTCCTCAATCATAGCCAGAGTTCCTTTCAAAACACCTAAAATCATCTGCTTGCTCATATCCAGAGTCAATCCACGTGAAACACCACCCTTGATGATGGAATCAATGAAAATACTGGTATACAGAGTACTGCAACCCAAGACAGATCCCACCGCACCAAGACTATTAGGCTTAATAGGGATCATGGAACCGATATTCTCGAATAATCCTAAGACATCTGTTTCTAACCCGGACTCCTTTGCCGAATCGCTCAACATGTACGCAATTGGAACCTTGGCGTAATTGATTAAAGTGCTGGTCATCACAACCCCGCATTTATCAGAGTATGCAAGAAGCTCATCGGTCTCAACCCCGGCGATAATAGACAAAAGAAATTTATCTGATAACAAATCTTTGATCAGATCTAAAGTGGACATACAATGAGCAGGTTCCACGGCAATTAACACGGTATCAGCATTCTTGGTCAGAGCATAGTTATCATTAGTGTACTCTACAACAATTTTGCTGGAGGACCCTGAAAATTTCTGCTCAAGCTTCTCTAAAGATTCCTTAGATTTAGTAGTGAGAATCAACTTTTCAAGTGGGCAATTCGGTAAGCCAAGGATTGAACCTGCAAGAGCAGAGCCCATGTGACCGCAGCCTAAAATAGCTAAAGATTTAATTGACATTGTGGCTTGACTGATGATTAGATTTCTACCCCTCGTTTAGTACATATATAATATTTATAAGCGAAATCTATATAATTCTCTTATCTAGTGCGGGTATTACCGCATTGGGCGATTGCATAAGGATGATCATTAGCACTTCGGGGGTTATCTTTGAACTCATTGGAGGGTAGAGTCTTTAGAGTCTTCTTTTGGTTCATCTTTGGAGTCGTTCTTTGGTTCTTCCTTTGGTTCTTCCTTTGGCTCCTCCTTTGGCTCCTCCTTTGGCTCCTCCTTTGGCTCCTTTGGCTCCTCTTTACTCTCCTTCTTAATTCCCCTGGCTGTCAAAAAGCTAAATACCTCCCCATTGTTAAATCCATCAATAAAGTTAAAGAACCCATGGAATACATTCTCTTGAACTTCCTCCTTGTAGATCTTATCATAAATGTATTTCATCTTGAAGTCGAGCATTTCTTTCTCAAATGGAGCAAAGGTGATGTCATTGTATCCTAAACTGTTCAATCTGGAGTTATAACTTTCATAGACTGGTTGCTCCAATAACAAACCTAAAGCGGGCAGCTTTGGAATATTGATTTTTTCGGCATTGAACAGCTCGTTAATTCTCTCTAATGGACATCCGGTTCTCACCACCAAGGAAATCATAGCGATCATTTTTCTGATTTGATGCAACATGAAACTTTGACCATGGATTTTGATGGAACACCATTCGGTACCTTCAATGACAAATGGCTTAGAGATGGTCAAAGATTTCATATAACGCTGGGCAGATGGGTCCTTGAAAGACTTACCTAAAGTGAAGTTATGGAAGTTGTGATGACCCAAATAATAATTCAACAGCTGCTGGACAAGATCGACTCTTTCCTCACTAATTCTATAAGATCTTCTACATTCATTCTCTATTTTCTTAATTCTCTTAATCAACTTGGAGACATCAGAATCCATGTTATCTTCCTCATGGTTGATCAAACCTTGCAAAGCACGTTCGACATCTTCATCGGAGATGCCATTCTCGTTCAACTTGTCATTGACGGATTTCCACCACAGTTCACCTTCCAGATCATCTCTGGCAATGCCCGGGTAATTCTCCTTGGCTTCTCTAATTAATTTACCCAATGGGGTAGTTTTCTTAGGGGGAAGGAAAGAATAGGTGGGGATCAAATATTCGTAGACTCTGGAAGAGCACATTCTTCTACAATCGAAACCTTTATTGGTTCTTTCGATTCCCCAGACTTTAATTTGATCAGGTAAGTAAGAATTGATCTTCTCAATGATATCTTCATCCTCAATAATCATCTTCAACGAGATGACGTTACCAGCAGCATGAACACCTTTGTCGGTTCTGGCTGCTCTTTGGAAACCACTTTTTTTCAAGTCATTCGAATTATTCATAGAAATGGCTCCCAGCTTAACAAACGCATCAAAAAGATCACCTTCAATAGTTTTACTTGGTGGGTTGAATTGCATTCCATGGTATCCAGTACCACAATATCCAACAAGACAGGCAACTTTTTTCTTAGGTCTTCTCTGCTCAGCTACCAGGTTGCCCTGTTCATCAACAATACGTCTATAATGTGTTAGTAGTCTTCAAAAGCCACATATGATCTCCAAAACATACCCACGAGTTGGTCTTCTCTCTCCAAACCAGTTCAGATTTGGCTTTTTTGGACTCTCTGGAGTCTTCTTCAGACTCCCGCTTACGAACGGTTGGTTGAACCAGAGATTCTGGTTCCATCTCTGTATGCTCCTGTGTAGTATTTTGAACATTGTCTGACATCGTAGTCTCTTCTCTGCTCTACTCGTAGTCTCCTAACAAAGTCTCTTCCTTCTCTTCTCTTTAGTCTCTGCTAACCGCTGAAAAATTTTCCTGCGCAAAGAAAAATTTTTAGAGAAAAATTTTATTTGAGCTCATCTGAAGAAGTTTAAAGGAAGAGACAGTTGAAGAGAGGTAGTGAAGGAGCGATACTTGGAGTATTTTGGGTAACGTAAAGACTATCAGAGTACTATAACACAATGAGACCTTTAACTGAAGAAGAAACCAAGGTGGTTTTCGAAAAATTGGCCAACTATATCGGTCGTAATATTGCATACCTTATAGATAATAAGGAGAATCCTCACGTATTTAGATTACAGAAGGACAGAGTATACTATGTGAGCGAGAAGATTGCTAGATTTGCTACATCTGTTGAGAGATCTAAGCTCATGTCATTGGGTGTTTGTTTTGGAAAGTTCACCAAAACTGGAAAGTTCAGATTACATATCACCTCCTTGGAGATCTTGGCTAAGTATGCCAAATACAAAGTATGGATCAAGCAAAATGGAGAGATGCCATTCTTGTATGGAAATCATGTTTTGAAGGCTCATATTGGTAAGATGAGTGAGGATATCCCAGAGCATGCCGGTGTCGTGATATTTTCCATGAGTGATATCCCATTAGGTTTCGGTGTTAGTGCTAAATCTACTGTAGAACTGAGGAATATGCAACCAAATGCCATTGCTGCTTTTAGACAAGGTGATATTGGTGAATATTTAAGAGAGGAGGATTCCTTATTCACATAAAATCTATGTATATTAATGAACTTTTTACTTATTTGCGACCTTTTTTGGCTTTCTTTTTGTTATTTTTAGTCTTGGTAGGGGCCAGAGATGGGGCTGGAGACGATGAGATGTTCATCTCGGTGGTGTCATCTGCTGATCCTCCCTGGGTAGCATTGCTCTTCTTACCCTTCTTTGGTTTGTAGTATGATCTGTCTTTCAATGGTAACCATCTCTCTGGATCTACTGTCTTACCTTGTAAGTGAGCTGGTACTTTTTTATGTCTCTTGTATTTGGCTTTGACGATTCTACCACGGTTGACCTTTGATGGGGCAGATTTTTGGTTGATCAGGACTCCTTGTTCTATCAATTGATCAATATCAACGTCAGAAATCAAAGTGTCGACGCTTTGGAGTTCCAGTGAATCGCCTGTTACTAATGACTCAAGTAATTTATCACCAGATTTGATATCAAGTAATTGTTTGGCAACGTTTGAAGCGGTCTCATCTTCATTCAATGACAACAATTTAAGACATAATTCTTTGAAGATGTTATAGTTGGATGGTAAACTAAGATCGTAATCTGCGATCTTATCGGCAAACAGACCCAAAATTCCAACGACATTCTTATTTAATTTCTCATAGATATGAACTTGGAGAGAGATCAAACTAGGAGTGGTCTTCAAGGACTCCAGTGTGACGATTTTGTTAATCAATGAATAAGAAGCATCGAAATTCTCAATCTTACAGTTATATTGAATGGCCAACAAAGTCAACTCGATCTCATTGGCATTTTGCATAGCCAATCTGTACAATTTCTTAGCAACTACTTTATCATCTTGGGAGAAATCAATCTCACTAATCAATGACAAGAATTTATCGGTGGTCTTTCCTGTAGACAAATTTAATACTCTCTCATTTGATTTCAATCTCTGTAATTGTGGGATGGTGAAATTAAGATATTTCTTGATGTGTGGGAACTTTAAGTTGGTGTAAATCAAATTTGGATTTATGCTAGTGGATTTCAATTTGATAGCATAAAGATTATTCAAGATTAAAAACTTGGCCAATTGATTATCGGTTTCTAAATGATTGATATCGTCCAATAATTGAAGCAAGATTTCTTCGCTTTGTTGAATATCACCTTTCTCACTGTATGCATAACTTAATTGTAACATGATTGGGAAGAACTCGGTGAATTTCTCCAATTCATTGAACTCGGCAGTAGCCTCCTCACACTTGGATTTAGCAAGGGTCAACAGACTGATAGCATCATCGAAATGACCCTTGGACAAGTCGAGTAATGAGTTGTTGAAAAGTAAGTCGTGTGAGCTATCGTCATTGGCAGTAACTGGTGTGATATCTGAGGTGATACTCGAGTCATTAAGTAATAAAGACTGAATGATAGCAGCACGCTCATTAACACTCAAATCAAGTAACTCTTCTGGAGAGCTAGACTCGGCTAAAGACCGATAAATAGTCAACAGTTCTCCATCGTACCCTTGTTGGTAACAAAATTGAGCACGTAAATGCATCAAGCCACGATCTTGGGCAAATAAATCGGCATTAGCTTCATAAACCTCGGCAAATTTGGTTGGCTCGTTCAACTTGTAGTAAATGTAAGCCTTCTCCATGACCAAATCATCCAGATTTGTCTCATGTTTGGTCAAGTATTTGACCGCCAATTCGTAGTTGTCCAAATTGATCAAGGCCACCAAACATTTCTTCAATACCGCCAAGTCGAAATCTTGTTTCAAGTATCCGGAAGCTGTCTCATATACCTGTATATGGTCTTCGTTCTGCAGCTGCAATTGCATTTGGCTCAAGAGCCCTGTCACAGATGCCATTTTCAGTGTCTTCTCTACCGAATCTACTCCTTAACCGCCCTTTGTTCAAGATCTCTCCGCTCATTTTTTGATTTTTTTCGTCCACTTCTCGAGGAATTACGGTATTGGGAAATATCGGGGCTCTCGAAAATTTTTCAGGTAGATTTTTCAGGGCCTCGAGATGAGATGAGAAGGGGGTGGAAGGAGTCGAGATTTGGATAGAATAGTGGAGATTAGATATGAGTTTGGTGAGATTTGGTGGTATTAGACTGGCAAGTGGATCTAAATCTGTTGCTGGGGTTTTTGTTGCAGCCAGAAATTACGCTAAATATAATGGCGCTAGTAAGAAGAAGAAGTTACAGAAGCCTTCTGGACAACTGTTGCCGCCGTATAAATTTGGGAATTATCCATCTTTGAAGTTACCTGCGGAAGAAAGAGTTAAGGGATTCCATGAATTAGCTAAGAAGATCAATGATTTTTCAGCTTTGAAGTTATTACCAGAAGTGAGAGATTGTTTAATCAATGAGGTTAAGCGTAGTACAGTGCTAAGGAACCAGAATAACATCTCCACTACCAAGAAGGTTAAGACCAAGAATGAGTTGAATGGGTTGATTATTAGACCTACTCCGATCCAGGTACTGGCTATCAAGCTGATTCAGGGAAGAAGACGTTTACCTAATGATTTGAGAGTATTTACTTTGGCTGCTGAGACTGGGTCTGGAAAGACTTGGCTGTACTTGGCTCCATTATTGGATACTTTGAAGAGAGAGGAGATGGATCTGGAGATATGGGAACGTCAAAAGAATAAAAGTGCGATTAGATCTGTTGTCTTCGTTCCGACTCATGAATTGGTAGACCAAGTCGCTCAGGTTCTAAACAACTTGGATATGCCTTCGTTGAACGTTTACAAATGGGATACAGGATCCAATTTCAAAGACTTCAAAGAGAAGTTTGCCAATAGAATTGATATTTTAGTCACCACTCCAAGTAAATTATTGAGTCTTACTAGATATGATGATATCGGAAGTGCTCGTGGTTTGCTTTATGCTGTTAAATATGCTGTTGTAGATGAGGCCGACACTCTTATGGACAAGTCTTGGGTAGAAGACACTTACAAATGTATTAGCTATATGCAAAATGTACACACGTTGGTATTTGCGTCACTGACCATTCCTTCGGAGTTCAATGCTACAATGACCAAATTGTTCCCGGATAATGTGCCTATCACAACTTCTCAATTGCACAAGTTGCCAAAACTGATCGATTTCAAATTGATTAATGCCTCGATCTCGCCATACAAAGGATCCAAAATCAAGCTGCTTCTGCAACTGTTGTATCTGATCCATTGTGATGGTACCGAGCAAGGATATGAGAAGAGAGTGATCATCTTTGTGAATGAGAAAGCAGATGTTGCCAAGATCACCGGCAAGTTACGTCATAATTACAATCATGAATGTTATAATTTAAGTGGAGAGGATAGTATTGAGGTGAGACGTGAGAAGATCCAATACTTCATTAACCCACCAAGGAAAGTTGAACCGGGAGAGAAACTGCTTAAAGTGTTAGTATGTACCGATTTGTTAGCTAGAGGATTGAACTTCTCTGGAATCAGAAACGTTGTATTGTACGATGTCCCAAAGACATCGATCGATTTGGTACATAGAGCCGGTAGAACCGGTAGAATGAACCAAAGTGGTCGTGTGTTTATGATCATTACCGATAAAGACAAATCTCATTACAAAGGATTACCAAAAGTGTTGAGAAATCGTAGGGCATTGGGATAAATAAATTTCTTGTATATATTTAAGAATGAATTACATGGATAAGGTTGATAAAGTGTTGTATTGTACTATATGAAGCGATTAAAGCTTAGATTCCTTACGCTCGGTGAAATTGGACTCTTTACGGGCTTTCTCAAGAGATTCCCATACAGTTCCATTTCTTCCTCTAACCATTACAGTCATCATGGCAGAATCGGCCTTATTGCTCTTGTCACCTAACCAGATCTCTCTGACTGGCTCGAAACCGAATTTCCTGTAAATTGGAACGTTGACAGGACTGGAACTCTCCAAATATCCCAAACTGTTCTCCTTGTCCATGTAGTTGTTGTACATGAATTCGAACATTTTACGGACATTTCCCTTACCTCTGGCATGAGGGGTACTTCCAAGGTAGACTAAAGTGTAGATATTCTCATCTTCGTCTTTCAAGACCTCGGCTTCGTTATCATGCAAGACGTGGAACATCTCTTGGAAAACACGTCTACGGCCATCGGCTCCAGTCAACCAGGCAAATCTCAACCATCCACTTCTCAACATGCATAATGGATCCAGTGTGAAATCACCGGTAGAAGGAGTGGCCCAAAGAGCAACGGTCTCAAAAGTGTCTCTGTTTTCATGGCCCTCACCCCTAATACCACACACTAACCCCTTCAACATGAAAGTATATGTGTAACATTCGTAAAGAGCGATATCCACTTTCTTACGGGTCTCTGGATCATGCAGTAAATGGTTGGAAGTGTATCTGGCAACGTCATCGTCATCAAACAGCTCGTATAACGTCCTGGCAACTTTTTTATAGTCCTTTGTGGTAAATATTTCGACTTGGCTCATTTTTTCTTGCGCTTTAATCAATTAATGTGGTTTGTGATTACTTGTTGTTTCCCTATACTCTGAATAATGTTGCTTAGAAAACTTCATCAATATATTGATAAGAGAAGGAGGCTCTTGTTGATAAGAGAGCGTGTGTGATTGTGATCTTTGAGAGGGGGTTGTGATACAATATGGATGAAACTCGAAATCAACGACTTACTCGTCACAATCAAATTTCTACGTTAGTTATTTAAATCCAACTACAATTCTTACTATCGCCAACCGGGGATCGCCAATTTATATACCTATCCCTAATTTGGAGGTGATGCAAAAAGAAATTATGTCATCACCCGCGAAGAGGAGAGAGCTTTTCTCTAAGCGGTGATTATTTTGCGCGCATCGCGGAAAAGAAAGAGAGGAGCAGAGTGGTCGTGCGCAGATAGCTAATTAGTCCATATTAGGAAACAATGATACAATTATAGTTATAGATAGTGTACATATAAAGAAGGGCTTTGTAGAGATCAGTTGCTCTTACCGAAAAGTCTCTTTAATTTACCCATTTTCTTACCCTTTTTCTTTGGGTCTTTCTCTGGCTCTTGAGTTTTGCTCAGTTTGGAGTACGGATCAACGTGAGGTCTTGAGAACAGAGATCTTGATGGTCCATCGTCATCGGAATCCGAGTCGGCAAATCTCGACTTGAAACCACCTCCATTGAAAGTATGACGAGGAGGTGGCAGGGCTACTTCTTCATTGTATTGTTCTGTAGATCTCATGGTGAACACGTGTGATGGCTGTTGTTGTGGCAGGGCCCCGTTATCACGAGCCTTTTCGAAACTAGACTTTCTTTGTAACGGAGGTAAACTTCTCTGCATCTCTTCCTCGTCTTGACGTGGTCTACTATTGGCCTTTTTGTACAATTCATCTGCACGCATTTTCAGCTCGGATCTTGGTAAGACAAACTTTCCAGGGGCCACTTGTTGTGGTAAGTTGATTGTGATCGGTTTAATTCTTCCATATGGATCATCTCTTCTCACCGATGATACGCCATTGGACGTTCTTCCATACGTTGAGGCCCTCGAACCGTTGTTTCTCATTTGAGGGGAACCACTTGGTTGATGAGACGTTCTCTTGTTTACAGGAGAATACTGTGGTGGAGCAACACGTTGTGGTGGTCTTTGAGGATGATTGTACTGTGGCTGTGGAGGTAGAGGTTGACTATAGTGATGGAACTTGTGTTGAGGTTGAGCATGTGGTGTAGAAACTGAATGTCTCTGGTTATTTTGGAGAGGAGAGTATGCTGTTCCTTGAGGTGCGTGTGGCTGTGATAAACTGAGGGAAGATTGAGTGTTGATAGCATTCAATCTGGTGTTTTCCAGAGTAGTCAAAGATAAGTAAGCTTGAGAAGCTGGAGAAAATGAGTCAGCAGAAGCACCTTGACCCATATAAACAGGAGCCGGGCCTGGATTTTTCAAAGCAGACTTCTTTCTAGCCAATGGAGTTGTCATTTGATTTGAAAGACGTCTTTCACTTCTGACAGGGACTTCGGCTTCTCCGTTCTCAATAGGACCCGAAACTGCACGCATTTGTTGGGCCATTGAAGGATGAGCTGGCTCTGGTTCTGGTGAAGAAACAGGTTGCTCGATTTTCTCGGTTTCTGGAATCGAAGTCTCATGAGTTTCCAGAGTGAAAGAAGTGCCCAGTTGTGATGAAGAAACAGGAACGTCATCGGTGGAAGCTCTATATTGATTAACAACGTCCAATTCTGTCATGAAAGAGGAGTCATTGGATTCTAAATCAGGCATGACAATACCATTACCGAATTCTTTAGTATCAGAGACCAAAGACTCAGCTTGATAACTATCCAGACTTGATGTATTTGGATAGAGGTCGGTTGGTGGCAGCAGCAACAGCAGCAGCTCTTTCTCTTGAGCAGCAAGAAGAGCAGCTTGGCGCTCTCTCTCTGCGGCAGCCTCTCTCTCCTTCTCTGCAGCAAGACGAGCAGCCTCTCTCTCTCTTTCCATACGTGCCAGCTCAGCAGACTCCAGAGCTAATCTCTCAGCCTCCATTTGAGCTCTCAATGCTTCCTCTTCCAGCTTCCTTTGAGCCTTCAGTCTCTCCTCTTTCACAAGTTTCTCTTTATATAAGTTTTCCTCGGCTACTTTAGCGCGATATTGCTCTTCTAACAGTACTCTTTCTCTTTGAAGTCTAGCACGTACCTCATCCACAGACTCTTCCTCTACTTCAGGGGCCTCTTCAATGGTGGACGAGATATTATTGGCGTGGTAATATGATCTTTGTTGTCTCAATGGCAGCAGCTGTTGAGAAGAGGACATTCCTGTCAATGAAGCCGAACGAGAAATAGGTCTCAGTTTTGGAGGACCCCTCAACGAAGAGTTTCTAGAAGAATGAGACACGACACGTTCCGGAGCAGGCACCTCTACAAGGACCAACCCATTGGCCGAAGGAACATACTTCTTGATGGTCTTCTGTCTCTGGATCTTTGGAGTCTGATCGAACCTCTGGACATAAGACATTTCCGAGGAAACATCGGAGAAGGAGACCTTGGTTTTAAGGTTCTTTGGAGGCATATCCAAGCCATCGAAGCTATCGTTTCCAAAGTTGGACGAGAAGTTGGAGACGGTCCTTTGTAAATCATTGTTCTGTTCCTCTAATTGCAGTAAGGATTTTGGAGTCAACGAGTGACGTATAACGTGAGACGACCTCGGCGGAGAGGCGACACTGCCCGGTTGCAAATTGAAACTGGATGATCTCGAATGACTCATGACAGGTTGAGTACGGAAGGAATTGGACCTCAGCAACAACGATGAATGGCGCTGTAAACTGGAGGTTCTTTGTTGAGTAGGCGGTAATTTCATATCAACAGCGGACCCATTTGATTTCTTTAGCGCCGTTGCAATAGCAGACGCGGCGGCATGGGCATTATGAGAGGCCCTGTTGCCTGGGATACCGCTGACACCCGTATAAGGAGCATCGGAGACTTGACGACTCTTTCTCTTGGAAAACATACTACAGAACCAGCTAGGTAGTCAATTCGATGTGTCCAGGTGTGTTTTGATAAAGCTATGAAATGCGCTAATAGCAGAGCGGTTTTTATTTTTCAGTACTGAAATTAGAAGGAAGTGCGCAACCAATTGCTGCGGGTAGTTAGGAGAGGGCAGCCTCGGGCAGAGAAAAGAAGGGGAGACTAGAGGGGGAAGGAGAGGCGAGTAGGAGAGGATAGGGGGAGTAGGAGAGACTAGGGGACGAGGTGTTTAGGCATATGAAGGTATTCTCAGATCAATTCTGTAAGCTGAAAACGTAACGTGGTGAGAATTTCAGAGTGCTTAGTTGTCTACAGAGTTTACAGGCAGTGTAAAATGTACACGCAGAGAAAAGTGCACTATGTAAATTATATAGTGAAAATTGTACAGAGGGTGATTGAGTTGAGGGTGGGTAGAGCAGTGGGGATGGACTCTGATCTACTGATCAACATAGGTCAGTTGAATGTTCTGTGTGAGCTGTGATCTGTTGTCTGATCCGTTTTTTGATCCGTTATTTGATCTGTACTCCTAACCTTCTCTACCTCTCCTAGCCCCTCAAGCCCCTACAATTCCGCCTGAAATTCCATCCCCAGCCAATCATTTCTGACCGAGGCATGTGCGCTGCATACGTAATGTACGTTTGTCTTTATTCGGCTAAGCGAGTCAGAGCAAATTATCACAATGACAACACTTTCCAAATTGGGAATATTAGTCTCCGGTACACGAATCTCTGCCGCGGCACGATCCGGTATGACCTATCTTTTACCTGCAAGTATTTAATAAAAAAGAATCTATATTTGTAAGCGAGTTATATCGATGTCGGGGAGATCAATGCTGGGGAGATTGATGTTGAGAAGCTTGATATCACGTCAGGGTAGACGTCTCATTTCTACTTCTGTTTCAGCAAATAAACCCTATGAAAGATCTCAACCAATAGGTAAGGACATTTTACTGCCGTTGATACCTCAACCCACCGTTTCAAGACTTCTGAACTTGAAAGAGAATGCTTTACCTTTCTCTCATTTCTTAACCGATAATTTCAACAGACAACATAATTATTTACGAATTTCTATAACGGAAAGATGTAACTTAAGATGTGTTTATTGCATGCCAGAAGAAGGTATAGAATTGAGCCCTTCAGAAGACTTACTAAGCACAGATGAGATCATCCGTTTGGCTGAATTATTTGTATCTCAAGGTGTCACCAAAATCAGACTTACAGGTGGTGAACCTACTGTGCGAAAAGATATAGTTGAGCTTGTGTCTCGTTTACATAAGATCGAGGGCTTGAAAGACATTTGTATCACATCTAATGGTATTGCCTTACATAGAAAGCTCCCTCTGCTATTTGAGAATGGGTTGACTTCTTTGAATCTTTCTCTTGATACTTTGGTAGAGGGCAAATTTTTATTGATCACCCGCAGAAATGGCTTATCTGCGGTAATGAAATCACTTCGTAGTGCATTACTGCTCAAAGTTCCAAAAGTGAAAGTTAATATAGTTATTATGAAAGGAGTCAATGAGGACGAAATTTTGAATTTTGTCGAGTTGGCTAGAGATGCCCCTATAGAAGTACGGTTTATAGAGTATATGCCATTTGATGGAAACAAATGGTCAAATAATAAGATGGTCACATTTGAAGATATGTTATCTAATATCAGTGTGGCTCATCCGTCTATCAGAAGAATGGAACATAAGCATGGAGATACTCTGAAAGTGTATCAAATTGATGGATTCCAGGGGAAGATTGGATTCATCACTTCGATGACTGAAAATTTCTGCTCAACTTGCACTAGATTAAGACTTACTAATGACGGTAATTTGAAAGTTTGTCTTTTTGGAAACGAAGAAGTTTCCCTCAAAGATCTAATGAGGAAAGGTGTGTCTAATGACGAATTGTTGAATGTCATCGGAGCTGCAGTCAAATCGAAGAAAGAGAAGCATGCAGGTCTTGGCGAGTTGGAGAACATGCCGAATAGGCCTATGATTTTAATTGGTGGGTAGGTTTATCTTTTATGGAGAGAAATTGTGTGGGGTCTGAATACTAACTAGTGTAGATAAATGGCAAGGTATATTAAGGAATGGGAACAATTGGGCAAGTAGAAGGTATTATTCAACCTCAAGATCTGTTAACGAAGAGGCAGCTACAGATGGAAAATTACCCCACGCTAACAAGGATAACGTGGGTCAAGAGTCGTGCGCTGACCAAATTTTGACCCACGTTAACGAAAACGGTGAAGCTAATATGGTTGACGTGGGGTCGAAATCTATCACTCAAAGAAAAGCTATAGCTTCCGGATTGATCTCATTCTCTAACCCTACAGCAATACAGTTAGTAAGATCAAATACCAATAAGAAAGGAGATGTGTTAGGAGTCTCTCGTATTGCCGGAATTATGGCCACTAAACGGACCCTGGAATTAATTCCATTATGTCATCCGATTCCTATCACCAAAGTTACTCTTGATATTGATATTGTGAATGATACTCAAGTCAGAGCCACCTGTACAGTAAAATGTGATGGTAAAACTGGTGTGGAAATGGAACTGTTATGTGGGGTTAACGTTGCCTTACTTACAATGTATGATATGTGTAAAGCTGTTGATAAGTATATGGTGATGCATGATATTCAAGTGATCCATAAGAGTGGAGGAAAGAGTGATATTACAGTCAAGGTATAATAATAGTATATTTATTTGAATCTACATGTACTTCTCATAAATTAAACCTTATGATCAACTAACACAGAAGTGTTAATTGGCCATCGCAATTCATTAATAATACTATACAGATATCAATGAAATTGCATTAAAAGTATACATGCAACAGAAGAACAAAACCTAAACGAATAATCTAAAAAATTAATCAGCTTAGACCTTGAAACCTCTAGAAGCTCTTCTACCTCTAGCTCTCTCGAACTTTCTACCCTTGGATTGGATTCTTGGAGCCTTACCCTTGTGTGGACCGAAACCGAAGTGTCTGACAGCCTCTCTGGCGTTTCTTGGACCTCTAACGATCAAAGTGTTTTGACCCTTTGGAGCTCTCAAAGCCAATTGGTCCAAAGTGATAGCCTCACCACCGTTCTTCAAGATGGTGGCCTTGGCACCAGCAGTGAATCTCAAAGCGGCGACAGTGGTCTTTGGGAAAGACAACAATCTGACGTCATCGGTAACGGTACCAACAACAACGATGGTCTTGTTCTCAGCACCCTTTTGGCCCAAAGCCTTAGCGATTCTGGAAACGGAAACTGGAGGTCTGTTGATCTTAGACAAGAACAAAGACTTCAAGATGACCTTGTTGAATGGAGCGTCGGTACGACCTAGAAATGAGTTAGTATAAACTTGGTTTTTTCAATTCTGCTCAAAGATCGCACTTGTCCACTTCGTGAGAAGAAACTAACAGTACTCGCAGAATCTGACACTATGAAAGCTGGAGGTCTATATCAATGGTATTCGAAGAGAATGGAATATCGCTATGGCGGGCGCATAAACATGTATTGTCCAAGTCTTTAGTATCAGTGTTTTTACTGATTGACAAGAACGCATGTCTTCCTTTCAATTTCAAATATCAAGATTGAACCTCCTCAGTATGGCAGACATAGGTCTGGTTTTAGGGCCACTTCACATTCCCGAACTCTCACGAACGGTAAGCGCCCACAAACCATATTCTCGTTTATCCCCTATGATTATTAAATCCCCTTGAATATGAACCTGTGAATCTTTGAAACATTTCTTGATGATTTTACTTACGAGCCAAGAAAGCGTACAACTTGACCAAAGATTTCAAGTAGACGTTGTCAGACTTTGGAGCCTCTCTGTGACCGGATCTGGCGTGTTGCTTGGTGAAGTGATCTCTACCCATTTTTGAATTTGTTGATTCGATATAATCTGGTTAATTATAACTAGTATTCAATTATAAAATCTATCTTAAAAGATTTTTACGCTAGAAAATTTTTTTTCCCAAGGAAACAAGATGAAAAAAAATTTTCGAGCTCTGCAGATGCAAAACCCTAATATCCTAGGGCGAGTCACGTGCGCGAGGTTGGGATTATTTGGTGTAGCGATGTAGAAATGGAAACCGGGGCGGCGCGACAATTATCACGTCGAGGTTGATTTATGGCGTTTAATTGGGGTGGTTGATAAGATTGGTTTGGAAAGTTGAGATGAGTTCATACGAGTTGACGTAAGTTTGAGATGATATCAATTGATCGGAGGATGAGTTACTGACTGAATTTAGAACTGGAGAGAAAAATCCAAGGGGTATCCCACAGGCCAAGTTCATTGAGAACATTGATGCCTTCATTAATAGTAAGTCTCCAGATAAGCTGCTTATAGATCTGAGATTGGGTCAATTACAAGATTTACTCAACCAGTTCAAGTTCATGGAGGAATCTAAGAAAGTCACATTACAAAATATGAAGGTCAAGGTACCTGATTTAAAGCAGAACATTGAGATCGTTAAGAACTTGAAGGAGAATAAAGGAGAGAAACAGCAAGTGAATTATCAATTAAATGAGACATTGTATTCAAGAGCCACCGTAAATGATGATTTGGATAGTGTATACCTTTGGTTGGGTGCTGACGTCATGTTGGAGTATCCATTGGACGAAGCTTTGGAGATGTTACAGCAACGTTTAGAAGCTGCCGAAAAATCCAAGCAGACCACAATAGAAGATTTAGAATTCCTCAGGGAAAACATTACCACGATGGAAGTCAATGTAGCAAGAGTTTACAATTGGGATGTTAAGAGAAGAATGGAGGAATCAGCTGCTCAAAAATGAATCTGTAATGCATATAGTTTATAAAATTATGTTTTTTGAAATCTTTTAAATGAGACCTGCTCATCTTCTGATCGCGTCAAGGATTTGGGTTCCCAAACTACGTCTAGGTTCATCATTCTCATTTTCTGTGGATGCGCTATTGTTGATTTGAATCTCGTCTTCCAGTTGATCCTGTGTAGTTGCTTCTTCCACACTATCAGTTCTTACTAATCTTTGTCTAGATCTGGTCAAATAACGGTGGTACATGTACTTTTTAAGGAATCTCAGTTGGAATCTATGACCAGGTAATATATCTGCAGTGATAAATTTCCCAATAAGCCACCCATTCAATGATGGGATGAAACTGTAGATTCCCTCATTGGCAAATAACAACACAGCAAAGACCAACACGAAGACGCGGTCATTCAAAACATACTTATGGGAACCGAAATTGAGCACAAACTTATATGTGGCAGGCACTAAATCGTTATAAAATGAGATCATGGTGAAAATAACACCAAATGGCCCGGAACTTATACGATAATTGAGACCCATAAGCTTGTAAGGTATGAGTAACTCGAGAAATATCACCACCATGTTATAAAAATATGAAACAGTCACCAATGACAAGAATTTGTAGAATCCAAACAATCTCTCGATGTCATTGATCAGACGGAAGTACAACATCATCAGCAAAACAACTTCAGATTCATTGTTGAAACTGAGCTGTGAATACATCAAACGGTAATATTGCCCCCATTCGGATAAGAAGGGAGAGTATGATAAGATGAACATGTGTTTGATGTCACAGAGAGACACCACAATGGCAAAGACGAAAGTAAGAACGACAAGGGATCTTGTCACAGGTTGGATCATTGTGGTTTGGATCTGATTGGACCTAATGACTGTCAGGTTCTTGCCGCCGTTGAGTCTCTTGTGATTGCTCGGGATTTAAGGATTTTGAGTGCATATGTTTTCGTAATTTGCTCATGTGTGGAATTTTGACTCTGCTCCACTTTTTGACTTCTTTTTGTTCGGATTTGACTCCGAAAGGATGAGGTTTGGTACAGACGAAACCAGAAGTTCTGGAGCAATGAATTTGGGGCCTCAGGGACGACTGATGCTCCTGAAGATGCGCAGTGAGCGTGGACTTGAGGGGAATTTGGATATGAATATTCCATTGCCTCTTCAAAATCCACAAGAATTGGATTTTGTGCTCGACGAACTCATCAACCCTAAGCAATCGACTACACCGGCTCGGTTAATGTCATACTTGGCTCATTATTACCCGATTTTGAAGAACGAGAAGAACGTCACATTACTTACTGCTAGTTTTATGAAATGTCCATTGTTTTTTAATGATCTGAAGGTGGTTTCATTAAATGATAACTATCAGATATCTGAATTATTCAGTTATGTATTTCATCGCAAGTTTACGATATCTGTACCACATTTGTCATTTCGAAAGTTCTATAGGGCTATTCATGAGGGGCTATTGGCTCTGATGAAAACCGATCCAGATCACCATTGGAAATTGATCCCTGTACTTTGTGGAATATTGGCTGTGAGACCAACACTTGAGAAAGAAACGTCGTTGGATCTCGAATTGTCCCGTATTCTCGGGCATTGTTTAACCAAAACTTTGAATCATGATCAGAGGTGTATACGGAACTTCGAGGTATTGACTAGTACTCTTGTATGTTCCAGTTTGGTTGTGGATTTCTTACCTACAAATTTGTCTGATCATTCGGTATTCCTCACTGAGTTGATCTACTGTAAGAAATTGAAAGAAGCTGGACTTGACTGGAAGGCTGATCCTGTATTAAAGAATATGAGTAAGCTAGCTCTTTTAATCAATTATTTCATCAAACTGCATGCTAACGAGTTGAACCTGAGCTCAATCTCTGAGATTATCATGTTCCATTCGGAATTTCTCAATAAGAAACTGGCACCAGATTCGGATATTGATCTCTTGAAAAATACTGTCTTCTTGAACATTGTTTTATTGGAGAATATGGTCAATATGAGTCTTGCGAACTGTTTCTCGAATCTGTTCACTATGGGTCTTGTCAGGAAAATCTTGATGACATTATCATATACAAATTTTATTTTGGAGAATATTGGTGTGGGAGGGTTCAATTCATACAATTATATCTATTATTATTCGATTGATATTTTGAAAGAGAGGGGTATTCCAGATTTGGAAAATGTGATCATGGTGTTACTTGCTCAATTGCATCGCTCTGATAACTCTAAAATTGCAGCTAACTTGAAATATTTGCTCAATCTCATAGAGCATACTCTCACGAGTCTTCCCGTTGGGACTCAGCAGTATCTACTCCCTTTCGTAAGGGACATCGCATCTTTACAGAACCAATACGTAAATCCAGCTGATAACCTCTTCAAATCTGTTTTGGAGTCATCTCACTCGGTCATGCTCGTTTATATTGACTTGAAATTCTTGTCTATATCGGACACACAACTGTATGTAAATAATGTTTTTGAGCAATATCCGACATATTTAAGTTTGCCCCAAATCATTTTGTGTTTCCGCAGTGTGTTATTCAAGGGACTTCTAGAACATAAATATGTGGCTGAAATTCTCACGAGAAAAATTATATACACTCTGCCAATTGTCCCTCTTAGTAATAATGAGCAGTTGAACAGTCTACGGGCTTCTTTCGTATTTGTTTTGATTCAAATACTGGAGTTTTGCCCTTTGAGAGAGTATACTACTCAATTGGATCTTTGTATGAATTTAATTAACCAAATTGGAGATCGTCATGATCATCAGTTTTTGTTGGACTCTTTTCTTGAATCTATTATGAGCTTAAATAAGACCGACCCTCAGAAGGGGGGGTTAGGGATTTCTTATTGGTATAGTGAGCAAAATTTAGTGCATTTATAGGATATGAATTAATGAGTAATTTGAGATTGTGTAGTGAGGAATTGGAGTATGGAGTGTATTAAAGTATTGGCGAGAGGTCGTCTTAATTGAGTGGCCTATTGAGGGGTTAATTGTTACTGAGTCTCTATGAAAAAAATATGATATGAAAAAATATGTTACATAAAATATTTAAAATATTTAAAATATATAAAATATATTTGAAAGGGGGGAGGGAGGGAGGAGAGATGAGGGTGAGAAATCAGGAAGAATTAGGGAGTAGTAGGGCTACGAGTTTTATCTCAGGTCTCAATACTTGGTCTGTTACGAGCTCTCATAAGTCACCTTTACGACTACTAGTTTGTTTCCCACAGACCATTAATAACGCCCTGTCCATACAGACCAATACTAAGAAAAAAGGGATATTATCTGCTAATTGGGGGTTAATATAAAAGGGAAGAAATATCATGGATCTGTATGCTTACCCAAATATATATCGATGAGTCTGAATTTATTACAATTAAGAGAATCCTTAGGTGAATACTTCCAAGAAGAAGACCTGACTGTTTGTTCATCTCTTCTTGTGGAGTTCACTAACAATGACTCGACTAGTGAGAATTCCAGTTTTATTGGCTTGACCAAATACCTGAGAAGATCGGCATTATATATGAGACTGAAGAAACATAGACGTAGAAGACGTTTACATCTGAGGATAGTTCGTTGGTGGAAGAATTTCACTGCCAATTTCAAGTATAATCGTATTCCAATTGAGGGGATTTATTAGAGATGAGCGGTGAGCGATGAGTGATGAGTTGGAGAGGAGTTAATAAATAGTATAATGAAAGTATGAAATGGAATGAGATCAATGAGATCAATGTAGTGAAATATAGTGAAATGCAGTGTGATGTGGGCGTAATGCTATGCAATAAGATTCGTAACCTCGAATCTGGATCTAAATCTAAACTCCCTCCTATTGCCTGGTCAGCGCCATATCAAAATACGCTTAGAAATTTTTTAAGGCATCGACTTGTTATTGTAGGGGTACCTCTATATGAACCGAGTAGTCACCAAAGCAGTGATGAATGGAGTATTTGCAGTAGAGAAACCTTCTGGGATCTCATCGGCCCAATGTCTTTCGAAGATTCAGCGTGTCTTCACCAATTCCAGCGTCTTCGCTGCCGATTTGGCCGCCATGAAGGCCACAAGATTAGACAATTATAATCGTGCTGGCGGGAAAGGTTCCCGGCGTAAATTGAATAATATCAAGGTCAAAATGGGTCATGGAGGAACATTGGATCCCTTAGCTTCAGGAGTCTTGGTCATTGGAATTGGAAATGGTACTAAAGTTTTACAGAATTATCTCAATGGAAGTGTGAAAGTTTATGAGACAGAGGCATTGATAGGAGCTAGTACAACTACGGGAGATTCAGAGGGGGAAGTGTTATTGAAGACTAAGTTTGATCATATCGATAAAGAGTTAGTGGAGAAGACCAGAGAGAAATTTGTAGGTGAAATCACCCAGACTCCACCATTATTCTCGGCCCTTAAAATGGATGGTATGCCATTGTATGAATATGCTAGGAAAGGTATTCCATTACCGAAGAAAATCAAGTCTAGAGAGGTCAAGGTGTTCTGGATCGATGTTAAAGATGATACTCTCTCGTTTGGCCACGATTATGAGTTCAAAAAATCCGAAGTAGACGAGGATGGTGTACCTTTGGATAAGAAATTGTCCTCCAATCCCACTTTAGATGGGGATAAATTGTACTTCTCCAAGGAATATTATGACAAGGCTGAGAAGGAGGGACTTCCCAAGGATGTTGATCCTCCAAAGTTAATAGACGATGCTCAAGCTGCTGAATATTCCTCTGCTGGTTTCAAAGCTCCTTTGTTACATTTTGTCTCTAAAGTTTCATCTGGAACATACATCAGATCGTTGATTAGCGACTTTGGTAAGGCGTTATCTTCGTCGGCATATATGGTGAAGTTGATTAGAGTTGAGCAGGCTGAGTGGAAGCTTGGGAAGAATGTGTTTAAGATGGAGGATTTTGAGAAAGATGAGAAGGTTTGGTCAGTAGCACTTAAGAAGGTGTTGGATAGTGGGGCAGAGGTTGATTTGAGTAAGGAATTGGAGGAGGCGGAGAGGGAGTGGAGGGAAAGTGGAAGCGAAAAAGTGGAGGAGATTGAGGGTGAGACTGAGGCTGAGAAGACCGAGGGTGAGGCTGAGAAGACCGAGGGCAATTCCGAGGGCAATTCCGAGGGCAAGGTTGAGAACATCGAGGATAGCACCGAGGGCAATTCCGACAACACCAATCAAAATACCCAACCATCCCTCAAAAGACAAAGAGAACAAGACCAACACCCCTCACCCCCTTCTACTAAACAAAAACTCAATTAATATCTTAAATGCAATTGTATATAATTTATGCAAAGATCAGAATATGTAATAACACCACAAACATAACAACCTTGTAATTGATTTGGGCCAGCAAACCTGCCAAACTTGTCGTAGAAATAGAACCAGAGCTACTACCATCCTCCAGAACAGCATTACTTCCAAAATAGTTACATGTCGTGTATCCCGCATCCTCAGTTTCATCCCAGTAGTAACTCAAAGTAATGGTATCATTACTTGTAGGACAGTAGAAACCAAAATCAGAAGGACAATCGTACAAAATGGCATGGCACATGTTAGTGCATGGTAAGATCTCGAAATAAGCTTCTGGAGGTTGAATGACGTCATTGATGAACAGGTTACGATTCTCATCTGGCTCACGATATCGATATCCTGTGACATTTCTAGTAGAACAACGAGGTATCGACACAGCACAAAGCCATTGTTTGTATGATTCTTTACAATCTGAGCAAGTTCTGACTGGAGAATATCGAGAATCCAATTCGTCATCACAAGCTATAACTTGAATCGCTTTTGAGAAATTCGTATAAAGGTCTTGAGTGTGATTGTCATACAATGAAGCGAGGGCATCTTTGTTGCCGAAATATGACGAATTATCTTGCTCAAAGAACCCATTCATCACAGGTACACTATAAGCAACGTCTTCGCAAAAAGATAAATCATAGATCAATTTACAAACACCTTCATCCAATGTTTCAAATTCGAATTGCTGGAACACTGCTCCACCCGACGAACTTCCGGAGAAATCTTGAGTAAGATATGCAATATACTTGGTAGAGCTGTTCAATCCATCGACATAGAATTGTTGTTTCAAATTTCCATAACGAGTAGTTAACTCAGTTTGCATCGCAGCTGAGTCAATTAACACAGGTCCATTCTTTATAGCACACCAACTTCTATTGAGTCCTTCGAAGTAATTCTTATGTTGATACGAATATATATGCAAGTTGTAAATGTCGGAATTGGAGGTGGAATTGTATGACATCGATGCCACCGATGAACTGAGATTTCCAGTAATGAATAACGCCGACTCATCATCCGAATCGACTAAATCTGCCCATGTACGATCATCCCATTGGAATACCAAATCATTCTGTGAGATACCAAGTTCATAATTCCATGACCCAGTGATATTCGCCGACGTAAATGGTGATTGTACGGCAATATAAAGATTAGAATATGGGTCCGACGTAGGATTAGATGCAAGAGCTTCCATGTATCCATATTCGAAGCTCACCTTATTGGAAAGGTTCTGTAAATTATTCAAATCGGTCTGATTGAAACTATAATACACTTGTAATTCATAGTTCTCCGAGTCTTCCCCATCCAAGTCATCAGGTAGCTGACAAATGTTACCCGAGAGAAGGACCAAAATCTCATAGTATTCACCAATACCCGTATTCGTGGTATTGACGACGAACTGATAATACTGCGTTTCGTTGATCAGGATTTGATTAGCTATAGGAGTCCATTCTGCAATCGAGTCTGCATCTTCTAATGACGTTAACAAATTTCTGGGATGAACAGTGATGAAATCCAACTTGGAATCTTGATTGGATATAGTGAGGTCATCCAAAGGTCCAAACAGGCCGAAGAAATCAGGCTCGAAGAAGGACGTGCATAAAACCACTTTTAAGCACAGAAAAACTACCGTTATCACCCCAAAGTTCATCCTAATCCTTCCTACCCCTCAATGCTTACCATGGTTACGCCTGATCTGTTTTTGCCTCAGCCTCTGGAAGGGTTCATTCGTAAAGGCTGAGCAGTGGCTGGTGCAGGAATAATTAATAAACTGCTCATCAATATCAAAAGTGATAAAATGCTCTTGAAAATACCGCTCCCTCACGCGTAACCCAATCGCGAAGTCAAGTGGTGAAAGAAGGGGAAGAAGAGACACTTTGATACACCAGATCAAATAATATCGAGTACTTTTATAATGTCACTGAATTTACCTTGGATCGAGAAATATAGACCAAACAATTTGAGCGAAGTTCATGGTCAGCAAGGAGTGGTAGACACGGTGAGGAAATTCGTGGAAGAAGGCAAGTTGCCTCATTTATTGTTCTATGGACCACCTGGAACTGGTAAGACTTCGACTATCATTGCATTAGCCAAAGAAATGTATGGAAAGAACTATAAGAACATGGTTTTAGAATTGAATGCTTCTGATGATAGAGGTATTGAAGTAGTACGTGATCAGATCAAGACATTTGCTTCGACTCAACAAATTTTCAGTAGAGGTTTCAAGTTGATCATTTTGGATGAGCTGGATGCCATGACTAATGTTGCTCAAAATGCATTGAGAAGAGTTATTGAGAAGTATACGAAGAATACTCGGTTCTGTATCTTGGCCAATTACTCCCATAAAATGAACCCTGCCTTATTATCTCGTTGTACTCGATTCAGATTCCAACCTTTGAGTGAGGACTCTATTAAAGAGAGAATTGATGAGGTTATCACTCTGGAAGGATTAAAAGTTTCTGAAGATGCCGAATCTCTGTTATTAGGTTTGGCTCAAGGTGATATGAGAAAACTGTTGAACGTTTTACAATCTTGTGCCGCTGCCGTCGACAAGGGAGAAGAAATCACAACTACTATGATCTACGACTGCATTGGTGCTGCTCACCCTGAAGATATCGAGTCTGCCTTAGATATCATCTTGAAAGAAGAATTCTCTACACTGTACATGGGATTAGAAAAGCTCAGAACTTCGAAAGGATTGGCAATCATCGACTTGGTCACCTCTTTCGTAGAGCTTTTGAAAAATTACGAGTTAACTAACAAACAACTTTCTGAAATTTTGAGGCAATTCGCCGACGTCGAGTATGCTCTTTCCAAAGGTACTTCTGATAAGGTTGCTTCTACCGCAGTAATAGGTATCCTCAAGGGAGCCTTCCTGTAAATTAAATAGACATCAATAAACCATCTCATCTAATATACTTGAGTAGTGCACCATATCCCAATATTCCGTATTTGGCAACTCCAACGTTGACTGAGAAAAAAATGTCCATTGGAAATTTGTAAGGCTTGAAGGTGGAGATTCTGAGGAGAACAAGGGGCGAGAGGAGAATGTATCGCCAAGGCTACGGGAGTGAAGAACAACAACAGCAGCTTAGAAATTTGCAAGGACAATCATCGGCTAATATTATTTTGCAGAAGAATCAAAATATGATGCAACTGTTTTCACAGAATCAACAACAACAGCAGCAGCAACAAGGTCAACAACAGACGGCGCTGCAAATACAACTGAACGCGCTGCTTCAAAGCATATTGAAAGGGGAGAGTCCATCGATGAACCCGAGTGGAATCTCGCCACTTCCACTGCATGTTCTGTTGCAACAACAGCAACAACAGCAACAACAACCAGGAGTGCCTATGGCCTCAGGTAACAGAGCATTGAGTGATGAAAAGGTGTACCAGTGGATTGTAGAGTTAGTTTATGGGTCTGCCGCAAGCAGAGAACAAGCATTGTTGGAATTAGGAAAGAAAAGAGAGTTGTATGATGACTTGGCATTACTGTTATGGCACTCATTTGGGGTGATGACATCTCTTTTGGAAGAGATCACCGCTGTATACCCATTGTTGTCTCCACCTCAATTGGGACTGCTGGCCTCTAATAGAGTTTGTAATGCGTTACTGTTGTTACAATGTGTTGCATCTCATCAAGAGACAAGAAATGCCTTCTTGAGTGCTCATATCCCACTTTTCTTGTATCCTTTCTTGAGCACCTATTCGAAACAAAGACCATTCGAGTATTTGAGATTAACATCCTTAGGAGTTATTGGTGCCTTGGTTAAAAATGACACCCCAGAGGTGATTTCGTTCTTGTTGACTACCGAGATCATCCCATTATGTTTACGTATCATTGAATCATCATCAGAATTATCCAAGACTGTTGCGATCTTCATTGTTCAAAAAATCTTGGTTGATGATGCCGGACTTAACCATGTATGTGCTACTTTCGAGAGATTTAATGCCGTTAACAATGTATTGAGATTAATGGTTGAACAATTAGTCGAACAACAAACTGTTAGACTCTTAAAGCATGTAGTAAGATGTTATCTCAGATTATCTGATAATGTCGATGCTAGAAAGCTGCTTAGAAAGACTCTTCCAGAACCTCTTAAAGATGCTACATTTAGTGCAGCATTGAGAGATGATAATGCTACGAAAAGATGTTTGGCTCAATTGTTGGTAAATATTAGTGAGCCGAATTGATGCGTGACGATTGCATTGGTGAGATTTTCTGCACGGGGGAGATACAAAAAGAGTGATATGTATTTTTTCTATATGAGAAATAGTTATTTAATTGATATAGATGATTTATGAGTGTGTGTAGGGTGGTGTGGTAGGATAGGGGTAGTGTAGGAGTAGAATGGGGGTATAGGGGATAATAGAGGGGCAGTAAGGAGAGTAAGGACAGTAAAGAGAGTAAGGACAGTAAGTGCAGTAAAGTGCAGTAAAGTGCTTTACACGGCTCTATAACCATCAAGTACACCATACTCAAATAAGTCAAATTACATCAACATCCCAGTCATCTCCCTCGTCAACGCCCAATTATTTCTCCTACCGCTACCCCTTAACCCCTTTACATTTTCCTAACATTAAGCAGCGCAGTTTCTCCCTCTAAATAGTAGCGAACTTTCTCCCTCTAAATTGCAGCGCATTTCTCCCTCCTTGTAGCGCCCACTTCTTATTGACACGTTGACAGAACTTTGTTTTGATTAATCTCGCTCAGCGTTAAAAAATAAAAGAACACCACGTAGACCATAAAGGGGCAAGGTAAGGAGCAACCACAATGTCTACTCATTCGTATAAGAAATTCGAATACTCGGATTCTGGCGCGTTGCCAGACAAGATGACTGTTTTCCAGGACTGTTTACAGCTCTTCAATCAGTCTCCTGTCCTGGCCAAACGTTGCCGCGTTTATTTGGCCCGCTTATTGAGATTATTACACGCCGGTGAAACTTTCCCAGCTCAAGAAGCTACTTCATTATTCTTCTCGGTCTCAAAGCTTTTCCAACATCAAGACTCCTCTTTGAGACAATTGGTTTATTTGGTCATCAAGGAATTGTCCGCCATCAGTGACGATGTCTTGATGGTCACTTCGTCCATCATGAAGGATATTCAAAATGGTGAGTTGATCTATAAGCCAAATGCCATCAGAACTTTGGCGCGTATCTTGGATGCTTCCACTGTCCAAGCTACTGAAAGATTGATGAAGAATTGTGTCGTTGATAAGAATCCAAGTGTTTCTTCCGCAGCCTTGATTTCTTCTTATCAATTATTACCAGTTTCGAAGGATGTTGTTAGACGTTGGGCCAATGAGACTCTGGAAACTATCAATGCCACCAAGAGTTTCCCACCACAACAATTCATGACCCATGAGAATTATGGTGCCAACAAGTTGCCTTCTGCCACTTATGCCTATCAATACCATGCTTTGGGATTGTTGTACCATTTGAGAAATCACGATAGAATGGCATTATCCAAGTTGATCAACTCTTTGAGTAGTTCATCTAGTCCATTGAGAAATTCAATGGCCATTCTTCAATTGATCCGTTACGTTGGTCAAATTATCAAGGAGGATCCAAAATCTGCCACTTCTTTCTTCCCTGTTTTACAAGGTTATTTGAAGAACAAATCTGATATGGTAGAATTGGAAGCTGCTAAGACTATTTTGGGTGTCAGTTCATTCTCTAGTGAGCAACATTCTAGTGCTATTG
Source organism: Nakazawaea peltata (assembly GCA_001599355.1). NCBI lineage: Eukaryota > Fungi > Ascomycota > Pichiomycetes > Alaninales > Pachysolenaceae > Nakazawaea > Nakazawaea peltata. The sequence goes on from BCGQ01000003.1 coordinate 374,790, forward strand.
CATGCTTACAAGTTCTTTTGACCGTCCCAAGAACTGTCACCAGATTTGCTGCCGTTAGAATTTTGAACAAAATCCTGATGAAGACTCCAGAGAAAATCGTCATTTGTAACACAGAATTGGAAGGTTTGATCAATGATCCAAATAGATCCATCTCTACATATGCTATTACTACTTTACTTAAGACTGGAAACAACGAGAACGTTGACAGATTGATCAAGGTTATCTCCAAGTTCATGAGTGAAATTTCCGACGAGTTCAAGATCGTTGTTGTTGATGCTATCAGAAACTTGTCTTTGAAATTCCCAGAGAAATACGAGACTATGTTGAACTTCTTGAACGATTCTTTGAGAGACGATGGAGGATTCACTTTCAAGAACGCAATCGTCGAAGCTTTGTTCGACATGATCAGTTTCATTCCAAAATCGAGAGATACTGCGTTGGAATATTTGTGTGAGTTCATCGAAGATTGTGAATTCAGTGAATTGACCGTTAGAATCTTGTACTTATTGGGTAATGAAGGTCCAAAGACCTCTAATCCAACCTTATATATCAGACATATCTATAACCGTGTGGTTTTGGAGAATTCAATTGTCAGATCTTCGGCCGTCATTGCCTTGTCCAAGTTTGCATTCGTGGGAGATGAGTCCGTATCGAAGAGTATTAAGATTTTATTGGAAAGATCATTGAATGATGTTGACGATGAGGTTAGAGACAGAGCTACTTTATCATTGAAGTTGATTGCCGAGTCTGAAAAATCCAAATTGGTGAAAGATTTATTGGTTCCTACCTCTACTTATTCATTGCCAATTTTAGAACAAAAGTTGAGTGCTTATTTGAGTGGTGATAAGGACAGTTTCCAAACTCCATTTGACATTTCTTCTGTTCCTATTTTGTCAATTGAGGAACTGAAACTGCAAGAATTGAAGAAGAAGAGTGCTGCTATAGAAGTAGAACAAGAGGCTCTGACTTCTGGTGCTGGTTCTAATGCCGATTCCGAACCAGAAGAGACTAATTATTTGATCAAACAAAGTATGTCTCAACAACAATACTCTCAAGAGTTGGCTGCAATCCCAGATTTTGCAGAGTACGGCAACTTATTGCACTCTTCTGATATCATTGAATTGACAGAAGCCGAGACCGAGTTTGTCGTCACTGCTGTCAAGCATGTCTTTGCCGACCATTTGGTCTTACAATTCAATGTTCATAACACTTTGAATGAGGTTCAATTGCACGATGTATCGGTAGTTGCCCAACCAGACTCAGAGGTTTATCTGGAAGAATTCATGATGCCTATCGATGTTTTGGCTCCAGAAGCCAAGGGTACCGTTTATGTTTCGTACACTAGACCAGAAGCTGTAGAATTGACATCATTCTCAAGCACTTTGACCTTTGTATCAAAGGAGATCGACCCATCTACTGGAACAATTGTCGAAGATGACGAAGGATTCCAAGATGAGTATCAAATCGAGGAATTATTGGTCACCCCAGGTGACTTCATCACTCCTCTCTTTGTACAAGACTTCACTAAGCAATGGGATGAATTCGAGGTCCAAGACTCTGCCATGTTCAATATCACCGACTACTCTGATTTACAAGAGCTTGTCACCAGAATTATTTCCTCATTATCGATGCTTCCTATTCAAGGTACCGAAGATGTCAAGGACGGAGCCACTTCTCATGCTTTGAAATTGTTTGGTAAGAGCATTGTCAATGGAACTAAGATTGCTGCTCATATCAGATTCGCCGTCAATACTTCCGAAGGTGTTCTTATGATGAAGGCTGATGTTAGAGGAGAGGACCAAGAGCTTGTTGATGCAGTTTTGGATGGACTTGCTTGAAAATTGTTTAGAGATTTGTTTAAGAATATAGTAATTAGGATAAGCATTGTAGAATGTGTAACTACCAGGAGAACTGTGAATTGAAGGCTCTGATGGGTTTTTGAAATCTGTTGATCGTTTGGTGTTATGATGTTTCGGATTAATCCGATTTGCCCCCGATTTGCCCCCTCTCCCCCAAATTTTTGCCCCAGCTGAGGCAAAAATTTTTCACCAAACCCAAATTCTTCAGTACTTGTTCAGTTCGAAGACGTAGTAACCAAGGTAAAGATGAATTGCGAACCTTTAATTCAGTGGGTTAAGTCTCACAATGGGACTGTTAGTGATGCTATCGAGTTTAAACAAACACAAGATCGCGGAATTGCCGCTTTTATCACAGGTAAAGTTGATCCATCGCAACTGAATATTAAAATTCCAGTGGAGATCACATTGAATCCTAAGCAAGCCAAGGAGGAATTCGGCTCGGACTTCTCTAAATGCAAAGATATAAACAGTGTGACCAAGCATTTCTTGAATTACCAACGTTTTTTGAAGGAGAAGAGCTTCTGGAATGTGTATATTTCACTCCTTCCAGAGGGAGATGAGATCGAATCTCCATTGTATTGGAGCACTGAGGAAAGAAAGTATTTAAGTGGGACAAATTTGGGGTCTTCTTTCAAAGATATCTTTGAATTGATAGTTGAAGAATGGTATGACTCGTTGAAACTGATCCCAGACAAGTTCAAGTATGAGAATTGTGACGAGGAAAACTCGGCTTTTTACAAATTGTACCAAGAGAAGGGGGTTGATGATGAAGAGGTCCAGAAACAAATGAGGATCAGAACTGATACCGAGGACAAATGGCTTGACTTTGCTCATTATCTTTGGGCTACCACTATCTTTAAATCAAGAGCATTCCCATACTTGTTGGTTGACCAAGAGGCCGACCCTCGTTATTCGATGCTCTTACCTCTTGTAGATTTGTTAAATCACGACCCAGCAAGTTATGTTTCGTGGACTGTAGATGACAAGCAAGAATTCTTCTCGTTCAACAATAATATGAGTTCCGTGTTGAAACCGGGAGACGAGCTTCTCAATAATTATGGAGGTAAAGGTAATGAAGAATTGTTGTTAGGGTATGGATTTGTCATTGAGAACAACAAAAATGACAATTTGGCCCTCAGAATCAAGGTCCCAGTTGATGAGTTACCTGAGATCGAGAAATTCGGTATCAAGTTGCCTTCTCTTGAAGACTACTCCACCTCTGTATATAGTCTTAAGCCTCAAAAGAAGGTTACCGACTACAAGGAGTACCAAAACGGATTGTTATACCTCTGTAACCAGGAGAATATCTTGCCTCGTGAGTTGGTCAATCTCTTCGCCTATTTAGTGAAGAATGGTATAGAGCAGATGATGTCCCTTAGGATGAGATTAGAGGGGTTAGTACATTTACGTGGGGCTTTAGAGCTGAAACTTGATTCTTTAGAACTGTCAGCTGAAATTGTTGACACTAACAGTAAACTGCAGAAGGCCAAGATCTACAAGCTGGGCCAACTCAATATCTTGAAGAAGATGCTCGCAGAACTGAAAGATCAAGAAAAGAGAATTCTCAAGGACCAGAAATCAAAGGTTTGGGATTTGAAAAAAATATTGAAGAAAGACCCTCTTTTTGCCAATTCATTGCTTTTGACGTTCGGTTTCCAGGATGCCCAAGATATTGCCGACCAAGGTGTCGAAGATCAAATCTTGATCTTATGGATTCTTCGTTGTGCCAACAGCAGTGCGGCTGAAACCCCTTCGTTCATACAGCCCTTGTTTACCCAATTTAGGGAAAAGATCCCAATAGCCGACGATGAAAAACAAGCTTTTAGCGAGTTACATCGCTTTTTCTTTCCTCTGCTTTGTGAAAAGATTCCAGAGATTTATGGTGGAGCAGATGGAAAATGGGAGTTGGAAGATATGGTTGTTGCTGGGAAGGTGATTCAATTCATTAGTTATACTAGAAGTTCGGGAAGTGCTATAATTGTGGAGCCTGTTGCTATCTCTAATTAGTGACTAGTATTTGCAGTTACAGGAATTCCTGGTGCCCCCGGTAACGTTTTTAGTTTATAATATATAGTTTCGTTCTTCATAAGAAGAAGAACTTGGTTGACTGTTATTATTATTTAAAGGGTTACACATAGTAAATGTCATTACTTGATCTATGTATTTCATTCTTATCTCACCACTCTTGTATGCAAAAGATTATTTTTTTCTTTGATATCCTTTATGTTGTCTCACATGTGAGACAACCTATAGTCACTAAGGACTAAAATGTATTGTATAATACATTTAAGCCCTCTCAGAGAGACACACAAGTGAGACACTAGAATCGTCATACTTGTATACTTTGTAATACAACAGCAACTATCCCTCTATCGATCTAACCGTCGGTTAATCATACCCGAACCGATATCTGCTATCTCTAACAATGTCAAAGCTTCCCCTTAACTTACATAACCCTTTCAGTATATCTATGCGCTTTCGGAACGGCTAGCGCTTATTACATACAGCCCCTGCTATACCATTTATAGTAAGTTGGCACCCTACAATCGCGCCAAAACTTTTTCGGCTGCACGCATTTAGCGCGGGGCTCGCATTCTTCCCGATCGGGCAAGCTCCATTTCTTCATCTCGCCGATAGTATAAAAAGAGGATCGTGGAATTATTCAATTTCAATCTTTTAATATTAGTAGTAACAAAACAAGTAGATAATATACAATGTCTTACCCAGAAGAATTCAAAGGTTTCGGTGTCACTGACACTAAGAACTGGGCCACTCCACACTTGGCCACTTACAAGTCCAAGCCAGTTGAAGATTACGATATCGACATTGAGATCGAGGCCTGTGGTATCTGTTCCTCTGATTTGCACACCATCCAAGGTAACTGGGGTAACCTCAGAAGAAAGGATTTGGTTGTCGGACACGAGATTGTCGGAAAGGTTATTGCTGTTGGTCCAAAGGTCACCAAGCACAAGGTTGGTGACAGAGTCGGTGTCGGTGCTCAAAACCTGTCCTGTTTGGACTGTCTGAGATGTTCCCACAACAACGAGAGTTACTGTCTTAAGGGATACGTCTCCACTTACAACAAGCCATTCCCAACTGTTGACTACATCTCTCAAGGTGGTTACGCTTCTCACCACCGTTGTCACGAGTACTTTGCTGCTAAGATCCCAGAAAACATCGAGTCCAACATTGCTGCTCCATTGCTTTGTGGTGGTTTGACCGTCTTCTCCCCATTGAAGAGATCTGGTGTTCTGCCAGGTAAGACTGTCGGTATCGTTGGTATCGGTGGTTTGGGTCACATGGCCATCATGCTTGCCAAGGCCATGGGTGCTGAGGTCTACGCTTTCTCCAGATCTTCTTCTAAGAAGGAGGAGGCTATCAAGATCGGAGCCGATGGTTTCGTTGCCACTGGTGAATCTGACGACTGGGAAGTTGCCTTGCAAGACAAGTTCGACGTTATCCTTAACTGTGCCTCTTACACTTCTGGTGTCACTTTAGACAAGTACTTCAAGACCCTTAAGGTCGACGCCATGTTCGTCACCGTTGGTTTACCATGTGTCGGTGAGAGTTACACTTACGACCCATTCAGTTCTCTTGCTTCTGGTAACGGTATCAAGATGTCCAAGTTGGGTTCTATGGCTGAGATGGACGAGATGTTCGAGATCGTCTCTAAGAACAACCTTAAACCTTGGGTTGAGGAGGTTCCATTAACTGCTGAGAACTTGGGTAACGCTCTTGTTAGATTGGACAAGGGTGATGTTAGATACAGATTCGTCTTGACTGACTTCGACAAGGCTTTCCTGTAAGTTGATATAGTGTTATAAATGTGATAGATTATTGAGATGTAGACTGACTGGAACGTAGACCAAAGCCTAGGCTGAACCGTTATGCCCCAGATTTCTGTAGATGACTGCGCTCGCTGGTAATTACCGTTAAGGGGTTGTGACAGTGTTTTTTCAGTCACTAATAATTGCACATGCCCAGTCACCAGTGACTGCACATGCCTAGTCACTGTTGGTAACCCCTTTACGACTTTCGTTACTATGGTTATGATGGTTCCCCTCATTTTAACGTCATCTGAATGATTAAATGAACCCCTCATTGAATGATATAAAAGGGGTTAGAAATTCCCTTGACAAGAAGATCCCGATGACCGTATGCACAGAATATCTGGTTTGATCATAGACATACTGTAACTACTACAGAATACAATATCAATACTATACATTCCACATTACATTAGAAACTATACATTATCAATTAGGGAACAAATCATCAAACCCTTCGGGAAGATCAAATTCAGTTTTGATTCCATGCATGGCTTCAACATCGAAAAATTGAAGTTCAACATTATCCTCTGTTACCAGCGGTATAGAAGTCCCATCGGCTGCTGTATCTTGGGTATCCCATTCAATATTGGATACCATTTGCTCTAAGCCTACATGATGAATACCCCATTTCTTGGCCAAAGTCGATAAAACGATCAAATCCTTATCACCACGTCTCCAGGACTGTCCAAGGTGTCTAAGGGCTGAAATAAAAATGTCGAGTCTGCGATGAGATGCCGCCTTGATTGTCTCGTCTTTGTTACAAAGAATAAATAATTCAAACATAGCACATGACAAAATCAAATAGCTGGCGAAATAAGGTGCTTGTTGGAATCCGTGTACCAGGTCGAAGATCTCCACAACAGAGGCCGCGTTGATACATTGGGAAGTCGAAATTTCCATAACGGTTTGAGGATTTGACGATAAATAGGGACGATGCAACAAAAGTAAGGCAACGTAATATGATAAATGTAACATGAGAACCCTAGGATCGTTGGGGTTATGTTTTAAAGTGGCCTCGGCCGGCAAGGATCTCATAAGAACCTCCAACGAATTGACTCCCTGTTTGAGCAAGGCTATACGATGAGATTTGTGCAAGAATTGCGATTTGAACGAGTAAATCTGACCCATAGACCGGTCATGGATGTACCATAAACGGGAATGTGAGGTGAAAGTCACCTCCGAGAGGTAATTGGGATCAGATTTATCGGTTATCTTAGGGGAATAGAACGCAGTAGAGATACGGAAATACTGGATTCTCGATCCTCTTCCTAACACACTAGTTATCAATCTGTCTTGCATCACTATGGACCAGAACGTAGCATTGCGAAGAGGAGATGAAGATACTATTGTATTCAGTGAAGTGGACCCACTGAGTAATGCCTGTTGGGTGGAATCTCCTAAATGGAGTCCCATATACTGCGTTTGAGAGCAACACATGGCGTTGAAGAGCCAAGAAGTAGAATCGAACAGCATTCCCAACTCAAAACACGACAAAATCAATAGTCCTTGTAATACATTCATGTCCAAAGAATCACGGCAAGCTTTCAAAACCAACAGCTCCAGCTCTTCAAGGAAAGACAGTGAAATATGTTTCAAATTAGTGTAAGCCGATGCATAGGCAAAAATAGAACAGAGGAGAAACTGTTTGCTCGGATCTTGGTTCGGGAAGACCCAGAATTTGACTTCTTCAAGTGTGAGAAGTGAGATGTAAAAGTATTGAGCAAAGTTATTCTCAAAAATGGAGAGTAATCGTTGTTGAAACAGTGGAGTTATTTGCATCACGTCGAATTTACCAGTCTCATTACGTTGTAGGAGCGATTCTTGTTCATCATCTTCAAGCACCTGTTGACGACCAGAGATAGGTCCATAAAATTCTGTACGCCCATGTCGATCCTGTCTAACACGCCACAGAGTCGATATCACTTCTTCCAAAGCACTACGATTCAGAATCTCCTTCAATAATTCCGGATTGTTGGCACCATCTTCAACAACCGATGGCGGTTGGGGATCTTTCAATTGAAACTGCTCACGGATTCTCTGGGCCTTGAATGGATCTGACTTGGTCAACTCATTCACAAAATTCTCCAACAAATCAGCTTTAACCTCTAAATAGTCCACGTATGATGAGTCGTACTTCCATTTACGACGGTCTTTATCTTTGGGGTACTCACAATGGTCAGCGTTATTATAGCGGACACAAATACCACAAGGCTGGCCCCCATCACATTTTCTTTTCCGTTTTCTACAGAAGTCACACGCCACTGAGGCGATAGACGAGTTCCTTGGTTTGGGAGGCATGTTTAGTGATCAACTGATGAACTGATGAACTGGTGTATTGATGAATGAAGTGGTTTCAAGTGAGATTTGCCCTAAGAAGGATAAAGAAGGGCAGAAATGAGTCAAACGGAAGGGCAAAGAATCCCGGGGACAAACGGGCACAAGGCTGCTTAAAAAATAAAAATAAGAAAATTATTCAGGAAAACAGGAAAGGCAAAATATAAGAATAAGCAGAAGTATAATAGAAACACAAATCGAACTTCTGATGTATCTGATTTCAGAGTCAAAGTCAACTCCAGTCCAACCATCCAACATCTTTGTTTTTCCGTCATTTTTCCGTCATCTAGATTTAAGCAGCCCTTCCTAATTTAATGTAGCCCCAAATCCGTGCCCCTGCAATACCTTTGGCCGCATGACCGTTTTTTTTCTTTTCTTTTCTTTTGTGCCCCGTTCTCTGCCCGTCTAGACCCTGCTCAGATCCATCGGGCTCTCACAAGATATTGAAGGAAACATTAAGGATAATATTAATAGTAATACTGGACTGCAGAGAGCTTAAGTTGGGTTATAATGGTGAAGTGGACTCTCCTATGGGAAGAGCCACCCGTAGACCATTCTACAGGTAAACTGCTAGCTATTCCACTGCTCAAATGGAGATCAAAATACTATAGAGCTTTTCATCTCTCATGGTTGTCATTCTTCTGCTGCTTTCTTTCCTGGTTCCTGTTCTCGCCGTTAATGCTGGTGTCGATCAAAGTTGATTTGGACTTGACAGCGGCAGATGTCGCCAATAATAACATTTGTGGTTTGCTGGCGACTATTTTGTCCAGAGTTTTATTGGGTCCTGCTTGTGACCGTTATGGACCAAGACTTGTGATGCTGGGTGTGTTGTTTCTGGGAGCTATTCCGATACTGTTTGTCCCCTTAGTGACGAATTTAGCGGGTTTACATGCTATCAGATTCTTCATTGGGTTCCTCGGTGGCAGTTTTATCCCATGTCAGGTCTGGACTACTGTTTTTTTCGATCAATCTGTAGTGGGAACTGCTAATGCTTTAGCTGCTGGTTGGGGAAATGCTGGTGGTGGAGTGGCTTTCTTTATAATGCCAGCATTACTGAAAGATTTAAGGAATAGAGGTTACTCTCTTCATCAAAGTTGGTCACTCTCCTTTGTCATTGCTCCATTTGTTATTCTTGTCTGTATGGGATTTGCAGTGCTACTTTTAGGAGATGATTGTCCTCAGGGTAAATGGAAAGATAGATTCGAGGTCGAGGAAACCCCTGCGGAGGTTGAAGTCACTTTTGACAAAGAGCCATCTCCCAAGTTGTATCTGCCTCTTGTTGGAGTTATTTCTGGTGATTCAATGAAGAAGAGAACTAGTCAAATTCCATCTGAAATTCTGTCGATCGATGTGATAGCTACAGAGCTGAAAGAAACCGTTATTGAACCAGAGGCAAGCATCGTGTGTCCTGATAACTACTTAAGTGTATTAAACTCACAGACAGCTCTTGTTTGCCTTCTGTATTTCACCACTTTCGGTGGTGAATTGGCAATAGAGTCTGTTATTGCCGACTTTTATAGAGCACATTCCCATTACGAACTTTCCGAGCAAAAAGCTGCTGATTGGGGATCTATGTTAGGTTTACTTAACATTATAACGAGACCCTTAGGTGGTGTCATCGCAGATAGATTATATAAAGTTTCGGGCACCATCACACCGAAGAAGTATTGGATGACTTTGTGCGGGTTCACGGAGGGTATCTTCTTAGTATGGATTGGATGTCGTCAGAGTAAATTAACTGAGGCAGGATTAATAGTAGCGATGGTTTTCATGACAATATTCATGGAGATGGGTAATGGGGCTGTATTTGCATTAGTTCCCCATATAAACCCCTCCAGAACTGGTAGTGTGTCTGGATTGACTGGAGCTGCTGGAAATATAGGGGGTCTTTTATGGTCCTTAGTGTTCAGGTTTCAACATAGTAAAGGAGCAGTTGCATATTCGAGGTGTCTTTGGATTATTGGCACTGTTGTTCTGATTATTAATGCGGGGATATCGTTGATTCGATTGAGGGAGAGCACTACGAAATAGTAAAAGTACAAAAGTTGTATAGTAATGGTCATTAGTTATCGTTAGGTAAGTGTTGTAGGGTAGAAATAAGATTGGAGTGAGGTCGTTACTACCCTCCGAACCCCATTTAATTAGTAGTTTATATGGTCTTTAGTTTTGGTTGTCGTTAGGCAGGGAGGAGTACGTGTACTGAGAGCCTGGAAGGAAATTCGGATCAGCCTGAGGATGAGACCCTGGAGGAATCCCAGGCTGAGGCTGATGAGCCTGATGTTGAGATTGCTGAATTCCCTGGTATTGCAATAACAATTCAAGATCTAATTGTCCAGGGATCTGACCAGGTATTTGAGTCAAAATACCACTTGCTTGAGTTGGCATTTGAGCTTGAATAAACAGAGGAATCTCAACTGGAGGTTGAGGTATCTGTGGAGGGTTAGAGGAATGATGGTATTGCTCATGAGAATGAGGATATTGCGGTTGAGAGGGGATATTCATTTGGGCAGGTTGGAAAACAGGAACTGTGTGATGGGCGGAGTGAGACTGGATGGGTTGGCTTTGCATTTGCTGCTGATGAACCTGGTGTTGCTGACCCTGAACAGGATACTGTTGACCCTGAACGGGATTTTGTTGAGGTTGCTGAACTGGAATCTGATTGTACGAATCCTGTTTCACCGTATAATTGTACGGAGGAGGATCAAAAAACTGCGGAGGATCGAAAGAGGTGGGGAACCCTTCCACATATTCAGATGATCCAGGACTCGTTATAAACAGAAGATAGTCTTGAATACCACTAGACCCTTCGGCCATCTCGAGTTTAACCCCGGGATCTTGAGGCAACAAATCTGAATCACTTCTCCAGTCATCCGGTGTCGTTCCTTGAACGGGTACGAACCTGAAAGAATCTTTAGAGATACCAAAGCTTGATCCACGATCGGTGAAATCGTCAAAACGAAGCCCATTTTGTTCAGCCAATGACCTCAATACTTCAATATTCTTCTTAGGTCCCTTCCATACTTTGGAGAGGGCTGCCAACAGACGAAGAGACGTCTTGATATTCTTGATATTCGATTGTCTCTCCCGCAAAACCCTCTCCCGATTAGAAGGTGTCAACAGAGGGGATTTGATCAATACTATGAAATAAATAAGAAGATTTGTGTAGATCAAATGACTGAAACTGTAGGGCATGCGGCTAAGCAAGAATCCATGAGACTCATATTGAGTCAAGATCCACCCCAGATGAGATGCTGCCTCAAAAAGCCGTTGAGACGACTTTGGAGCGACCTTCACAAACACTTTATGAAGTTGAGCTAAGATACTAGAGTAGGTATAATGAAGAATATACGTATATGAGCTCTTTGGTTCATCATCATGAATCTCAAGTGATAATGGAGCTGGTAACGAGTTCTTGAAATCTGAAAGTGAGTTCAACAGTGTCTCTAAAAGCTTGCTACGTTGTAAAGTATCACCAATATCACCTGAATCCGAACAAATCTGATCCATGAACCTATCATAAATGTACCACAATCTAGACAGATACGCAAAACTCAATTCCTCCATATAGTCTTTGTCCAAATGAGTAAACATTGTTTGATAAGGTGGGGCAATGATCCTCTTGAAATGGATACAACTTTGAACGTTACAAACGTCGGTGATGACTCTGTCCTGCATGCAAATCGTCCATAAGATGGACGACCGAAGAGGAGACGTCTTTGGAGCGTATCCCAGAGATTTGCTATCACCTAATTGATCGTAAGAGATGTGCAATCCCATATGTTGAGTCAATGAGCATGCCATAGAATTGTACAAATAAGACATGGAATCGTTACCCATCCCGAGTTCATACATGGATAGAAGTGAGAGTCCAAGCACCAAATAAGTATCGAGAGGGTATTTGCAAGCGTTGAGAGCAATATATTCCAGATCTGCTATGAAAATACGACAAGAGCTAGCAGCATTGGGATGATTAGAATATATCGAACCAATGGCAAGAATGCCACTTAAAAGAAGCTGCTTTGAAGGTGTTAACATATATGGGTTCCACTCTCTAACACTGGGGAGAATCAGCTTGTAAGCATAGAAGAAAATGGCGAAATTTGACTCGAAATTATCGATGAGTTCAGCTCTGAAAGCGTCGTCTTTAAAGGCGAATTCAAAGGCGTCCAATGGAGAAGTGGTATCGAAGGGCAGTTGGGAGCTCTTGGATGTGGATTCCGGTCCCAAATCCGAGGACGTGTAATCGCTATACGGACTTCTAATGTTGTTACTATTCAGTGGAGTTGAAATTGAATCAGAACGGTCATTTTTGGACCGTTCATCCTCATCCAATTTCAATCGGCTCAGGTTCTCCAATAATTCCAACACTTCATCATCCATGCGTGAGAATTCCTTTTCTGTGACAGAAGTCAGTTCATCTGGACTTGTCTGAGATCCTTGTATCACCAGTTCTAATTTCAGTTGGAAAGAAGCGTTAAGCTCGGGGGAATCTTTAGTGAACTCGGCGATGAATTTAGTCAATACCTTCGACTTGTCTTCAAGGAAATTTATATAATCAGTGTGGTATTTCCTCCGGCGACGGTCAATATCTGCAAAATAAATACACGTTTGCTTCAGTTTCTTACAGTTTGAGCATGGGTTCTCTCCATCACATTTCTTCTTCTTGGATTTGCAAAACGAGCAGCTTAATTGGACGTATGAGAAGGATTTATCAGGTATCACATCGGCCAGGTTGGGTGACAAGGATGATCGTACCTTCAGAGCGTCTGAAGAAGGTGGTGAAATGGGTGTTTGGCTCTTTGACGACCCTGATGAAGGCCGCGTAAAAGAGTCTGGAGACATTGTAGGGCAGAGAAATTGCGGGTCACTGTAAAGTGGATGATCAAGTAATTCAAGTAATGAGAACAGGTAATGAGATCAAGTAAATTCAACTGCTTAGGCTTTGAGAGTCGATTGGAATTCAAAATCTGGCGCCTTTGAGTGCCCTCTTGTAGTTCTGGTAACCGCGGTTAACTAATTCAATTTGATCAACTTATTAAGATATTTTTACAGGGACTTTAGTTATCGCCATATGCAAGCGCTAGAAGCGGGAACGGAGGGCAGGAATCTAAGAGGGCAAGTTAGGAGGGCAAGAAATTTTAAAGTAGAGAAGATTAGGGAAAAATAAGGGGCAGGGAGAGATAAACGGGAGAAGTGAGGGGAACGGGATAAGAGGCGAGGAGGGATAAGCAGCAATCAGGGATAAGCGTATAGTATATATTACGGATCACAGTAGTTGCAGTAGAATACCCACCAACCATAGTATAGACCATAGTGACGTATAATTCTTGCTTACAAATACTCCTCTCGTTATGGATACCCGATGACTTGCCTTGCCAAGTCTATTCTTGCCCTGTCTTGCCCCTCCCGGCCTCTATCTGTCAGCTTTTCCCTGTCAACGTCGTCTTATTGTTGCATCTGCCCTCTAAATTAGAGTGCCTCACAATAAAAAAGCTTCACCCTCACACTTTAAATAGATCTGGTTCTTAACACAGAGGGAGAGGGCTTTGATTGGGGCTGAACATCTGATGGGGGGCCATATGCTCAAGGGGTTAAATTTTTTGTAAACGGATTATTTCACCTCGCTTATTGTTTATAATGAAATAACTTGCCTGAATAAGAATATTATCGCAACATATACTTGCATGAGAACCTAAGGCATTGTCCAGACTGTGCTTGACTGTCAATGACTCGCACCATGACTCGTATGATCTGGACTCAACGGAAGATCTCCGATCAATTACAATTTTTTATGCTTAATTATAAAGAAAATCTACTTGCCCCTCCCCCTCTTCTCTTTTATCGCTACATTGCACCTCCATCACCCACTTTGTTTAGGAAATTCTACATAACCGTGATGCACTTGTCTATTGATATGCTTAAACTAATTAAAACCGGTGAAATATCTCTCTCTAAAGTTATTCACCTCTCCCCGCTCTGATCTGGTTATCGTCACGCCCTTGTAATCGCGATCCCGTTTGACGTAACATAATAACCGCCGTGACCATTTGTTGAATTGCTGCACCAAGTTGTATTTCAACTCGAGATTTTCATGTTGAGGAATGTTGGTCAGCTTAAAATTGTCATTTGCTGTAGGCATCCAGAAACACAATCTGCCTCCGACGGGTAATCTATCAGCGGCGAACTTGAGAAGGTCATCGAGTAACAGATCTAATTCGTATGGTTTCTTAGGCTGAATGTAGTCTCTTCTTAAGTAGGCTTTCTCACCATCGATCACCACGTTCTCTCTACCTTCACTTTTCTCGCTATTTTTGGCTCCACATACTTTCAATCCTTCTCTGACTCCATAAGGTGGGTCACATACAATACAGTCGATTACAAAGTCGCTGCGGAATGCATTGTTGGTGAAATCCATAGTTAAAAGATCACCAAAGTAACGTTGGGTGCCATATTTCTTGAAATTCGAAGGAATGGTAGCTTTACCTTTACCTCTTAACATGCGTACATCGATATCAGATCCAAATGTCAAAGCTCCGAAATAGGCTCCAGCTACAAGGAAACTACCAGTCCCATTGAACGGATCATACATGATTTTACCTGGTGATACTTGGGCAATATTACATGAAATCATCGAAAGTTCAGCGTCAAATGACGTCGTGCCAATATATGGTCTCTTTCTCAAATCATACTTATCAACAATATTGTCGTAAATACGAGGACCCAACTGCACCTGTCTTGCAAGCCATATATGCTGAGGAATCGTAGGTTTAGGCTGCTGACTTGGAATAATCTCCTCATATTCTTCCAAAAATACAAAGATCTCGTCGGCCTTCTTCATCCTGATAGGACCTTTGAAATCCAAGAAACCGAATTTCTCAATAATATCCACCATCTCCTGCTGAGTTTGTCTACTACCTTGATACCCAACGAACTCAAACTTGAAAGAGATAGAATCGTCTTGATATCTGTCCCAATATTGAGCACTTTCTTGTCTAACACTCAGTTCTAACAGATCAAGATCATTTCCGTGACCCCAAAGTTCATATATCCCTCTTGCCAAAATACTCTTACGAACCAACTTACGAGCTTCCTCGTCATCCTTCAATTCCACTACAAGGAAGGGGTTATGCTCATCATGCGCTGAGAAATCACACTGAATACCATGCGCATCCAGTAAGGATTCGAGCTCAGCTTTCCGGAACCCAGTATGTGACTGTGCTAAGTACAAAAGATACTTCTTACTCATTCTAAAACCTCCTGTTTATGGCACTGTCTAGTCTCTTGTGAACCCTCTTTGTCCTCATCTCAGCTGAAAAATGGAAAATTTTTATAATGCGTCTTCCTAATTGGGTATTTCCTAATAAGGAAGTCAGCAACGTCTACAATCCCTTGAGCGCACTGTACCTCCCTAATAAGACTCCTTCCATATTCGGAAGTCATCGCTTGAGCCCACTGCCCTAATAGAGATACCTTCCATATCCGGAAGTCATCCCTCCCAACCACCATAGTTAAGAAAAAGTTTTCAACACTTCATTCCTAATTATATTACTATTAATTAAGTGAATATAGGAGTTCTGTTTGGTGTGGAAAGTACGACTTTATTAACATTAAATTGATTACGGGATTCTATCAGAAGTTCGTGATTGATTGATTGATTGATTGAGTTATTCTATATCGAAAGAACTTGTTATCTAGAAATAGGTCTATAGCTATATAACTAATAGAAACGTTAAAGAACTGAATTGACGAGTAAACTTTTTTTAGTTTAGCGGGTATATACATATATAGTTTACTTGAGAATGTCTAATTTAAGTGATGACGAGGGTCTTTTCGACGACATCTACGGAGAAGATGAAGTTGAACAAAAGCAAGAGCTGACTCCACAAGAGACAACTACCGCCACTAGTGCTGAACCGAGTGATCTGCAACAGCTGTCTGAAACACTGGCAGATTCTCTGCTTCCACCTCCTCCACCTCCACCTCCACTGGATGGGTCTGGTGTGCAACCACCTCAGCCTCCACAAGATAACTCTTTGGATCCTACCTTGTTACAAAGATTGCAAGAACAGCTGCAAGAGCAAGTTATGCAACAGGTTCAAAGACAGAAGGCTTCTTTGGAGAGTGATGCTTCTAAGATGTTCATTGGAGGGTTACATTGGGACACCAATGAGGATTCTCTTAGAGATCACTTCAGTAAGTACGGTCATGTTGTAGAAGTCACGATCATGAGAGATCCAGCCACTAGTAAGTCTAGAGGGTTCGGATTCCTCACTTTTGCCGAGGCTAGAAGTGTTGACGAGCTGCTTAAAGAGAGTCATGAGTTGGACGGTAAGTTAATTGACCCAAAGAGAGCCATTCCAAGAGAAGAACAAGATAAAACCGGTAAGATTTTTGTCGGAGGAATCTCTCCAGATGTTACCGAGCAAGAATTCTATAACTATTTCCAACAATATGGTGATATCATTGATGCTCAATTGATGATCAACAAAGATACTGGTAAATCTCGTGGATTTGGGTTTGTCACTTACGACTCGCCTGATCTGGTTGACCGTGTTACCGAGAACACTTTTGTAATGTTTAAAGGACGTAAAATGGAGATCAAAAGAGCTAATCCTAGAGGTCACCAAAATAGCGGTAGTAATAGTAAATTCTATCAACAACAGCAATATCAATCTGGTCAGCCAGGCATGGGTAATGCCGAGGCGATCCAAAGTCAATTCGGTCTCAATCCTGAGATGGCTCAGCAATATTGGCAGCAGATGCAGCAATATTTCATGCAGCAGATGCAACAACAATATGCTGCTAATGGAATGGCCATGGACCCTGCTATGCTGCAACAATTCCAATATATGCAGCAGCAGATGCAACAGGGACAATACCCTGATCAGGAGCAACAGCAGTATGGAGAAAACCAACAGGTTCCAAATATCCAAGCTGATGATAGCCAAGATCAAGATCAGGACCAAGTAGTTAATATCCAACAGCAACAGCAATTTGATAATTTGCCAAGAGAGCCAAGAAGAATCCAACAGATGAAGGATATTCCAAAAGCTCCAAGAGGTCCAAGAGGTGACTCCTTTGGTGGACGTGACTATAACGGAGGTAGAGGTGACTACAACGGAGGTAGAGGTGATTACAACGGAGGAAGAAGAGAGTATAGCGGAGGAAGAAACGACTACAACGGAGGTAGAAGTGACTACAACGGGGGAAGAGGTGGAAGAGGTGGAAGAGGCCGTGGAAGAGGTGGAAGAGGCCGTGGAGATAGCGGATTCCATCCTTATTCCCGCAGAAAATGATCAATATAACCATTATAGTCAATAAATAGTAGCTTAGAATGTAACTGTAGCACCTTGTTCACTCTAGGGTGTCGCGTAGTGCTCCAGGTGCTTAAGGGGTGCACTCAAACAAACCCTTGTAATATATGGGGAAAGTCACACGACCACTCAAATCGATCTGAGCCCATAGTTAAAGGGGGCGGCATAGCCACATTTGTCCTAGCCACATTTGTCTTGGCCACCCGTCCTGCCCAGACCCGCTCTGCCCAGACCAAGCCCTAAACGAGCCGACGTGTTAACGAAAAAATCGCTTCTTCTCCACCCCTCAGCCACTCCTGGAGTTACTCCTGGCTCTCTAACCCAAATCACTCGGTTTGCGCTCTAATTTGCTCGGCCCTTTTTTTTCCTAGCACGTCACTCTTAGTTAGTTAGGACCTAGAAAGGTAGAGAGGTAGAGAGCCGAGAGTTAGGTACAGGTCGTGAGTCGTGATATAAAGGTGAGATTTCTCGCTGTAAAATCGACAACCATGAGCGAACCAGAAGATATGGGACGCAGAGGACTGGCCGAGTTGGGCCCTACAGAAGTATTTGAAAACACCCTCGCTGGAGGGGTTAGAAGCTCTCGTTATAGCCACTCATCGGCGGTATCAGGACTGGTTAATATGGTACTGGTGAGCAGAGCTTCGGTGGATGATAAAGAGGAGAAGGAGAAGCCGGGGGAATACCATGAGGATCGTGTTAGTTTCTCTGGTTCGGAAGGTGATCTGTCGAGATTGGATCGTTTCAGGGCTATGCTGAGGAAATACATGAGCTTTATTGGCCCGGGGATAATGGTCAGTGTCGCCTATATGGACCCAGGTAACTATGCCACTTCTGTCAGTGGAGGTGCCTCCAATGAATATTCTTTGTTATTCGTTATTTTGTTGGCCAGTTTAATGGCTTGTTTCTTCCAAGTGTTATGTATCAAGTTGGGTTCTGTCACTGGTGCTGACTTGTCAAAGAACTGTTATAGACACTTACCATGGTGGCTCAATATTGTCTTGTGGATCTTAGCTGAATGTGCTATCATTGCTACTGATGTAGCAGAAGTCATCGGTACGGCTATTGCATTGAATATCTTGTTGAAGATCCCGTTACCGGCTGGTGTCGTCTTGACCGTCACCGATGTCTTCTTCGTGTTGATGCTGTATAGACCGGGATCATCGTTGAGATTTGTCCGTGTGTTCGAGTACTTTGTCGCAGCTTTGGTCATTACTGTCATTGTCTGTTTCTGTGTAGAGCTTGCCTTCTTACCAAAGACCAATATAGCTCATATCATGCGTGGGTTTGTTCCTTCAAAACAAATGTTCGATGACGGAGGTGTATATACTGCTGCTGCCATTTTAGGTGCCACAGTCATGCCTCATTCCATGTTCTTGGGTAGTGGTTTGGTCCAACCAAGATTAAGAGATTATGATATCAAACATGGCTACGTTGCTTTGGGTCAGAATCTGGAAGAAAATGAAGAACAATACTACTCTTATAAACCTAGTTTAGCAGCTATTAAGCATTCGCTCCGTTATTCGATCATCGAGTTGACTGTCACCTTGTTAACCTTCGCCTTATTCGTCAACTCGGCTATCTTGATCGTCGCTGGTACTACCTTATATGGAACAGAGGAAGCTATCGATGCTGATTTATACACTATCTATGATTTGATTTCGCAGACCATTGCCCCTGCTGCTGCTACTGTATTCATGGTGCTGTTACTTTGTTCAGGTCAAAGTGCCGGTATCGTTTGTACTATTGCTGGTCAAATAGTCTCGGAAGGGCATATCAACTGGAAAGTTCGTCCATGGTTGAGAAGAATCATCACTAGATCCATTGCTATCCTTCCATGTTTGGCTATTTCTGTCTCTATTGGTAAAAACGGTTTAGGTAAGCTGTTGAATGCCAGTCAAGCCATCTTGTCCTTCTTGTTACCCTTCCTCACCGCACCTTTGATCTACTTCACTTGCAGTAAAAAGGTGATGACCTTGGGTCTGCAAGAGGTACAAGACGGAGAGACCGAGCCAAAGAGCATTCATATGGCCAACGGCTGGATCAGCACCATATGTGCAGTTGTCATTTGGATCTTCCTTAGTGTCTTGAACATTTATGCGATTTATCAAGTAGCTAAGGATGGACTTTAAGCATTACTTATAAAATAAATTAAATTTAACATTCTTTTAGGCATTAAATACAGTATGGATTTATTTAGGTGTAGATGGAACTGTAGCTGGGTGTGCTCCAGCCAATGTGCTCTTTGGCCAACGTGCTCTCTATGGCCAGAGTGCCCTCTCGCTCTCTAGTAACCAAAATTGTCTCGCTGTATCCACTTTACTACACCTTTTTATGTCTTCTTTAAACGTATAATTTATTATTAAACAAAGATTTTACTTATATGTAAGACATATAACTTACTCGTCATCGTTCTCCAAGGTTTGGGCAGCGATACGGTCCAAATCTCTTTGACCGTTCTCGGAGATTCTTCTACCACCCTTTGGAGACTTTTCAAGAACACCAATCTTCTCCAAAGATTGCAAAACCTTTCTGTTGACGGAACCGGAAGCGTCAGCGTGCTTGGCTGGTCTGAAACCTCTGTTGGCAGCGTTACCGTACAATTTGTTCAATTTACCGACACCAACCTCCTTTCTCAAGTAGATATGTCTGGCGGCGGAAGCAGCTCTCTTGTAGAACCACAACTCGGACTCTTGTGGTGGTAATTCGTTACCGGCGGAGGTCTTAACAAGGTCAACGTAACCTGGGATCTCCAACTTACCTTGTCTTTGCAAGAATTGAGCGTAAGCGTTAATGAAAGCTTGAGCTGGGACGTCTCTGTAAAAAAATGTTAGTAAAATATTTCATCTCGATAGAATGGCTCGTAAAAGGAGTACATATGGTGTATGAGAACGGTTCGTCGGGATCTGTCTTTCGTATCAAGTTCGGATTCGTTCATTTCAAGTGGATCCAGAGCATATTAAATCTCTACAATTCTTGGTCTTGCCCCTTTTCGCTCCTTGAAAAATTTTCGTCCCTACTGTAAATCAATCCTTTGTCGTGTTTGAGTGGGAATATCAACTTCTGAACCCATCCTGAAGGTAATCCTTCTAACCGCTGTGGATACATCCCATATTGAAATAAATTTCTTCACTGACTCTTCCAAGTGATCAAGTTCCACCACCGATCGAACGACTCAAAAATACCCCTATGGATGCCACAAAGCATCAACTGTTCTCATCATTCATCTAATACTCCTTTCCTATGCTATCTATTCATTCAAGTCTACATACCTAACCGAAGCACCTGCCATTTTGACTATGATTGTTTCTTAATGGATATAATGAATTAGAAGAAAGAGTTCAAATAACGCTGTATATTTTTCTATCTCAAAATTTTTTCAAAAAATTTTCCTTTTTCTTTTTTTTTCCAGCGTTAAGGAGAGGAAAGCACACAAAAAGGGAGTGAATCTGCCATTTTTCGTAGGGAAATGTAAGGTATTAGGGGGGTGCGCGGTGGGGGAGAATTTCCCGGGTCAATAATTTAGAATATGAGAGGTTGATGTTATGATGTTAGTTTCCTAAAAGGGAAAATCGCAGTCACAGTCACAAACAAGCGGATTTGCTACGTATTTACAAATTATGACAAAGGGGGTTATGTTATTGTATGCAGGTAAGAGAAGGGCTGTTGAGTTATAGATCAAAAATGCTGCCTCTGGTTGAGATGAGCTTGTTGACAAGGTTGTAGTCGTCAAGCAGACACCAATGTTTCCAGAATTTTACTCTAGTAATCTCAGTAGTTTCTGGGGAATCTGGTCCTTGCTTCACCACTTCCATTCTCTTATATATAGATGACAGTATCATAGGTCTCTGATACCTAAGGATTGGGTCTTCTTCATGGAGTTGATTATGTTCTAAGATTGCTGAATCCTCGATAATAGACCAGCAGAGTTCATAGTAAATGCTGTTTAAATTTGTTTTGTTTTGGAGATGATCAAATATTTGGAGCAGGATAAATTTGGCTGTGTCTTTCAGAGAGATCTCAATTTGAACTCCATATTTGAAAGAGACTGTAGAGGGGTTAGTTAATCTAATTAGAGATATAATTTGAGAAAGCTGAAGTTCTGCAAGTGGGAAAGTCAAAGTGGGCTCGACCAATGTCAATTCGAAATTCAAATCTTTCTTTCTTTCTCCTAAGCTCATCACAGTCTTATAAGCTTGAGAGAAGCTGCGTCCATTAAGTCTGATCATTTCTAATTCTATCGTAAGCCTTTGGAGACGTTGATTTGCAAGGGTAAAGAGATCAACTAAGGCTTGGCCTGTATTCTCGGTAAACCCTAATTCCCCAGTAAATGATATCGGAAAGCTTGATCTCATCGATCTATTCAAGATAGTCAAATCGTTGAGGTGTTCCATCGCATAAACCAATTTTATACATCTACTGAGTAAAAGCTGGTTATTATATAGGATTTGATTGGATCCAAAGATGGCCAGCTCTTTGATCTGATTGTTTTTTAAGTCTTGTAATAATGCACTGAAAACTTGGTCTATTTGGTTGATAGTGTAACCTCCAAAAGCGTCTATGAAGATTGAAAGCTTGGTCAATTGACCCCATTTTATTGACTTGCTGAGATTCTCATAACATACTAAACAATTAGGTAATGGAAAGGTCAAAGACCTGAGATTATCGAATGAACCCACAGTCTCAGAAATATACTCAAACGTCGGTAAATAACTTCTAGGATTACCTAGTAACTTCAATTTGGATACACTTGGGAATATCTTGATGATTCTATCCCATCCTACTTGAGATGTGATGAAACTCAAGCAAATCTCCAAACTATCAACATATTGAAAAAGGCGACTTTGGAAAGATGGGATCAAATACTCTTTTGACTTCAATCGTTTCAATTCTTGAATTGAAGGGGACTCGGTAACCCTGGCAAGAGATACTTGTAATGGAAGCACATCTCCCAAGAAACCTATGACCAATATCCTCAAAGCATGACTTGTCTGCATCAATGACTTCAAATCATTGTATCTAGGAGAAGTCAAGATATGTCGTATATCACCATCATAGGAGAATATTTCACCGGAGCCAGCTATTGAGATTGATTCGGGTAAGAGTAATGACAATATTTGGTATTGAATGGTGTACGGAAGGTTCAATAAGCCGGATGGCATAGTGTGAGCGGTGGGCTGAAGTTGTGGAGTACTCTATCGTTTCAGTCTCTTAGAGTCTCTTCTAGTCTGGTAGTTTGTCTGAACTACTTCTGTCTCAATGTCTCTGACTCCACACTCTTTTCTGTCCTTCTCTTTCCTTGCCTTGCCTTTCTTACCTTTTCTGCTCTTTGTTTTTCGTTATCTGAGCACACTTATGCAGGGGCGATAGCAGAGGGCGATGGGGCGCGTTCACTAGCGCGTTCACAATTGCGTTCGTCTAATTGAAGTGAGGGGAACACAAAGATTGACAACACGATCGTGCGTGAGCACCTAACAAATACCCAACTAAATCTAATAAGAAAATCAATATGAAAATCAATAGCCTCTCACAAAGGTTACATTTTGTTACGAAAAAATAAATTATATATCTTTTATAATTGTAAAGCACTAATAAGGGAAGAATGTAACTGTATTGAACGAAATAAAAATATAAAAAGATGATCAAAAATCCTCAAAGAAGTTAGCATATGGATCTTCACAAATAATACCATAGTCCAATCTCTCCTCTGGATAATGATCAAATAAGGAGGAGTCACCGACACCAGCAGTGATAGGAGGCTCATAAGGAGTCTCGATGTCTTTCATCAACAACTTGTCCCAGACAACCTCGCTGAACCAGGCATGGTTTCTGATATCGGCAGGACCGTTGTGCAAGTTACCTAATCTTCTGGAAAGATCGGAGGTGATCAATTTGCTCAACAAATCAACCAGGTCTGGGTGCATGTGAGATGGGTAGTGGACTTTACCGGCCAAGATTTTCTCGTAAGTCTTCATTGGAGTTTGGTCATAGAATGGGGTGTATCCGGCCAACATTTCAAAGATCAAGATACCCAAAGACCACCAATCTACAGATTTGTTGTATGGTTTGGTAGTGATCACTTCTGGAGCGATATAATCCGGGGTACCACACAAGGTCCAAGTTACGGTCTCCACTTCTTTGGCGAATCCAAAGTCTGTCAACTTTATGTGACCATTTCTGTCCAAAAGAATGTTTTCTGGTTTCAAATCTCTGTAGATGATGTTGTGAGAGTGTAAATACTCTAAAGCCAAGGTCACTTCGGCAGCGTAGAATTTCAGTACCGGATTTGGGAATCTTTGGGACTTTCTCAACAAGGAGAACAATTCACCACCTTCTATGTAATCCATAACCATGAATAAATTTCTGGAATCTTGGAAAGTACCCCACATTCTGATCAAAAATGGGTGCTCCACCAATTTCAACATACGTCTCTCATCGTTTGTGTGCTCTACTTGTTTCATTCTGACAACTTGGGCCTTCTTCAACACTTTGATGGCGTAATATCTGTTGTTATGGACCGATTTAACCAAGTGAACACGACCGAAGGATCCGGTACCCAAAGTTCTCATGATATGGAAATCTTTTAAAGAGTATTTACCCTTAGAAACGGTCGACCTTTGAGGTAATAAAGACTGTTGTACCATGTTTGAAGTCTGCGGGATGGCCTGTTGTTGCTGAGAATGCAAAGTGATCGGCTGCGGCGATGGCGTGGCCGCTATAGGCTTCAGTTGCAGGTCCAATTGATTCGGATATTGCATCTGAGGTGCGGATTGTTGATAGTTCATTGTGTTCTCCAGATTTGGTTCGTCTGCTTGAGTGGACAGCAGCGGCAGCGGTTGATTGTTATGAGAAAGATGCAATTTATTCAAAAGCCGCGACCTCATCAAACTATTCCCATCAATTTGATGAATTCTTATCAAATGATGGCCTCAATTCGATTTTGGTTCGATAGATTCAACAATCGCAATTAAACTGTTTCTATCAAAAATCGAATTGAATTTGCTTAATAAAAATTTTCCCCAGCAGGAAGGAAAAAGACAGCACGCAGCGGATAATGGGGGGGAAGAAGGAGGTGCGGGAGAGGTGAGGGAGAAAGTGACGGGGGACGCGGAGGGAAAGGGGCAGACTGAAGAGAGAACAGTGAGAGGGAGAGGGAGTCGGTTAGTGAGAGTGGGATGGTATGAGTAGGACAGTGAGGGGGAAATTGAGAGAGGATGTTCAAAGGAAAGGCTATTTTATCAAAAATTTCTTCTTTACAATCAGACTACACTCCATTCAATCAATCAAATTTACCTCCCTAATAATTCTTATTCTTCTAAGCTCCTTCACCTACTTCCGCCGCTTTCATCGGCTATAAACTTACATTTCGCTTGCATCCAAATGGGATTTCCCTTTTCGGAATTTAGTATATAGTGCACTACACAATTGGGAAAGGGGATACAGAGGATACAAGGGGATACAAGGGGATACAAGGGGATACAGAGGATACAAATGGATACAAATGGATACACATGGATATTAAATGGATATTCAATGGATATTAAATGGATACAAAGGGATACCGAACGGAAAATTACCGTCTCTTCTTAGATGGACGGGCATTCTTTTGTCTTCTCTTATCCTTTTGTTCTCTTTGCTTCCTAATCTCCTCAGTAGATCTCATCTCATTCTTAAGTCCAGGTTTATTGAATCCCTTGACACGAACACCAGCTTCCATCAGTTTCTCAACCTTCTTCTTTTGCTTCTCGTAATCATCTCTGTTTTTGTCAGGTAATTTCGGCAGTTTCATCTTACTATGTTTGAATCTACCTCCACTTAATCTGTCAAGAGCATTACTTTGCTTACCACTTGGTCCTCCAACACCCAGAACACTTTCACTGGCTCCTACACGCATGTTACCAATTTTCTTAGCATCTTTCCAGGCATCGAATCTTCCAGATCTGAAGGTCAGAGGAATCTTCTGTCCACTTTCACCGATAATATACTTAACATCGGTCGATTTCGAGTTAATATATTTGCCCTTCTTCTTATCCCATTTCATGGTTTGAGTAGACAGTTTTTGGACCCTAACCTTGTCGTCATCATCCAAATCGAAAGTGGCCTTGGATGCCTCATTGATGAAAGAGGGGTTATCGAGAGCCAATTGCTTGTCTTGGATCACATTTGTAGGAGCATAATGAGACATATAAAAGTTAGGATCTCTGTATGATTTTTTGCTCTTTTTATTAGAAGCTTCCAAAACAGCATCTCCATCTTCAAATGATTCTAGTAATTCATTATCATTTACGGTATTATATCCAACTTCATGACTATCTCCCTTCAAAATTTCATCTTCAATCGAGTGGGTCAAACCTGCCATTCTCTCCTTCTCTAAAAGTTCCTTTCTTTCCTTCTCTCTCAGTTGAACAACGGCCAATTGCCTTCTTCTTTTATTCATTAAACTAATCATGGACTCATTCTGTTGTCCGAATTCGAAAACGGTCTCTTTAGAGTTTCTGTGTTGAAGTTTCTCCAAGAAATCCAATTTCTCCAGCTCTAAGTTCTTTCCAAACAAAATGTTCTGGTCATACCAGCCAGCTGCTGTGATCTCTTTGGCTCTTTTTACAGACTCTTGAGAAGCTGCTGTTCTCGTTCTGAAATACAATTTCTCACCTTTAGATGCAACTCCTTGTAATACTTTCAATTCATAGTCGTTTTTCAATAAATTGTCGAACATTTCCTGGAAAGTCTCGACATCTGCTCTTGGAGCAGCTCCTAAAACAAGACGTTCAGTATAAGAGACCTTTGGATCGTTAGGGATACCGTTGTTCTGTTGCTTAATAAGCTCACATTTACGTTCATGCATGCTGGTTAACAAGATTTTTTTACCTAAGAACAACTCAAGGTCAAGTAAATATGGTAACTCAGCAGCATCTACAATGGAATAAGCCCAACCTTTATTACCAGCTCTTGCAGTACGACCTACTCTGTGAATGAAAATCTTAGAAGAAGCAGGTAAAGAGTAGTTGATAACGTTGGCCAAGACAGGAATATCGATACCTCTTGCGGCAACGTCCGTGACTACAAGTAAATGACTGAGACCCAATCTGAAGTTGAGTAATTGACGCTTTCTGGCATATTGGTCTAACGAACCATAGATATACGAGACTGCGAAACCTCCTAACCTTAATAATTTAGTGATATATTCTACATGATGTCTGGTTGGGACGAAAACAATTGTCGAGTATTCAGAAGGTAACTCTGTTGCACTTGGCAATTTCCCAACTCTTTTCTTTGATCTGTGCTTTCTCTTTTTCTTGTTATCGTCATTATCGTCAGCATCTTCATCGGAAGAATCGGTCAGATTGTTGGCATCTTCCAATTTCTTCAATTCTTGTTCACTAGCTACGGGGATTTTAATGACCTCTTGAACAAGGTTCAATAAGTTGGCCTCACGTTCATTATTCTTGGAGGAAATGAAAGCCATTTCTAAGTTTTCGGAGATCTTGGTTTCCAGATCCAATCTTACAAGAACAGGATTATTCAAACCGGCTTTGGCAAAATCAACTAAAGACCTTGGTAAAGTGGCAGAGAATAATAAAGATTGTCTTGAAGAAGGTAACAGGGCAATTAACTCATTCAATTGTTCCAGGAAACCCATTTCAAAAAGACGGTCGGCTTCATCAAAGACTATATATTCTACGGTTTTCAAGTCCAAGTTCATTTCGACTTTTAAATGCAAGAAACGACCTGGAGTCGCTATGACTACGTCAGGGTTACTCATCATGGAACCAAATTGGTCCTCCAAAGAGTCACCACCGATAAGCAAGATGGATCTTAAATCGGTTCCTCTTGAGAATTCTTTGAATTGTCTATAAGTTTGGATGGCCAATTCTCTGGAAGGAGATAAAATGACCAGTCTGACACCGATCTTGGCAGAATGAACCTTCAATCTCTCGACTAAAGGTAACAAAAACAGGGCCGTTTTACCCGAACCTGTTCTTGCCATACCCACTACGTCTCTATTACTCAAAATCAAAGGAATTGTCTTTCTCTGGATCGGAGTTGGTTGTTTATAACCTTTCTTAGCGATGTTTGTTAACAAGAATTTGGATAAACCAAAAGAAGCAAATGAGCCAGCCTTGGCCTTCTTTTTGGTTTCAGCGGAGACATTGGTGAAATACTCGGCCATATCATTCAAGGTGTCTTTCTTATTGTCGTCCAATTCCAAAGATGGGAATGCCTTGTCCTGTGTCTTCAGTTTCTTTGGTTTTGGAGCTTCCAGCTCATCGTCGGAAGAGTCCGATAAGATCTCATCTTGGACGTTTTCATTGTCGGATTCTTCATCGGAACTTGAGATTTCCGAGTCACTTGTGTTGATTGCGATATTGGCGGCGATATCGTATTCTTCTTCGTCGCTTGAAGACATGGTGGGAGGTGGTTTGTATGGGGGGTTGATCTTGTTTGTAGTAGAAAATTTTTAATAGAGGAAAATTTTTCATGAGATGAGGAGCGAAAAATTGAGATGAGGAAAGATGAGCGAAATATGAAAGGTAGAGAGATGGGGGGATATGAGCGGAATACGAAAAATGGAGGGAGATGAGGGAGATGAGGGAGAGGAGAGGGACGGGATGAGGGACTAGCTGAGGGGACTAGCTGAGGAGGAAGAGTGAGGAGGGGGAAGGAGTGGAAGAGTGCAGAGACACCAGAGAATCACCAGTAGGTGAATTAGCAATATAATAATCTTGCTAATATTCGTATACCTACTCAAGTTCTATACTTTAGTGTACTAACTACTGTGTAAGTACTATTCTAAGTGATATCCTACGTGTCATACTAAGTGCTATACTGCTATACTACGTGCTACACTCGCATAATTTAATACTCCAGTCTGAATCTGCTCGTTAGATTCATCGCGCTTAGTTAGTTAAATTTGTGCTTGTTTGTGCTTGCTTGTGCTTGTTTTTTACTACTTTTCGCTTTCTCCTTCTGTTTCTATAAGCTTCTAGAAACAATTTTCTGCTAACGAAATACACTCAGTGGTACTCAGTAGTACTCAGCTAGCTCAGCTAGCACAGATTACACAGATGAGTAGAGGCAGAGGAGTGACAAGCTCGAGACTTATCACCTTCTCTCTGCTTCTGTCTAATCTCTGGCTCTGATTCCCATCTCTGCTTTCCATCTCCGATTTCTGTCTGATTTCGTCTAATTTCGTCTTCCCTTCTTCCTTCCTCCTTTCCACCTAGTCTCCCTCCCTGCCCCATCCCGCACGTGTAAATTCCCGCTCACCTTTTATTAGAGCGCAGAAAGAAAAAAATTTTCCCTTCCTCTTACCTAAAAATGCTTATTATTTTTAGTTTAAACCCCCAAATAACGCTCTGAGAACAGGTGATATGAGATAAAGATGTCTGATATTGAAAGAACCAACTCGCACATCTCGATGCCTTCGTCACACGAGGACGCCGTGTCGATTCATTCGTCCATTTCCGAGGATGAGCGTTTGAATGATCATAGGCACCACACTTCTCTTCCTATTAGGAAGGATAGCGTGATTGATGTTCCAGCGCCGATATTAAAACATGGCGCTCTGTCGTCGGACGTTGTTTCCGACGATGATAGTGACCAAGAGGATTCCAGACGTTCGAGAGCCCGGTCGTTTTCCGATCAAATCAAGTTTTTATCCAAGCAAAGAACTTCATCGCCTGGCGCCCCCGGAGGAGGAGGTATTTTACTTAACAGTGAGAGATTAAGAAGGAACTCTAACTCTCAGAGATTGACTAAACAGATATCCAAGAACTCGACTCATTCAAATAACAGCCATGAGGAGAACCAGACTAATAAGCGTAGATACAATAGAAACAATCCAGGTAATAATAACACAGCAAACAATTCTGGGAACAATGCTAATTCTAATGCTAATGATGGAGCCGAGAGTGATGCGGATTCTCATGCTTCGAGAGAATCTCAAGAAACTGAAGAAGATGTCTGCTTCCCTATGTTACCAGAACACACCCGGATCAATGGTATAGATTTTGGGGAACTTGAAGAGTTCATTAATGAACAACGTGAAGAGACTCGCATGTTCCAAGAACGTGAGAAAGAACTCCTGAGATCTATTTATGATAACACTACAACTTCATCTCAGAAATTCAGCTCTGCCGCTTTGAAATACACCCCTAAATTCAAATCTCACCCGGACACAGCATCTACTAATGGCACCAATAGAAGACAATCGGAAAATTCATACACACTGCAACTTGATGAGAAATATGGGACTCTTCCTAACGAAAACACGTCACATGTGAACGAGACAAGCTCTTCTGAGGAAGGTGTCACTTTCGGAGGAGCCCAAAACATGTCTGCTCCTCCTGATAGATTCAGTTTCTTCCATTCTGAAAATGACGAAACTGTTCATGCTCCAGATTTACCTTCGTTAGTACCAGAAGGCACATCTGTTCGTGACATGTTCTTGAAACAAGACGGTACCTGGTGGTTGGATTGTGTTTGTCCAACCGATGAAGAAATGAAAAGTTTGGCTAAACTGTTCGGTATCCATCCTTTGACAGCTGAAGATATCAGAATGCAAGAAGCCAGAGAAAAAGTTGAGCTTTTCAAGAGCTATTACTTTGTTTGTTTCCATACTTTTGAGACCGACAATGAGAGTGAGGATTTCTTGGAACCTATCAACGTTTATATTGTGGTTTTCCGTGACGGAGTGCTCACTTTCCATTTCTCTCCTATTTTGCATCCGGCCAACGTCAGAAGACGTGTCAGACAGTTGAGAGATTACGTTAATGTGTCTGCTGATTGGTTATGTTATGCTCTTATCGATGACATTACCGATGGTTTCGCTCCGGTTATTCAGGCCATTGAATATGAAGCCGATGCTATTGAAGACAGTGTGTTCTTGACTCATGACTTGGATTTCGGTATGATGTTACAAAGAATTGGAGAGTCCCGTAGGAAAGTCATGACTTTGATGAGATTATTGTCTGGAAAAGCCGATGTTATTAAGATGTTTGCTAAGAGATGTCAAGATGAGGCCAATGCGTATGTTCCACAATTCTCTACTACGAATTTAGCTGGATTAGCACACGCCGGGTCACCTCCTCCAGGCTCTGGAGCTGCTCCTCTGGCTTCTGCTAATCTTCGTACTGCTCAACCAAGAGGTGATATCGCATTGTATCTTGGTGATATTCAGGATCATATTTTGACCATGTTCCAGAACTTGGCAGCTTACGAGAAGATCTTCTCCAGATCTCATTCGAATTACTTGGCTCAGTTACAAGTTGAGTCGTTTAATGCTAACAATAAGACGACCGAGATCTTATCGAAGGTGACTGTGTTGGGTACTATTTTGGTGCCATTAAACTTGATCACCGGTCTCTTTGGTATGAATGTTAGGGTTCCAGGACAAGACGGGTCGAACGTTGCTTGGTTCTTCGGTATCGTTGGATTCTTACTCTTGTGTATTGTTACTTTTATTGGAGGAGCCAAATGGTATTTACTGCAGGTTGAAAAGATGGGAGAACGTGGAGAGGATGGTAGATCTGTTAGGACATTCCCTATGTTTAGAAGAAAGACTCAGGTTGCACGTCCTGCACGTTCTGTTAGAAGTTATACTAGTAAGTTTGTTGGATATGATCAGTGATCAGTAGAATGACTCTAAGACTCTGACTCTATGACTCTATGACTCTACGACTCCACTCTACGACTCCACTCCACTTCTCCACTCCCACCTCATCTGCATCTACACTCTGCATCATATATAGATTCTATGTATATTCAAAATTATTTGCTTCTATTCCTTCTTATGCTTCTTTTCCTTATGTTTCTTATCAGACTCACGCTTTCTCTTCTTGGAGATCCCGATAGGTTGGTCATCTCCAATCTCTTTCAAACCCTCAGAGTGCGAGAACACCTTCTTTCTCCACTCCTTCAACTTATAACTCTTTGTAAGCTTTCTCTTGTCCTTCATTCTGGCTTCTCTTGGACGGTATGGAGCAAACTTCTTGATACCAATGAGATCGTTCAAGTCCAGATCTTTAGCTGATAAGATTTCTCTGGTGGTTAAGCCGAAAGATTCCGGTGACACTTCTCTGTATTTGAATTTGACGTCTTCTTCTCTGGAACGACCTCTTTCTTCCAGTTCCAATTCTTCGACTAATTTGGAGGTCTTTTGCAGGACAATTGTTTCTGCTTTCTTCTTGAGAAGTTCTTTCTCTTTCTTTTTAGATTTTTTGTCTTTTAGTTTATCTTTCTTCGATGGTTCAATTGGGGTTTGAGCTTCTTGAGCTTCTTGAGCTTCTTGAGCTTCGACTTCTTCATCTTCCTCACCCTCAACTTCTTCACCATCAGTGTCTTCACCCAAATCTAACCCATCATCAAATTTAGGCTTCCCATCTTCAGCTTCATAATAAGCCTCATCAAAGATTTGGGCCATCTTACTATCCCATTCAGCATCGTCGAAATCTTCTTCCAACAAACTGTCACCAAACACCTTAGCAATCAACTCATCACTCACCTCTCCACCTACAGCTTCCTTGATTTGCAGCATACGATCGGTCACTAAATTGATCTTCTTAAGTTTCTTCTTATTCAACTTCTCCTCCTTCTCTTTCTTAGCTGCTTCCTTCAACTCTCTTTCCTTTTCTCTCAGTTGTTTTCTTGGGTTGGTCTTGGATCTTCTCAAAGTAGCTTGGTTTCTGGCATATGACACAATCTCAGCAGCGTTAGGGTCCTCATATCTGAAGTTGTAAGCATGCTCAAACTTTTCCACCGCCTCATCGAATTCCTCATCATCTCTGGCATCGAGATCGATTTCCTTCGAATCAGCCGTAGGAATCCAGGCATGTTTCAGCATATACAGGTTCAAGAACTCTTCACTATTCAGCGCAGGGTCTGGCAATGGCAGTTTGTCCACGACGGATCTCTTATTCTCTTTCTTTTGTACAAATTCGTCCTCATCTTCGTCCTCATCGTCACTGCCTTTGAAGGCATCGTTAATCTCCGACAATAATTGCGACTTTTCTTCTCTTTGCTGGACAGCAAAAGGTTTCTCTCCATCTTTCCATTCTCTCTTGGTCGGATCTTCGTCTTCCTCGTCGTCTACAGCTCCACCATTCAACAAATTCATTCTGTGGTAGTCCTTCAAATAGATTGGTTTCAGAGCGTCTGATTTCTTGGTGGTGGTCAGGGTGGCATTTTCGTCGAAAAACTTGACTGATGGGTCGAAAAGCGACTTATCTCCACTCTTGATGGCATTGAGAACTTTGTCGATACCTTGTTCGACATCTGCTGTGATCAACTCACCATACTCATCCTCTTCTTCACTATCGGAGGACTCTGCTGGGTCGGAGGATTCATCATCAGATTGTGGGGGTGGGACGTGCTGTTTTGGTTCGGTTTTTGGGGCACTTTCAACAGAAACCTGTTCTTTAAGCTCGGCCTCTCTGGCTTTCTTGGCGGCAGACTTCTTTCTGGCCATTTTTACCTTCAAATGATGATCTGAATACTATGGAAAACAGTGGAAAATTTTTTAGGATTAAAATTTTTTATATGAAGGGGCAAGAAGAGGGAGCAGATGAGGGCAGATGAGGAGGGAAAAAGGGAGAGATAAAGTTTCGCGGGTTAAATAGGAGAAAGAGGGGTGTTAATTGGGGGGAATCTGATGGGGGATATCAGTTTGAAATTTGATATTTCGAGTCTAGATCCCTATATGTGGTACTGGCCGAAAATTCAAATCTCCACCATGTTCACAACCCCAAAATACCACCCCAAGTCACTTTTTATGCCCCTCCAAAGGGCAGATGCCCCTCCGCTAAGAAAAACTTAAAATTTTTCGCTATTTTTCAGCTCATCGAGGTCTTTTCCGAGGGCTCTTAGAAGGATAGCTGGGAAGATATTGATACGGCGGATACGGAATGCTTTCGAAATCGAGTCATGTCAGGTTAATATTGGCATCAGGTGTGCCTGATGCGGATGTAGAGCCGAATTCTTACGATGTTTTAGCAGATTTGATCTGTAAAGGTCAGTTCAACAAGGTCTTGACCTGCGATGTCTCGAGACAAGTGTTGAATGATTCGAGATTACAGGCTTTATTTGAGGGAGAATTCGAGGAGGTTCAAGGGTTTTTAGATCAACTGATTGGTATTATTGCTGGGATTCTGCAGAATGACAAGGATTTCTTATTACTTTTGGCTGTGACTTTGCTCCAATCGTTCATTCAGTTAAACTTCACAGGACCTTATGTTGATTTGGAGTTGGGTAGTTTGTCGAAATTGGGGGATTACAAGAAAGAGTTTATCGAGGTATTGTCTTCTATGGGTCAGTTAGCATATGAGTTACTGGAATCTCCATATTTATTGGTATTATCAATCAAGTTGCTCGAGTATTTGAACGAATCCACTGTGTCTCTTCTTAACGTTTCAATTGATGAGGAAGATACCGAGAGTATTATTGCCAAATCCAATATTAAATCGGACTTGAACAAAGAAACAGATTTATTTATTGCATCGGTCCAATGGTGGAGATCGAGACTGTTACAGGTTCAGACCTCATTGTTACCAGAGCCTTCATCGATTTTGGTATCTCTGTCGACTTTATTGTTGAATCCTTCTGTCCTGTCGACATTAGTAGAACTGTGTAGCTCCGATACCCGTAAAAGAGAGATGTTATTGACATATTATTTGGAGACAGCCAGAAATGGTGTCAATACACTCACCGAGAATCTTTCTGTCACTGCTTTATCGAAGGCTAAGAAAATCTCCGGTTTGAATTTGGTTTTGACCGGTTGTAAGGCCAAACGTACTAAATTCCAAGAGACTGCTCATGCCAGTTTGGTAATTTTAGCTTGCAATAACACTAAATTCTCTGATGACGGTGCTTTAGAAGAAGGTTACTCCTACAAACCACAGAATTTTGACTTGAATAGTGATGTGCTTTTGGAGAGACCTGTGTACGAGTCGGTAGGTGAAGAAAATATCGAACTTTTGGAGGAAGCTGATAACAAGAGAATCAAATTAGATCTTTCTGGATCAACAATTGGTCAAGAGGAGGATCTGGAACTCCAACTTTTACCTATTCTGCTTCGTGAGGCGGACATTCCCCTGGAATTGAAACTGTTGAATCCAAATGAACAACCTAAATTGCACGATCTTGATATGGTTCAGTTACTCTTGAGATTTGTCACACTTAAACAAACTTCTCCTTCCAATTCTCCTCTTGTTGATGTGGAATTAATGGCCGTTATTCAGAGGATTCTTTTCAGTCCAGACGGATCCGTCAACTGGTCATTGTTCTCGAAAGCTTTGTGGGAGAGATCTCTTTTAGAAACAAATAAGGCTAAAACTGTAGAGAGAGCTGTGTTACAGATGCAGTCGATTGTAGAAGAGTTAGGTATGTCCTCACTTCAAAGCAGACTTTTCAGTCAGACTGAGGATGAAAAGAATGAGGAGTTGAAGGACGGTTCATTGCCTAGCTCTAAGAGATTAAAATTGATTCACATTCTTCCATTAGCCCCTAAATGGTCATTGGATGCTAATTTACTGGAGAAGTTTATGTCTTTGGGTGTCTTAAGATCGGCTCTTGAGATTTACGAACGTTTACATATGTGGAATGAGGCAGCTCTCTGTCATGCTGCTGTAGGATCGGAAAAGGATGCTATTAAAATTTTAGAGCAGAGATTGATCGAGAATCCTAAGGACGCAAGATCTTTCAGTATTTTGGGTGATATCAAACAAGATCCTCTGTTATGGATGAAGAGTTGGGAGATTGGAAAATATCCAAAGGCTAAGAATGCCTTGGCTAGATATTATTACCTGCCTCCAAAGTCTTCTGGATTGACGAGAAATTTGGCTTTGGCTTTGGAGCATCAATATGATTCTTTGAGGGTTAATCCTTTGTCGTATGAAAGTTGGTACTTCTATGGATGTCTCGGATTGGAACTGGCTAACTATGAGCTTGCAGCTGAGCTGTTCACTAGATGTGTCTCCATGGACGATGATAATGCTCATGCTTGGTCAAACTTGTCTTCTGCTTTGGCTTCTTTGGATAAGTTGGACCAAGCTTTCAGTGCTTTACAAAAGGCTGTGAAAGTGGGTCAGGAACTCAAGTCGTGGAGAATCTGGGAGAATTATTTGATTGTAGCTTCAAAATTGAGAAAATGGGACGACGTCTTATTTGCTTCTCGTCAATTGTTGGAGATCACCAAAAACACCAACGGAGAGAATGCTATTGATATTCCTGTGGTTGAGAAGTTGGTCGAGATTTTGGTCAGTGAGCCATATGATCCAGAAAACTCATCTTATTTCCAAAAGTCCTGTATTGAGTACGTATGCGTTCAGATCCCACAGGTGATCAACAACTCTGCAAGATGCTGGAGAATTATCTCCAAGGTTGAGCTTTGGAGAGGTAGACCTTGGGCTGCTTTGGATGTTCTTGAGAAGCTGTTCCGTACATTATTGAACAACCCTGAACTCGAGTTCAGTGATAAAGTTTGGAATGAGGCAGTAGAATCCTGTTCTGATTTGGTAGCTGCTTACGAGAATTACGGAGAATTGCCAGGTAGACATGGTGGAGGAGATGTTGTTTGTAAAGATTGGAAATACAAGGCCAAGAGCTCTGTGAGATCGTTAATGTCTAAAGGAAGAAACTCTTGGAGTCATACTGAGGAATACGAAAGATTACAAACCCTCAAAGAGGAATATAGTTAGAAGTCATCCAATTCAGATTCTGTATCAATCGCGGACTCACTGCCCTCGGAAGAAGAGTCACGTATAGGTTCTTGATGTTGCTCAGTGTGCTGAGGAATAAATATCATAATCAATTCCTTTTGTTGGGTCCACCACGATCTTGTTGTAAATGGAATGTAGTCCTGTAAGACCAGATAATCCACCAAAGTCAAGAATGAGAGGAGAGACCTTCTGTGATGAGGTGATATCTCAATTCTTAATAACAAAATATAGCAATATATTACCGTAGGATATAATGTTCGCCTTTTCCAATCTTCTAGAGTGATCAATAAGACCATCAGTAAATCTATATGTGCAGCTATTCTCAAAAGTGGGACTTCAAAATAATCGATCAAAGGTTTGACAGCTTCTGAGATCCGGAAAGCTGTAAAAACATCAAAGAGGAAGTAACCGCTTAGATTGAGGAAAGAGTAGATAGCAAAAGGAATTATCTTGAAAGAGTTGGGTGATGTGCAAATCCAAAGCAATGAGATCAGTAAAAGCTGTGAATTCTCACTTTTCAAGATTGAAGAAAAGGGGATAACTTCGGTGAGAGGTAGTGAAGAGGCATGACGACGCAGCAGATTCTCCATTTGGGCTTGCATCACAAGAATAAACTGATTATAAGCTATGATTAGGTATGTCAAGACGATCGAGATCTCAGCAATGTAGTACCAAATCGACAGAGAATTGGCACTTCTACAACCCAAACAGATATTCAAAGCAGTGCTCACCAAGGTTACGGAGTGGAACAGGATCCAGCTGTAATGGAGTAAATCTACAACGTTGGACCACATGTAGTAGTCAGCCAATACTTCTAGGGAGGTGTCTAATTCAGCCAAATCCATCTTTATCAAGAGTTCTAATTTAAAATAAAATATGACCAGGTATTAAATCTGTATCCCTTTTGTGTAATAGCTGTATCGGTATGATTGCAAAATATGGAAGAGAAAACATCTAACGCGCAAATGGTTTAGTGGTAAAATCCAACGTTGCCATCGTTGGGCCCCCGGTTCGATTCCGGGTTTGCGCATTTTTTTAAAACCTTCGTTATTTTTTTAAATTTTTCGTAATTTTTTGGCGTTCACAGACATAAATTCGTAAAGTGCTGAACGGAATATGGAATTTAGATATCGAAGAAGGGGACCAATAAAATGGCCTGATTTGGACTAGTGATAACAAAGAGCAGTCCATTTCCCAGTATTCCCCTTATCTCGGGCAATTGATACTTCTGAATCTTAATCTGATTACCATTCTTTTACCAGGGTCGTCAACTGATAAGAACCCGTTAATTGCTGCTGTCTAGCGCAGTGGCCCGCAGGAACCGCGGCCCGTCTCCGTGGGCAGCCAAAAAAAGTGCGCTCAGCTATACTCTTTCGGGATTCAAGCGCGGGTGCCAGACGCGGGGATGTGATAACGGTTCAGAAGGGTGGTCAATTAGAGAAGAGGTTGGCCACAATTGATTCCAAAGAACGACTCAGAGACTCCTAGGCACACATGATCTAGCAGTCAGCAAACGGGACCCCCTCTCTGTATCGTTACCGTCCCATCCCCCCCCCCCCCCCCCCATCTCACCACATCGACCCATATCATTACCTCTTTCGGTAATCTCTTTATGACTTGCATAAAAAATTAAAAATTTTCTTAGTAATATTTTTCATTTGTAGCAGATCTCAATTGATTGAGGGATACTTAAAGAGAAGGATCAGTTGCAATTTAGGAATTGATTTTGGAAATCAGTAATTAATTTAGATAAAATGAGATTCTCTATCGCAGTGTTAACACTGTTGCTGACCTTTGTTGTTGGTGACGACTCTGACTACGAATGTGTCGGTACTTTCATCTTTGGAAGACACAATGACAGAAATGCCAAACCGGCCAAGATCTTGTCTCCAATCGGAGCTCAACACCAATATGATATGGGATCTTTCTTCAGAGAAAGATACTTCGGTATGGACAACAGTGGTAACTCTGTTGAAACTGACTATGGTATCAGTGGTTTAGACCAATATGGGTTGTATCAATATGATGAGTTTTACGGAGAGCTGGTCTCGTCAAATGTCATTTTGTTCTCCCATTTGTCCTTCTTGCAAGGTTTATACCCACCAACTAAGATTACCACCACCAATGAGAAGCTGGCGGATGAAATTTACGCTGAATTGTCTAATGGAACTGACATCTTGGGTCCTTTGGATGGTTATCAATACGTTCAAAGTTATATCCAGGAGGAGGCTACTCCAGATTACATTTGGATTAAGGGAGATGAAGATTGTCCAGCCAGTGATCTGGCCATCGATGCTTACTTAGCATCTGACGATTTCACCCAAAAGAACTCTTCTACTTTGGAATACTACCAAAGCTTGAGAGATCTCATTCCTACTTCTGCTTTCTCTGACGATGAGTTGAATTTCGGTAATGCTATGTCGATTTTCGACTACATGAACGTTAACTACATTCACAACGAATCCTTGGCTTCTCAATGGAACGAATCTCTTATTGCCGATGTCAGAAGATTGGCTGATGTCTACAACTTTGCTATCAGTTACGATGCCAGTCAAACCTTAGGTGGTAACCTCACCATCGGAGCCAGAACTTTGTCTGCCGCTATCTTGGACAAATTGAACACGACCAAGACCGCTAAATCCCCATTGATCAACTACTTCACCGGTTCTTATAACACCATGTACCAATGGTTCGGTCTCACTCAATTGTACAAGTTGAGTTCCAACTTCACCGGTATGCCAGATTACGGATCTGTATTGGTCTTTGAATTATTGCAAGACAGTTCCGAGGACTACTACGTTCAATTCTCTTTCAAGAACGGAAGTACCTCCCCATATGAATTGACCAGTTACCCATTGTTCAACACCAACCAAACCATCTTGCCATGGGACAAGTTTGTTTCTGAGATGCAAGCTATTTCTATCGACAATTTGGATGACTGGTGTGATGCTTGTTCTGCTACTGTTGACATGTGTGTTGTCTACAGTGATCTTTATGAGGATGCCGAATCTTTGGAAGATGAAGGTGTTTCAGTTTCCGAACTTGCCGATGGTGATTACTCTTCCTTGAACATCAAGTCATCTTCAAAGAGTAACTTGAGTAATGCCGCTGCTGGTGGTATTGGTGCCGGTGTCACTATTGGAGTTGTCTTGATTTTGGGTCTGTTATTCTACTTGATGAAGAGATCTAAGACCTCTAAGAAGGCTACCGTCAAGTCTTTACCAGTTGCCGAGAAGCAAGTATCTAACTCTTCGTTCTCTGATGCTACTGTCTAATCTTAGATAGCCCCTATTTAAATAGTTAATTGTATGACGTCCAAAAGTCGTAATTTGCTGTAGATTCGATCGATGTCAACCGCGCATCGCTGTAGGCAGTATGACGTCTTCTTGACACAGCGCGAAACAGACCGACTCTGCGCGAGGCCCAGCTCTGCGCGAGGCCCACCTCGAGCAGTCCGAGAACACCGTAAGCCATCGCTGCGCTCGACACTTTTCGCTGCGCAGTGCTAGGCGTGGTCAATTCCTCAGAATCTGCAAGATCCACGCAGCTCTTCAAAAGTAAGCTCTGCGCACTGAAACCGCGCACCAGCACCGAACCTTCCCCAGTACAAAGCCTTTAAAGTGGGAAAATTTTTCCTTTGTTTATTTTTTCCTACCATCTTTTTAAGTAGAGAAAAACGTTTTTGAGATTAGGACGATTTTGAGCTTAGATAGCGAGGAATGCATATGGGACCCGGTAGACATTGAATTGTATAGTGAACCATGTCATCTTCTCTTGTGCCACCTTCCGATGGGGGTAGCGAGAAGCATTCTAAATCACATCATCATATAGCAGGACGAAAAGCAGCTAAATCTTTCAAATTATTCAGTACCGACCATGCGGTCGATAAGGGAAGCAAGCGCCATTCGATTGCGAATCCCTCGACATTGGAGGCGGAGATTGCTGGTCTGGCACTGGCGGTAGAATCCGACGCTGGTGCCGATCATAAGATATCTTCTATCAAGTTTGAGGCCCACCAGTTACAGGAGTCGGCTTTACCTGCTTTGACCGAGCCTCCGGTCTCCAAATCGTTACCGGACTTGGAACCTGTTTCATCTGCTACATATTTCCCACATACTGTTGGGGATTCCACTTTGACAGCTGCTGAGCATATGACAGCTGAGGCCGAGTATGATATACCCACTGAGGATAACGAAGAACTGCTTCCATCTTCTCCGACTGAAATTGAAAATGAAACTGACGACACAGAAGCACTGCATACATCTGACTATGAATCTGATGGAGAACATGTAGATTCCAAGGAGTTCCCATTGGCTGTAGAATTGAAACCTTTCAAGAATAAAGTAGGAGGTCATACTGCCATATTCAGATTCTCTCAGAAAGCCATATGTAAAGCTTCTGATATGAGAGAACATAGATGGTACGAAGCTATGGAAAAAGACCATCCAGAATTGACCAAATACATGCCCCGGTATTTGGGGTTGCTTAATGTGCGGTATAGCTCATTGGTGGACGAGAATGAACTGCTTGAAGAAAGTATGTCTAATATCAAGTTGGAAGGTAACGAACTTGAGGCTCTGAACATGACTCCGGTCAATTCTGCTGCTTATTCTCCTCATACAGTAGCATCGGGAACTAATCTCAAAGGGCAGAGTAATATTAGTGGAATAGATACATCGTCATTGAAGGATATAGAGTTGCCTCCAGAAGTGCTACTCGATGACAATCGTCACATTATTCCAGACTCACTTTGGAACAAATACTCTTCGGCTGCTCCATCTCCTCGTAATTCTTTAGATAATAATAAGATCGAGTTCATGCTTCCGTCTACACCGGAACAACGTAACTCGGCATTGTCCAGTGTTGACAACACGCCGACGTTTCAAACATCATTGGGATTCACTAGGGTGAACACTAAACTTCAGGAACTGGTATTAACCGAGGTGTTCCAACCGATGCGTGACCATGCGAATCTGTTGAAGAGACAGCAAGGGTATGCTTCGGGTCGTAGAAGACAGAGCCGAGAACTGAGAAGAACATCTTCCAGTGCCTCGGATAGTGATTTCGCCGGTAGCAGTAGTAGGAGTCATAGATTTAGTATGTCTTCAGACGTTGAGAGGGCCATTTTCAAGCAGAATGTCTCGAAAGGTGCCGGTTTAGAGATCTACGGGTCGAATCTCTCGACTCAGACTATTTCTGAGGGAGTTCAAGATAATTCCGAAGGTTTACAGAAGAAACATAACTCAATGTTAGACTTAGCAAGCATGAATGACTCACCTATGCAAGCTGTCAAGAAGTATCCGACTAGAGAACAGTTCATCTCTTCGATTAAACCTGTAGCTCAACTGCTGAGATCAGGAAGTGACTCTATCTTCCAGATGGATGATGAAGAAAGAGATTTGATGAGGACTAAGACAGCCGAAGAGAACGCAATCGAAGACGAGGAAGAAGAAGACCCACATCAAACTAGAAACCTTGTCAAGAAGACTCGTTTCGAGAGATTCATATTGCTCGAGGATTTGACCACTGGTATGGCCAAACCTTGTGTATTGGATTTGAAGATGGGTACGAGACAGTATGGTGTTGAGGCCCCTACTGCCAAGAAGTACTCTCAACGTAAGAAGTGCTCACAAACCACTAGTCGTAAATTGGGGGTCCGTGTTTGTGGTATGCAGGTATATGATGCTGGGAAAGGTGAGTTTATCTGTAAAGACAAGTACTTTGGACGTAGATTGAAGGCTGGTGACGAGTTTGCCTTATGTTTGACTCGTTTCTTATATGATGGAGTCAGTGTGTATAGCATTGTGAGACATATTCCAAAATTGATCGATTCGTTGAAAGAGTTGACGACCATGTTCCGCTCATTGAATGGGTATCGTATGTATGGGTCTTCACTCTTGTTGATGTATGATGGTGGTGTTAAAAGTAGTGAGCAAGGTGATAATAAGGGTAATCTCCTTATTAGAGTGATTGACTTTGCTCAGTGTGTTGTCCCTGGGGAGGATAGTTTCCGTAAAGTCACTTATCCTCCACATAGACCTAATGATATGGATCGTGGGTACTTGAGGGGATTAGAGTCTTTGGCTTTCTATTTCAAACAGATCTGGGCTCATTTACTCGGTGTGTCATACGATGAGTGCGCAGACAAATTAGATTCGATCTTAGACCTTGAGCACAGTGAGTTGAAGGAAAAACTTGAACTGCAATGCGATTGGATTAACGATTTCGAAGTTGAGGATTGGCGTGCTCCTCCTCTAGATTTCAATTTCGGCTTATGGCCAACTAATAATGATAATGATGATGATCTTGTATCGGAATAAAGGAAAGGAGATGGGAGAAAAAGGAACAGTTCTTATTCTTAATGCTATTTATGTTATTTATGTATGGGTAGTCCGACTAATGGTTTGCCCCTGTTAATATATTATTCACTTCATCAATAGTGCCCCTTTAGAGGTGGTGATAGTTCGTAAAGTGCCTATAAATAACACTTAGAGGTGGCGATGATTCGTAAAATGCTCACACACCAAAAAGTCGTAAAGCGCTGAAGAATGAAATATAAATCGTAAAATGCTGAGTACACAAATCTCCTAAATTGGAAGCACCCCCTATAAAAAATAAACAAACACAAACAGCGTTTAATCGTGGATCACAAGAGGATACAGAGAACCAGAACGTGATGTCAGGTAGAAACGAGTATTCCCCAATGAGGTATGCTGATTACGATGATAGTGATTTCTCTATTGAGCTTCCT
This sequence comes from Nakazawaea peltata, assembly GCA_001599355.1. Lineage (NCBI taxonomy): Eukaryota > Fungi > Ascomycota > Pichiomycetes > Alaninales > Pachysolenaceae > Nakazawaea > Nakazawaea peltata. The sequence goes on from BCGQ01000003.1 coordinate 417,591, forward strand.
AGAGCTGTCCCTCATTATATTTATGAGCCTGACACGGGGTTGAAGGAAACCGAGACCTTGTCAGACGCGGATTACTTTCGTGTGGAGGATTTGTTTAAGAAGCAGCGTGATTCTGATTTCGTTAAGGAGAGTAGGATGAATGATCTGAAGACACGGGTTCGTCTGCCCGAGAATATCGATGATGAAGCCACAAAGAAGTTCTGTAGTACTACATCTAAAATCATTGAGGAGCTTCCAGGAGCAGTGTCATCGAAATATGGTGGCATTTTGACGTCGGTATTGAATGATTTCATTGATGAGCATTTGGATTTGAAAGCGAAGCATGAAGCATTGAAGAAAAGTAAGCAGGTGGAGTCGTCTCCTGTTGGTAAATCTGCTCCTTCTCATGATCAAGATGTTATTCTGAAGCTTTCGGAGAAGGTGAGGAAATATAAGCAGATGAGTTTGGATACTGAAGCATTACTTGTGTTGAGGGAGCAAGAGATTGAGAAATTGAAGGCTGAATTGGAGAGCAAGAGATCGAGTAAAGAACCAAGTAAGAGATTAAGCAATCTGGGGTCAGAAATTGAAGATACTACCGAAGATATCAATTACTCTCTTCTGATCAAAGAATTGAAGAAGGAAATTTCTAAACTTGAACTTGAAGATGAACTCAAAGAGAAAAAGGAATTACAACTGCAGCAATACAAAGCATTGAAGGAACAATTACTGGAGCTACAATCGATGAAGAAACGTCAATCGAAACAAGTCTTTGTACAAGATTTGGATAAATTCAAAGAAGAACTCAAGGATGAGATCAAAAATTTATTGGGAAATGAGACTAAGGATGAATCTTCACCTCTTAAAGAAGATGTAATCCCAGAAAATAGAGATTTAGAGAGCATTGAGACCATCTTGGCCAATCAATTGAAACTCAACAACATTGAATTAGAATCCAAATTGAATCTGATGATTTCCACGAAGGTGGACAGAACAGAATTGGATTCGTTTTTGAGTAGACTTGACCATTCAGCTCCATTTTCCCCTCAAGCTCAACAATGTAGATACTGCTCCGGAGCTAATAGTCAAAGAGGCCATTTACAACATGAGATTGATCATCTTGTAGAGAGATTAATGCAAGTGACCCAAGAAATCTCCAGATTAGAAGATGACGAGACACTCTTCAATGAAGTAGAACTTATGAGACTTATTTCTGAGAAACACGAGTTGGGAAAACAGTTGAAATCGAAACGTAAATCATTAGAAGACCATGACTCCGATTCTCAACTTGTAGGAGAACTTACAGAGGACCCAATTGAAGAAAGCGATAATTGTCATACTATAAATGTACTCAGGGACAATGCTAAGAAGTTTGGGATCCCATTGAAGAGGAGTAATGGGTTCTAGGCTGCTCTAGGCTACTGTCAACCGTCTACAATACTGTCTAAACGACTCTAAACTACTAATGTATACTAGCTGTATAATAAACAAGTCGTTCGTGCATTTGATGCTATTATGTAGATGATCATTTCTTTTTGTTCTTCCCCTTGGACTTTTTCTTCTTCAGAGCCAGTGGCACAGATTGGGTGTCAACAGATGGCTCGGCAGGTGTATCTACCTCAGCGGCAGCTTCCTTCATATCGGTGTTACTCATGTGACTTCCTACACTTCTTACTGGTGTATTCTTCACCTGTATAGAGTTGGGTCCCAATAATGTTAACAATCTGGAGAATTCCTTGATTTTATAGGTCTTGTATTTCAAGCATACACCTGAAACCGGGTTATAGGTTTTGAAACTCATGAAGCTCTTGGTGATTGGTTTCTTGGATTTCAATTGGGTGGTCTCGCCTTTCTTCTGGTGCTTTTTCAAGTTGGATCCGTAAGTGATGGAGACCTTAGTCTCGGCCGGCGAGGCTTCCACCAATTTTAAGGATTTCTCAATGAATATGTCTATGGATTTTATAGATGGCATCTCTTGGTGGAGTAAGGTAGTTGGTTCGTCGATTGGCGTTTATTTTGATCAAATCGGGGCTCGAAAAATTTTCGTCGAAGAAGTTGTAAATTGCTGAGACGGAGAAGCTGTAAAGTGCTAAGGCTGGGATTAGTAAAATGCTGATGGAAAGGGGGTTAGTGGGGGAGGGCAGGAGAAGGGGGTGAAGGGAAGGGGTGAAGGGGACGTGAAGGGGACGTGAAGGGGACGTGAAGGGGACGGATAAGAGTACACAGATAATCATCTACATATCATTTCTACTATCGAAATCATAAAATACCCAATCATCATCATTACTATATACTACTCACTTTCTCTTCTTAGATTTCTTCTTCTTCTTCTTGGTCTTCAGAGGAGCAGTTGGAGTTGGAGCCAGAGCCAGAATGACTTCCAGACACGATTTATGAGGAGGACTCGAACCTGAAGTAGATCCGTTAGGGTCTAAAGAGATCAGATCCGAAATGAAAGTCTGTAACTCGGGAGATCTGATATCTATAGATGATCCCATATTAGAAATATTAGGGTTTTCGTCTCTATCAAATTGAGAGGTGGATTGCTCGTAGTATCTTTGATTCAATTCCAAGAGACGATCGGGAATTTGTTGCTGATTCTGCATCTGCAGAACCAGCAATTGTGCAATTTTCTCCGAATCTTCCACTGAAGATCCTGAAGACATAGAAATGTAGCTAGGAGGTTTGGAAGGGATCTCAGGGTTCGCTGTATTGTTATTATTAGTTCTGAGGAGCAGCTTGGGGCCGAAAAACGTCACCTCTTCAACAGGATATTCAGGTGGTAACAGTTCCCCTCTTTCTAATACAATATCACTATTAGAGGACAGACTACTGTTGACAGCAGCAGTACCTTTCCTCACTACTTTATTATACATGGGAGGAGCACCTAAATTACCCTCATTATTGGACTCACAGAACCCAAGTTTCTTGACATTTGCTTCGATGAATACGAACCCAGTTTGTCCTAAGTTGACTTGGACTTTACAAGGACCTCCTGATGATCCAATGCAAGGATATAAATCTGTTTTGAGATTCTTTATGATCTCAGCTACTTTCTTACCATTATGTGTAATAAATACTGTTCCTGACAAACTCTTAAACCCGATTCCAATCACATCTCCTTGTAGAAGTTGGGGAGTGAGAACGGGCATATCGTCTTTGTCACCAACAAGAGGTCTATTTATTCTCAAGTGACCTGAAGATTCCAAGCCGAATGAATAATGGAACTCTCCAGGCAAACGGAAATTAGGGCTGGGTTTCGTACAGAGTCCTACATTTATCCTTGTGGTATCATGGTCAAAGTCGAACAATTTGGACTCGAAATATATCACGTCATTATGCCTATTCTTTGTGGGGACAGGGAGATTCAACACCAGAGTGGATGGATTAGATGTGAGAAACGAGATGTCGGTCCTGTCTTCGACCAAATATGGAATATCATCACGGATCATTGAACCATAAACTGTCGATGAGAAGCCATTACTTATTAAAGGTGTGGCTTCATTAGGGGAGGATCCATGACGAGAATCACGCTGAGATGCAAGACGCTGAAGCTGATCAACGTAAGGTTCGAAATAGAATGCATTTATACCGCGATTTGATATCAAAAGTTGTACGTTCAAATCAATCGCTTGTCCCATCGGAGTAAGCTGGGGCAGGTTTTGTTCTTGGAACTTCTTTGCCATACGGTAATAAAACTGATCGATATCTGAGAGTTTATCGAGATAGATGCTTTCATTCTCAAGTAAGTCATCAGTATTGGCAAATGAGTCTGGAATATTCAAAGTGTCGGTGCCAAAGTCTCTTGCCTGGAATCCATCATTGAAGAAAATGTAATAAACAGCGAGTATTAGAACGACTAGGAGGATGAATGATATGGAGGAGCATAACCCAACGATGAAGGTGACATTGAGATCGTCGCCTCCACCTAGCATAGGAGGGTCGAAATATTGGTCTCTAGTCCACATGATGGCGTTGATGGGATGGATGGGAGGATCGGGCGATGATTTGAGATGATTTTGAGTGGTGCGCGGGCAGAGCACAGGGAAAGCAGAGACTGAGGGAAGAGCAGGCAGGGAAGCGCAGAGCAGAGCTCAAGGAAAAGCAGAGATTGAGGGAAGCGCAGAAGAGGGCAGGGAAGCGCAGAGCAGAGCCCAAGGAAAAGCAGAGATTGAGGGAAGCGCAGAAGAGGGCAGGGAAAGCGCAGAGGAGGGCAGGAAATGCGCTGAGTCAGACGACTGGGATGCGCAGGGCTTGGTGGGGCAGAGCTCGGGGGAGAGCTAGGGGAAGCGCAGAGCTAGGCAGGGAAACGATTAAGGGGGCGAGCCGAATAGAGAGAAGAAGCAGGAACAGAAGCTACGAGATCATTGGATGTGGGATGAGCGAATTACCAGCTGGTGATTGGTTACAGCTGAAGTTTTTCGAAAATGACACAGAGGATACAGAACATACAGAGCATGGCTAAGTAGAGCCAAATATATTAATTAAATAGTGAGATCGTAAGAAAATGATAGTGAAAAGGGGTGAAAGCATGAAGTGAAAGCATGGAGTGAAAGCAGGGGAATAAATCAGGGATCAATGCAGCCGGAGATAGATGTGAACACTCACAAATCATAATTCCCAGTATCTAGCACAAGATCCGTAAGATCATGCAATTTCTCAAACTTCGCGAGCTTCTTATTAAATTCCTCAAGGATCTCCATCCTCATCCTAATTAACGTCTCCAGCTTTTTCTTCACATCTTCAGTACTGACGTCAAATAATTTGTAGAGAGACCTTATGATTGTCATGATACTCTGTTGATATTCATTGATGACTCCAATTAATTGTAGATTATAATTCTTCTTCTCGTTTAATAATTGATGAAGATGCAGATTGACTTGTTTCAATTGTGAAAGGGCATCATCAGTTTCTCCATCCGTTATCTCTTCTAGTCCAAATTTATTCTTGAGCATTCGCAGCTCTCTCAAATAACCAGCCTTGATCAGTTCCTCACTATCCTTCTTTAAAGCACCCTGGAAATACAGAAGCTCCTGATATATCGATTCCTTCAATCTCATATTGCTCTCCACCTTACCCATCATCTGATCGACCAACTCGAAAAAGTACTCATAATTCTCAGTCTGATACAAATATTTAAGTTGCTGATAAGGATTAGAAGCTTTAAGGTTCAGATACTGACCGTTCACTTGCAGAGAATGCTGCATGATCGCACAACCGATGACACTACTCAGATCTGGATCTGTGTCACTTTTCTTCTCCGTGTCACTTTTTTTCTCCAAACTTTTTTTTCCAACCTCAATTTGTTCTTCGATTCATCCTCAATTCACCAGTTATAAACCGTAACATAGTTGTGTTGTGTCGAGTTGTGCTGTGTTGTCTGTAATTCGTCATGGACTCGGAGCTGAGTAAGAGGGAATCCGAGCCAGCCGAAGGCGCCAGGACCAAATCCTCCAACAGCGGTGCCGCCAGCGTTTCTCCGCCCCCAACTTCACCTTCACCTTCATCTCCACAGCCAATGACTTTGATCCCGATGAGTCCGTTCCTTGATACTTTGAGTTTCTTATGTGTGGCGGTTCTGTTACCTGATTGGATGGGATGTTTGATATTATTTGGGTATATTTTGTTGGGGTCTTCTAGGATTGTTTTAAGCCGGTGTTTGACGTTATTGTTTCGGAATGTGGTGCCTGGTCAGGTGCCCGGCCAAGCTTCCAATCAGGTGCCTGGCCAAGTGTCTGGCCAGGCTCCCGGCCACCTGCCCGCTCACCCTGCCCACCACATCTCCCCCCTCCTGTTAATACCACCAGTCCTAACTTCCCTCCTCCTAGACACTCTCATCTTATTCGCCATGTTACTACTGCAAAGTCAGTTGGTCAACATCGTCAAGATCATGCTGTACTCGTCAATTCTGTCTATATTGGCGTCGTTCAAGACCAAGGCAACTGTGAATTCCATTTTGGCTGGACTGACTGTCATAATGGTTCTTTTCACCTACGATGTCCTGGTCAATGCCCTTGATTTACCGGTTTATTCTCTGCCTGCCTTCAGTCAGACAGCTTTAACCATCAACCATATCCATTACTTGAGGAAAAGTTGGAGATTCACCTTCAAGTTCTCTGTGGAGTTCATCAGTGCTCTCTTTTCCATCCATATTTGTATTTTGAACTCACCTTTGACCACTTTCTTCCCCTTCAATTCTTATACAATCCCATTGGATGAGTTGACTTACTCTATTAATCCTATGGCTTTGGATACAGGTCTGCCTCCAACTAGTGTCGATAGTCTGTTGTCTGTGGAGACACCCAAGATCATTGCCGAGTCTCCATGTCCTGCTTTCTTCAATAATGGTGATTCTTCTTCTCTGTACAGACCTTTAGTTCCGGCAGCATTCCCACAAGATCAGTTATTGCATATTGAAGATCTTTCTTCTACTTCGTCTGTGGTGAGTCAGAACTTTGAGAATTACTGTGTCTTACCTTCTTCGAACAAGAAGATCCTAAAGAAGAAGGCTTCTGTTAGGTTTAGTCAACCATTGTGGTCGATTTTGGTCGCTCTCAAGACCTTGGTTTTATACCCTACGATTTATGCTGGAGACGATAGCTCGACGGCTTTGGTTCAGTACCGTAGTTATTCTAATACTGATGCTCAATGCTTTGTATTCTTGGTGGAGGAGACTGAGATCGGTTTGGAAGTCATTGGTTGTCCTCCTTCTAAAGAAATCTACGTTAGAGTCAATGGTGTGATGTGGTATCAAAGTGAGACTGTTAGGTTCAAGGATTCGACTTTGTATGTTAAGATATCCATGTTGAGTCCTCTTTCTGAGTACCATGTTGAGATATTGACCGATCTTGGTGATGGTGTCAAGGAATATTTAGCTGATATTATCGTCAGTACTACTTCCAATAATCCTTCTCATTTACAACAGCCTATTAGAAGTTCTCCATTGATCACTTTACAACAAAGTTTGGAGACCACAATCTCTAACATCAATAGAGAGAAACTGCAGTTGAAGAAATTGAAGAAAGATCACCAAAAGGCCTTAACTGCTTACAAGAATGATGTTACGAACAGAAGAAAGAAATTGGATAACGATAAAGATGAGAAAATACATAGGAAGATTATGTCATTGAGAAGTACTGTGTCGTCTCTTGAGCACGAATACTCGAAGTTGAATGACGAACTCATGGATGTGTTGACTAAAGAATCCGAGGTGCATGATAAGTTGGTCGATAACAAAAGAGAATTCGATCTTCGTGTAAGAGAATTCGATAAAATCATTAAAGATTATGAGACTGAAAAGTCCAAGATTATCGAGGATTTGGATACTCTGAAGGCTGAACTTTTAAGTGTGAAGGCCAAGAATGATAAGTTGACTAACAGACATTTGAAAATCTCCGAAGAACTGCAAAAAGTCCAATCTGAATTGCAGTCTCTTTTCGAGAAAGATGTCACTACAAGAAAGAGTTATTTACTGCAATTGCAACAGGAAAGAGATACCGTATGTAACCAAATGGCTTTGGAGAGCTCCAAATTGAGGAAACAATTGGAATTGCTGTCTGTTGATAACAATATCCTGAGGAAACAAGCCAATTACTGATATAATTTATTTAATAGATCGAAAATGACGTGTACCATATATCAAAAATACCAATTAGGAAGTAGATAAAGTTTTTTCTCAACGGTCGGAAGGTGTTTCCTATTTAGGAAATTAATCCCTGACACCCCTTTCTTGTATAGTTCTCATACTTTAAGTATTCAGTTGTTTGGGTGACCTTGGCGATGCGTATGCAAGAAGGGTTCTTTTATATCACTCGGGGATGATACGGCTATATCAAAATGATAATTTATCATATCTACTAGATCAAATCTCTACACTTTCCCAATAATTAAATTAGCCAAGCTTGAAAATTTTTCACATTTCAGGTGATGAGTTGGAAAATTTGGCAGGTTTTTTTTTTGACTATTTATACAATTCCTAAAATGGTCTTCTAAGCGACCTTCACATCTTCATCCCCTACAAATGCATTCACAACTGTCACAGGAAGATTGGAGTGACCTGAAGTTAGATGACGGTCATGGTCTCCTTGATAAAGATCAAGCGAAATTAGAGCTGTTGGGATACCAGCAGGAATTGAAAAGATCTTTCTCCATATGGTCAGTGCTTGGTATCGGTTTCGGATTGACCAATTCATGGTTTGGAATATCTGCTTCTTTGGTCACAGGAATTAGTTCTGGTGGTCCAATGTTAATTGTTTATGGTATCATAATCATTGCTCTGATTTCCACTTGTATTGGGGCCACGCTTTCTGAGTTGAGTAGTGCTATCCCATCTGCAGGTGGACAATATGTTTGGACGAAGGTTTTGGCTCCCAAAAAACTGGCTCCATTCCTTAGTTACATGTGTGGTTCATTTGCTTGGGCCGGATCTATTTTCACCAGTGCTTCTGTCACCGTAAGTATAGCTCAGCAGTGTGTAGGGTTTTATGCTCTTTTGCATCCAGACTTCGAAGTACAAACATGGCAGATATTCGTCGCTTTTGAATTAATTAATGTTACCCTCTATTTCTGCAATTGCTATGGACGCTGGTTACCTCATTTAGCTTCCGTTGCCTTATATACTTCATTGGTTTCATTTGTCGTCATCACCATCACCGTTTTGGTTTGTGCTAGAGGTAATTACCAATCTCCATCTTATGTTTTCACCAAATTCGATAACGCTACAGGCTGGTCCAACGCTGGAATCGCTTTCATCGTCGGATTGATCAACCCAAATTGGAGTTTCTCTTGTTTAGACTGTGCTACTCATTTAGCAGAGGAAGTAGCAAATCCAGAGAGAATTATCCCCATTTCAATTATGGGAACAGTTGCAATTGGATTTATAACAAGTTTCTGTTACTCTATCGCGATGTTCTTCTCTATTAGAAATTTAGATGATATTTTAAATTCCAATACTGGAGTTCCTATTTTTGACATATATTTCCAAGCCCTCCAAAGCAGAGGTGGGGCTGTTGCTTTGGGGGTATTGTTATTTTTAACAGCAATCGGATGTAATATTTCTTCTCATACTTGGCAGGCAAGGTTATGTTGGTCATTTTCTCGTGATAGAGGTCTTCCTGGATCAAGATATATGTCGAAAATCCACCCTAAACTGGGGGTACCTTTAATTGCCCACACTGTCAGTTCCGTATGTGTGGCATTAATCGGCTGTATCTACATGGCATCGACAACTGCATATAACGCTATGGTCACTGGTTGTATCTCCTTCTTATTGTTATCATACAGTATTCCAGTATTATGTTTATTATACAAAGGAAGATCTAATATCGTCAAAGGTCCATTCTGGTTAGGACCACTTGGATTATTTGCCAACGTAATGACGGTTTGCTGGACATTATTCGCACTCGTCTTCTTCTGCTTCCCAATGACAATGCCAGTAACTAAAGATAATATGAACTACTCTGCTGCTTTCATTGCCGGTTGGACTTTGTTGTCTGTAATCTACTGGGTTGCCAGGGGAAGAAGGACCTTCATTATGCTGAACACAGAAGATAATGATAAGAATTTGACTCGAGTACTAACAGAACAACTTAATCAACTTCATTAGATATCTAATACTAGCTCTTGCATTTCTCCATAATTCATTGTAGCACTTTGTATCCCCTTCTGATTAGGTTCACATTTTGGGAAACTCTGACGTCACCAATAAAGCTTCATATTCCTTAAATTTACTAATACTTTCGCAAAATGGGCGTGTGGTCTAGTGGTATGATTCTCGCTTTGGGTGTGAGAGGCCCTGGGTTCAATTCCCAGTATGCCCCTATATTGCGTTTTTTTTTTGTTTTCCTTTTTTTTTTAGGAAACACAAAATAGTTTTTCCCTTTTAGGAAATATAATTATGTACAGACGCGTTACTCGATGAATAATTTTTTTTAGAATTTGTTTCGGTTCAGGTGATTGAATTTTTTAATTTATATAACCACTTTTGAGATAGTTTGAGAAGTTGGTTTAAAAATTGTCGAGACTACAAGAATGCCTGACTCAAGTCCAAGAAAGAGACAGTTTGACGACAACGAGAGCGATGAAGAGCTCATGGGATCTCCAGACAGATCATCCCCTTCTGGACCATCCAATGTGGCCTTGCCATCTTCCCCTGCTCTGCCATTTGACGACGATGATGACGAAGAACCAGAGATCAGAGATGAGGTCGATGATTTGGAAGAGCTGGAGGAAAGAATGAATGAGGTTGACTTGTTTGGTGACGATATGATGAACGATTACAAAGAGAACACAGAGAAGGACAGATACGATTCCGATGATATTGATGATGCCGACCAATCTGAGTTGAGTATTGGTGAGGCCAGAAGAGTCAATGAGCTTTTAAACGAAAGAGACAGACGTCTTGGAGACAATCGTGCCTTTTTGGATGACGATGATGAGGGCGATGTTGAACGTGACCAATATGGACTTCCTGTCCAAAGAAGAAGAAGAAGAACTCAATATGATGAAGATGATCTAATGGCTGATTTCGAGGATATTGATCCATTGAACGAAGAATTAACCTTAGAATCCTTGGCTGATATTAAGGCTGCTTCTGTTAGCGAATGGGTTATTCAACCTACTGTTGCCAGAACAATCGCCAGAGAGTTGAAATCGTTCCTTCTTGAGTATAATATTCAAGGTAGATCTGTCTACGGTGCTAAGATTAGAGAGTTAGGTGAGACGAACTCTGAGAGTTTAGAAGTCAGTTACAAGCACTTATTAGCAAGTAAGGCTATTTTGGCGATGTTTTTGTCGTTATGCCCAGAGGAAATTTTAAAGATCTTCGACGTCGTTGCTATGGAGGCCACCGAGTTACATTATCCAGATTATTCTCAAATTCACTCCGAAATTCACGTCAGAATTACCGACTATACTAATATCTTGACCTTGAAAGACTTGAGAGAGAACAACTTGAACCAATTGGTCAGAGTAAGTGGAGTTGTTACAAGAAGAACAGGTGTTTTCCCACAATTGAAATACGTCAAATTCGACTGTAACAAGTGTAACACTGTGTTGGGTCCATATGTTCAAGATGCCCACAAGGAGTTAAGTATCTCCTACTGTCCAAACTGTAAGTCCAAGTCTACTTTCAGAATGAACACCGAGAGAACAGTTTACAGAAATTACCAACAATTGACCATTCAGGAGAAGCCATCGAACGTGACTGCTGGTAGGTTGCCTAGATCGAAGAACGTGATTTTGACTGGTGATTTGACCGATACTGCCACTCCTGGTCAGTTGATTGAAGTTACCGGTATCTACAGAAACACATATGATGGTAGATTGAACGCTTCGAACGGGTTCCCTGTGTTTGCAACCGTGATCGAAGCCAACTCGGTCAAGAAGGTTGAAGGAAGATACTCTGAGTTTGATGAATCATTAGACTCATTCCAATGGACCGAAGAAGACGAACGTGAGTTCCGTAAATTGGCCAGTGAGAAGGGTGTTATTGATAAAATCATTGCCTCGATCGCTCCTTCTATCTATGGACATAAGAATATCAAAACTGCTGTGGCATTATCATTGTTCGGTGGTGTTCAAAAGAACGTGAACGGAAAGCATTCCATTAGAGGTGATATCAACGTGTTATTGCTTGGTGACCCTGGTGTAGCCAAGTCCCAAATCTTAAAGTATGTCGAGAAGACTGCTCACAGAGCCGTCTTTGCAACTGGTCAAGGTGCTTCTGCTGTTGGTTTGACAGCCTCTGTTAAGAAAGACCCAATCACCAAGGAATGGACTTTGGAAGGAGGTGCTTTGGTGTTAGCTGATAAAGGTACTTGTCTTATTGATGAGTTCGATAAGATGAACGATGCCGACAGAACATCTATTCACGAAGCCATGGAACAACAATCTATTTCTATCTCTAAAGCTGGTATTGTCACTTCGTTAAAGGCCAGATGTGCTGTGATCGCAGCTGCTAACCCTATCGGTGGAAGATACAACTCAACTGTTCCATTATCACAGAACGTGAACTTGACCGAACCTATTCTTTCGAGATTCGATATCTTATGTGTAGTAAGAGATCAAGTCGACCCTGAAGTTGATGAGAGATTGGCCAACTTCGTTATCAACTCGCACATGAGATCTCATCCAGCCACTGCCGAGGAGGCTGACGAGGCTGCTGACGAAGATGAAGATCTCGATATGGAAGATTCTCCTCTTAGACCTCGTGGTGATAGACTGAGATCTAGAAGAGAAAAGATCACTCTGTTGAACAAAGAAAAGGAAAAGGAGATCTCCCCAATTCCTCAAGACTTGTTAGTGAAATATATCCATTACGTGAGGTCGAAGATCCAACCCAAGTTATCTCAACAAGATATCGACAAGGTGTCTAGAGTGTATGCTGATTTGAGACACGAGAGTATCACTTCTGGGTCGTTCCCAATCACTGTTAGACATTTGGAAAGTATCTTGAGAATTGCCGAATCGTTTGCCAAGATGCGTATGTCTGAGTTTGTTTCGTCGTATGACATCGACCGTGCCATCAGGGTAACGATCGATAGTTTCATTGGTGCGCAGAAGGTTAGTGTCAGAAGACAATTACAGCGCAGTTTCATGAAATACACTTTGCCTAATAAGGCTTGAGGTGCGCGGGACAACAAAGGGGGTGGAACGAGAAGGTGAGCGGAACGAAGAGGTGAGCGGAACGAAGAGGTGAGCGGTGGATGCGAGGGGAAACGAGAAGGTGATGTGCGGGGAAGATCCTTATAAAGGGGTGGGATACCCCTTAGAGGGTATGGACCCCTTCAGGTTTATCCATTCGGAGTTATTATCTATACTACTAATATACTAAATATTTCATTAATTCGTTACGTAAAATATTGCGAACTCTCAGGAGTCAACTCCTTTATAAGAAGATCCCATAGAGAGTAAATCAAGTTATTTAAGATGATCTCATTTTGTATCATGGCATGCAATTTGACGGCAGCAAATTTACTATTTGACCCCCCGAATAGCCGCGCCGCAGAGTCCACAAGAAATTTCTCCAAGATCAATTTGGATTTTGTTCTAGTTGAAGATTTCTCGATTAATGAGCGCGGTTTGCTTCTTTGACGCCATGAACCACCAGGCCACAACTTATCGCGAAGTGCAATGACCAAATCAAGAATCTTCTCGGGAGCACGAAGTTGTGCGAAATTCTCACGAACTTTCTTTTCGACGGTGGACCCGAGAAGTTGTTGAAGAACCACGACGATTGCACGACCACGGATCCAGGTGTTACTTTTGTTGAAGTTGAAGAGAGAAATGATCAAATCGCAGATCGGGTTGACGAAGGAGGCTTTTTCTACTTCTTCGAAAGAGTTCAATTCCATTTGTAAGTCATTGACAGCAGCAGGGGAGTCGGCTCGGGAGTCGGCTCGGGACTCTGGGCGAGAGCCTATCTCAAGGTCTGAACTTGATACTCCTCGGCTAGACGATATTGGAGGGTTCAAAATACCTGTCACCGGTAAAGGAACCCTCGATGACAATGACGTATAGAATTTACTGGCCACGGTCTCCACTTTAGTACGACGACTCAACTTTGTAGATGAGTTCAATGAGTCATTCAAGTCCATGGCAAACACTTCCGAAGAGAGGAACGATCGAAAGAGCAGGTTAGCACAAACATCAGGCATCGTGATAAGCTCTTGTAAATACAGTTCCAATTGAGACTTTCTTTCCTCAATGAGTGACTTCTGTTGTTGGAACTTCATGATCACTTTCCGTTTAGGAAACTTGAGCTCTTGTACTTTCGGGTACATCGCTTTCAAGTATTCGTTCAATTTGTAGAATTGACTGTAACGACGAGGGATGATCCACCCAGCTGTCACTTTACCTTTATCATCCAGCTCTAACCGTTGGACCTCGATTATATAAAGAATGAACTGCTTCTCAGGAATATAAGACTGAATTCTTACCTTTGACTTCCCGTAGAGAGAATTGTCATTCTCCTGTACGATGAACTGTTGCTTTTGAAGGTCTTTCAAATGGATCTCTCTCTCAAGAGCCAGTTTGGACTTCCTCAAGATCTTCAACTCGGCTACATTGTTGGTGATTTCTGCCTTATTCAACAAGGGTTCGATTATAGCCAACTGTTTCTGGAGTCTTTCGATCTCCGAGCTTAGTCTTTGTATGACTTCTGAGAGATTCAAGTCACCTGGAGCAGCCAATTGAACTTCAGCTGGAGAAATCGACAGCTTCTCACTCCCAGATGCATTATCAGGATTGGAATCGAGATCAGAGTCGCTGAGATCATCGAATATACGACTTCTTCTCTTATTTAATTGAGGTGTATCTAAGGGATTGAGTACCTCACTTGATTCCATCTCGGAGAACAAGCTTTGTTCAGAGTCAACTCCAAATAAATCCTTCTGCAATTGAGTCTGATCAGAGACAGTCAGAGATGAACTCAATTCAGAGCTCTCTTGAAGATCAATTTGGGAGTTCCGATTAGAAGAAACTCCATAGTCTGATCTGGAGTTGTTATCGTGTATCATGATATCATTCAAGGCATCTTCAACGGCACGGATCACATTATCTCCGACATCTGCCTTATCAGAGTTCTTGTCTTGTTTGTCTTCCTCGTACAATTCCTCATCTAAGAGATCAGGTAGCTGTTTGCCGTTGTCTTTGTCGGACATGAAGTCCTCGGTCGACAATAACCTTAGGAACAAGTCAGATTCTTTGAAAGCTAAGAAATCGGTCTTCTCCATCCGGTTGAAGGTCTCTTTCTGGAGAATCAAAAGAGCTTTCCTGGCCTTGACATAATCATCAAGTCTCTTTGGTTCCATCTGGACAAACTTCGAGACAGAGGCATAGCTCTGAGCATCGATTTTCAAGGTTTTGGACTGGAAGAATTGATGGAAAATCAGTTCGATATCATCTGATTGAGATAAATCCAAACTGAGGGACATGGCTACGAGTTCCTCGTCATCACTTTCCAGATCTTCGTAGTCACTGATATCTTCCAATGGAGATTTAATACCGTTGACAGTGAGCCAGAACTGTAGCAATGAAGTTCTAGAACGTTGCTCCATGAATTCCATGAAATAAGTCATTGAGGTGGGGTTGGTGAGGATATCTTCGAGGGTCAAGTCCAATTTACTGTTTTTAGGAAGAGATTCAGGTCTGAATTCTTGGTTTGAATGAGCCCCATTGGCTGCTGAGTCTTCTAAATATTCCAACCGCTCGTCAATGAGGGTCTTCAACACCTGGAGTCTCTTATTATACTGTCTTAAATCGTGCAGGACATCTGTGTCATTCCCAATGAGTCGCACGCTCTTGCTTAATTGTAATGTTGTGTAATATCTAAGTTGTTTCAATTCATGAATACTTTGAGCTCTTTTGACTTTCTTGGAGATCTTCTCAAACTGCGGCTTAGTTGATCTGGTAGTAAGGAGTTTGGTCATGAGAGAATTCTTGGAAAAGTCAAGTGTCTTATTACCTAACAAGCTCTCATCGGCATGTAAATCTAAGATACTTCTGAATTGTTGGACTTGGTCTCTATCTTTGAGGACAGATCCTATCAGAGAGACTATGATTTGGTTCCAGAAATCGGCTTCCCCAACCATTGATAATGAAGGGTAAAGCACACAGGATACCAAGATATTACGGACTAAGATGGCCACTGGAGAACAGTCAGCCTCGGTCTTGGGCAAAAGTGATTTGAGAACTGGCTCAAATGATTGTTGGAGATACGTTTTACGGTCGATATCTGTATGCAAATGTTTGGCCTTAAGGGCCGGATGAAGATTCCCTTTGTTGAAATTGGAGGCTATCAGGAAATCCATGTCTTTAGCGTTGACTTTCTTCTTACTACGGACGATCTCTTCTGCTATGACAAAATTATCAAAATGTTCATTCAATAGTGGGATGACCTTGAGGACTGTGAACTCAGCAAGGTCGAGTGATTCCAATTTCGTAGCAAGCTGCTGTACAACTAGTCCTATATCTTTTTTCAAATGAACAATGAACTCCTCGTCCAGAGTGATTCTCGAGTACCAACTCTGAATGAAGTCCCTGACTATGTAATCGATGATGCTTTGGATGGACTCAGAGATGGGGAAATTTTCAGGGAAAAGAGCTGGAAATGGCTCAGAATCTGACTCCTTGAGTCCCCATTCCTTTTCATATATGAAATTGAGTCTAGGGAAGTTCTTTACCTCCTTCTGAGGACTCCTCCGTCGCTGTCCAAATAAGCTCAGCTCATGCGATGCAAATATGAGAATAATGGGGATAATGAACAAATCTGTGAACAAGTATCGGAATATCACGATGATCCCGGCTATCACAGCCAACCGCTGTCTGAATGGCATCAGATCGACACGAGATATCAAGCTCATTGTGCGGTTCTCAGCTCTCCAAACCTCTCTGTTCGACTCACCTCTGTCACTTTGTAGGTGAGAGGCAGCGCGGATGTACGAGATTACTGTTTTGGGATAGATTTGTTTCGTTTTGGTGTATTTTTCCTGATTGGGTATCAGAGTTGCCTAAATGGGAAAACTACAGAAGGGGGTGATAAAAGGGGGTAATAAATCCATTTAAAGTTTGACTTCGGTACCTATGAATAACACTTCTTGGTCATCGGAGACGTGAAGGTTTTTGTGGTGATCTTGGAATAAGTTGTTCAACGGAGCGAAGACTTGTTCGATCACGAAAGATCTAATGTAGATTCCCAGCTTCACAAAGAAACCTTTAGTCTTGTTTTGGGTCAGATATTCGTTCACTTTGTACAGGAACCTGTCCAGAGTGACTATTTCCCTTTCGAAGATATGTAAGACAGGAGTGGAGAGTCTTCCATCTGGCTGCATATAGGATCTTTTGAGTGTTTCATCGAATTGAACATCTTCTTCATCGATCTCACTTATCTTTGCTCTGGCAAGAATCTCTGATACAATTTCGTTGTCAATATTGACTTTGTCCATGAATCCAAATCTGACAATACACCTGTGGAATCCTGGCATTTGTCTCATTGGTTCGATAACGACTCTTTCGTGGCTGGAGACATAAGGCACAGGTGCCACTCTTATACCTAAGAAGACAAAATCTTCAGGGATCAGAGGGAACGATGTGATTATATGTTTGAATTGAGCCGGAACTGTGTTTGGCGAGTTCAATGTGTGCATCACATTAGTAAACATGATTGCAACACCACTATATCTATTAACTCTGACATTATCACCTCCTGGCATAATTGCTACAAGAGGTTCAGTGGATTCTAATGAGGTCTGATCAGATTCTGGGACTCTGTTAATGATCGAACGATCAATTTGAACCGTCATTGGAACCGGTGCTTTTCTCTTGAAAATGTCTCTCAATCTAACTCTGTCATTGTATTCTTGTTTGATCTTCAAACTTCTGCACCATCTCCAGAACCAAATGAAAGAGAACATAAGAACTGTCATCATCAATGGGAACCAAGCACCATGAGGAACCTTTTTCAACCCTGCAATCACCATACAAAGATCAAGAGCACCAATAGCCAAGTAAATGAATATACAAAGGAAGATGTTTGCTCTGTAGACATATAATAAGCAAAGTGTGATCAAGTTGGTGGTAACGAAGAAGTCCATGGCAACACCCAAACCATAAGCAGCTGTGACATTGGCCGAAGTTTGGAAACCAACAGCAGTCAAGATTACCAGTATCATTAAAATGAAGTTGATAGCTGGCATGAAGATCAGACCGTGGTTCTTTGGATTCAAATATACAATCTTGAATTTTGGGAAACAGTCAATCAGGATTAATTGCTTCAAGATTGAGAAAACACCAAGGATAAGAGCCTGAGACGCAATAATCGTAGAAAGTGTAGCAATAACGAAGATGAACCAATAAAGACCTCCATTGGTTCCACCTGGAATAGAAAGATAGAACACATTCGAATATGCTTCAGGGTGTACGATCAAATATGCACATTGTCCCAAATATGCGAGCATCAAAAGAGGGTAAACAAACATACCCAAAGTCAACTGAACAGATGTTTGAGAGAAGTGACCAATGTCAGCAAACATCAGTTCAGTACCGGTGATAGCAAGCATGACGGAACCCAAAGGATCGATGTCACCCTGTCTTCTCAAGTAGTAGATCAGCTCAGCTGGATTCAAAGCCTTAAAAATAGCAGGGTGTAAACGGATGTTGATAATTCCTATAACCAGGATAGAGACCAACCACGTAAAAATAATAGGAGCGAAGCTGAAGGAAATCTTCAGAGATCCAAATACTTGGATCAGAAATAAAACGACGAAAATGGCACAAGAGACTGGTAATACACTATCGAAGGATGGAACCAGGACACCAATACCATCGACAGCAGACAAAACTGAAGTGGTTGGTGTTAACAAACCATCACTCATAACCAACCCACACCCAACAAAACAAAGGGCCATGATAACAGTTGATAATACTCTGTTAACAAATGTCTCATTGAAGATAAATCCCTTTTTGGAGTTCGAGGATGACAGAGTTGACATATGGGTTTCTGATCTGGTGATAAGCAACATGTCATCCATTTCCTTTTCTCCCGGTAACTTAACACCTTCAGGACCAATCTTCAAAGTTCTAGCAATTTTGGCATAAATAGCGATCTGACCACCTTCTCCATTATTTGGACCAAATTGTAAAACAATAAGACAGTATTTAAAGATAACAACCAAGGTGAAAATCCAAAAGATACACGACATTGCACCGTAAAGATCTTCTTTACTTGGTTCTCCATCAGCAAAGATTGTGCTGACTGTATAAAGTGGAGAGGTTCCAATATCACCATAAATGGAACCCAAACTCATAAAACTGAGATATAAGGTATGGGACCATTTATTAGAAGATTTTCTAGGACTCTCACCCTTGTAGCTGCCAGTATGTTTTGGAGTTAAATCTTCGATATCACGTTCAACATCGAATTCACCAGACAGAATTGAATCTGCTGCTCCTATATCAGTTTCCATGGCGTAAGAGGATGAATCAACGGTATGGTCGGCTATATTCAGGTCTTTTTTGAATATGTTTTCGTTATTCATCACTGTAAAGCGCGGAGGGGTGATTTTTAATAAAAAAAAATAGCAGTTGGTGGGCTGATTTGAGCTGTTTGAAGTATATCAATAGATAGATAATTAACTACAGAGAGACGAAGACGATTAGAGGATGTTTAAAGGGTATTTATATTTACAGTGCTGAGTTTTCGAATTTTGGGGGGGAGAGGGGTTAGTATTGCAGAAAAATTTTCGAAAGAGGGATACAACAATATTTTGGTGCGCTAGTAAAAACACTTTTTTTTTGCGTGCGCCAGTACTATGAACAGTGTTGCGGCCTCAGTGTGAGGCTGGAAAAAGGTGTCACATGGGGAGCCGTTCATCCAGTTGAAACTGTAACTGGTTAGGGGAACAGATCGAGTTCTCCTACTTACTAAAATCACTCAACCCAGGCGAGCTCAAAAATTACGTAATTGTTTTGTTCAAGTAGAGATCTCGAGACTATTCCCATTGTCCCAAAGCTTCAAAATGCACAGTAAGGCTATGTCCCTGGCGAGGTGCGCAAGGTGGAACGAAAATTTTTAAATGAATGTCAGAAATTACACTGTGAGAATTTTAGTTTACTCTGAGGGATTTTTGGGAGGTGAGGTTTTTTTTTTTTTTTTGGTTTTTGCGTAGAGGTTTGCAAATTTTCTTGGGTATTTTTTTATTTGTGCAGCAGATTCCGCTGCGCGAGACGTTCCAGTTTAGGATTAATTTGAGTGACGAATTTCCTTGAGTAGCGAAAGTCAAGCATTGACTATTGTTTGCGTTCAAGAATTTACTATAAACGAAGATTTGATTACACGGAGATGGACGAGGTGAAGGTGCGGGATTTATGAAATAGCATGAGGTACATTTCAGCGTCTTGGTTGTGTGGTTGGCTTCTTCAAGATTATTTTGAAATTTATTTTGTTGTCGAGTCGTCGAAAGGTGTCTCGAGATTTGTTCAATTTTAATGTTGGGGGGTGTGTGAATCCCCTCGGTGTTTCCCCTCGCAGATAGTTTTTTTTTCCGTTTCGAACCTGTGTGTTATGTTTTGTTTTCCTCTTTTTTTGTTTAGAAATGATTTTCCACAAGTATCGAGCAACTAACTGATTTTTGATATTCGTAGTTTGCTCATGAAGGATGACCTGGTGTTACGAGGTAAAGATGAGATGTCTAAATATATGTATTAAATGCAGATAATGATGCGAGTTTGGTGTAAATCTAGAGAGAGAGCATTATTGTTTGAGGTCTATGAGATGATATTGCGTATTAGTGTTGTTTTTCAGTACGATCTCTTGTTCTATTATTGACCTCTTTGTTTGTAAGATTTTTCATTTCAAGTTCTTGACTTTCTTAGTGGATTTGGTTGACTTCTTTTGTTTCTTTTCAACTTTACTAGACTTGATTTTGTTCTCTGTCAGTTTCTTGTCTTTCTTCTCCTTCTTCTCTTTCTTCTCTTTCTTCTCCTTCTTCTCCTTCTTCTCCTTCTTCTCCTTCTTCTCTTTCTTCTCTTTCTTCTCCTTCTTCTCACTCTTGTCTGTCTTCAATTTCTTCTTCTCATTCTTGTCCGTCTTCAGTTTCTTCGGTTTCTTCTCCTTCTTCACCTCCTCATCTCCAATCTTTCTCTTCAACGACTTCCTAATCAACTCATCTGTAACCATAACACTGGTCACCACCTTCTGCTTAACTTGTAACTGATCAGTATTTCCAACTGTCCCTGCTAACCCCTCTCCCTTCACAAACATCTTATACAAAGGAGATTCATTTTCTTTCATTCCACTAACCTTCACCTCATTCTGTTTAAAGGTGATATCAGTACTAGACAGCATCACATCCAACCCTTTCAACTGCCCATCAAATACTCTCTCCCACCATGCATCTCCATCTCCGTGATCATGCCCAAGTCCCTTGGTATCTTTCTTATGTTTCACCAAGATCGGTTTCTTCAACCCACCTTTCTTCAACAGCTCTCCTTCTACCCATCCATACGACTTCAAATACTCCCTAGAGTCCATTGTGTTCCCCCGGTTAATCTTCTCCAATGCTTCTCCATCTGGCCTTTTGATCTTCTCCATCTGGAGAAAAAATTTTTAAGGAGAAGATTTTCAGCCTTCCCAAAAGGGAAATTTGATATTTGAAGCATCTTCTGCTAGGAGATGAGTTTATGGAAGGGTGAAGCAAGCCATGGAGACCGAGATTATCGAGAGTTTAGAGCTCATTGGAGCTAACCCGTATGTGAAGGAACCACATGAGAGGCTTATTCTGCTGCTTTCAGCTCATTTGGAGACTCTGGAAGTGTCAGAAGAGCTCTCTTCAGCCTGGAGAAGCTTCAGTTCTTTACATTATCTTAAGCGGAGCCAATGGGACCAATGGAGGCAGATTGAAGACACTGTAGAGGTTTTGGAGATGCAGATTGAGCAGGATCCAACTTGGGTCGAGCCATGGCTCCAATTGATCGAGAAAATGGGTCCATCTAAAGACCTCTTTGAGAGGGCCATCGCTCTGACTAGTGGCGATATCGAAGGCGTTGGACGTGTCATATGGCTGTATGTTGAATTTGTGGAGAGTCAAAGTGATGAAGAGGGGGTTAGACTGTTATATAAGCGATTTTTAGCTTACCCACATCTCAGGGTGGATGATACGCTTGCTAAGTATTCGAGTTTTGTATCTGGATCTCAATTTCTGACAAATTATGAGAAAGAAATGGTGGAAGCCTCGGGAATTGTGAAAGAAAGTCGACAATTTTTGGATCTTGTACAACCATATGAAGTGGGAGTGCTTTCTCATAGTTCAGAAGCTCAGTTTTGGATCGAATATTTGAGCTTGAAAGGTCATAAATTATTGAAAAATCCACTTTTTGTCGTAAGTTTATTGGGACGAGCAGTAAGGGACAACGATTCTGTAGACTTTGTAGGAGTTTGGGAAATTCTGGTTAGTATACTTGACGAGCTCAATGCTTCGGCAGAGGTTATTCAACCTGTTCTTTCCCGTTTTATCAAGAGATATCCACTTAAATGCCAAAGTTGGGCTCTTTTAGTGAATCATATTGAAGATTGGAATGCGGAATCGACATTTGAGTCGATCAGAGGTCAGATTAAGACGACTCTGATCCTTCCTAATAAAGATATATCCTTTGTAGAGAAGAAATTATTGATTAGAGCCATGATTTCTTGTATGAAAAGAGCCCAAAAGGTGTACGATGATGATTTGAGGTACTACTTCAGGCTTTCGATCAAGCTGAATGATATTTATGGGTCTATAAGTGAGCAGATAGTTCGTTTCTATGATCTTGTTGGTGATAAAGTGAAATGTCTCGAGTTTCTGAGGCTTTTAACTGAGGATGGGGCTGCTGGGAAACGATTGGAGACTTGGATATTAAGATTTGAGATGGAAATGAAATATGGGGGAGCAAAAGGGTTGACCAAAAGTTTGAAACTGGGATTATTAGCTGCTCTGAAGATTACAAATGGTGATAAATTAGTAGAATACGTAGAAATGTATGTAAATTTGGCGTTTGGACCTGGTGAAATTGCTATATTTGGCAGATTATTGAGGAAAACCAGACAAGCCTTTGGGGAGTCATCAGTTTCGAGGAAAAGGAGAGCTGATAGCGATGTTGAGATGGATCTGGATACAATGAGTAATGAAGTTCAGAAACTGGACTCATCAGCTCCTCTTGAATCGTCGAAAAAACAGAAATCCGAACCCCCAACTAGAGATCGTGAACATTTGACTGTCTTAGTTAAGAACCTACCCGTGAATGTAACACAGAAGCAAGTGGAATCATTTTTCAAAGGTTGTGAACCTATTAATAACCTTGAATTTGTTGATCTGGGTGATTCCAAGAGTCTGGTGATCGAATTTGGTTCCACTCAAGCCATGCTTCTGCTGCTCACAAAGAATTACAAAAAGATTGGGGGTAATGAAGTAGTTGTAGAACAACAATTCAATACTACGGTGTGGGTGACTAATTTTCCACCGGAAGTAGATCGTTCATGGCTTCATGACTTGTTCGAGACAGAGATTGGAGGTGTTGTCAGTGTGCGTTTACCGTCTACGACGGCGAGAGCTTCTAGGAGATTCTGTTATGTTGAATTTACATCTGGAAAATCTGCTTCGGAGCTGGTCTCTAAACTTAATGAAAGGGTTTTTGATGAATACTCGTTGGTAGTTAAGATTTCCAACCCTGGCCTGAGGAATGAGAGGATCGAAATGGTACTGATGGAAGAAGGAAGAGAGTTGTTTGTTGGAAATCTTGATGGGGCTGTTAGTGAGGAAGATTTGAGGGGTGTATTTGGTGAATGGGGAGTAGTACAGAAGGTGGCTTTGCCTCGAAAGAAAAGAAGAGGCGTCGTCAATGATTCTGGTGATACTGACTCCCAACCTCTTAATGATGGTTATGGTTTCGTAGTGATGGAAAGCGCGGAAGCTGCTCTTAAGGCTGTGAATGAACTGAATGGGATGATTTTAGGAGATTCTGCATTGAAAGTAATGATTGCTAGAAAGAATAAGAAAGCTACTGTCATTAGAGATGATGAATCAGATAGCAGCAAGATTTCCAAAGCTGGCAAGCCTCATAGAAGTTCATCCGACTCTTCTGTCTCTACTAGATCTTTAGTAGTTTCTGATCTTGCGGAAACTGTTCGTCCTGAGCAACTTAAAGCTTTATTTGAGACGGTCGGACCTGTTCAAAGGATTGCGTTCCGTCCTGAGTCAAGAACAGCTGTAGTTGAATACGAGAAAGTGAGTGACTCCGGACTGGCTATGTTTAAATTAGTTGGACGTAATTTGGATGGGAAGGTGATTCAGATTCGAGAGATGAGTGGAAATGGTGAAAGTGGTAAAATGGAAGGGGGCGTTAAACTTAACAGGAGACAGAGAAGAGAAATGATGAGAAAGAGTGGGGTCAGTGGTGGATCATCTGGGGATTCCAAAGATGTTTCTTCTGGAGCCGCTGAATCCAAAGTGGCAGAGTCCGAATCTACCGAATCTAACACTTCTTCGCGTCCACTATCCAATGATGATTTCAGAAAAATGCTTCTAGGATCGAAATGAACTTATTGTATATATAATGTAATATATGGTATTTAGTGTCATCGGTAATGCAAGATCATGCATAAACTAACTTTAATTAAGATCTCGGTAAAAAAAAGTTCTGAAAAACGGTTTCAAGAACACTCTCCAAATTCATTCAAATTCATTCACAAAGTTCTACACCAAATTTCCTATAATTTTATTCTAGTATTATACAATCAGAGGATCATACCCTATTCAGTCAATTGACCCTTCAACTCCTTCAACTCCCCAATCAATTCGTCAACAAACGTCTTATTGCTCTTCTCGAAGATCTGTTTCTCCTCAGCAGTAGTTGGAGCGACTCTCAAACTTAAGAATTTCGGGTGCGAGAGTAAATAATTGAATACACCAATCAACGATTGACGTTGTTCATCGGTATCCAAACCAGGAATGAACTGGATCAGCTCATTTCCATCGGCTCCAATTTGCAGATTCAGATGATAAGACAAAAGATATTCATCGACATCCAACAGTTGTAATACTTTATTCAAAAAGATGATCTGGCCAGTCTCGCGAACAGTAGCATTGGTGATGACAATTGAATCACGGAACCAGTTAGTGAGGTTGGTCTGGATCTGTTGAGCGAAATACGACACAAACATCACCAGTTCGGACATGATTCGATCTCCAAAAATACTCAAAGCGGTCAAGACAATACTCAAGATGCCGTCGGTCCAAATATGGTGATAATTAGGAGCTTCATGAGCGAGAACTCCACCCTTTTGGATCATGACGGACATTGGACTCTCGACTAAAATGGAGAATAAGCCGTGAGTGAGTAATCTTTCGGCAATTTGCTTGACTGAGATGAGCTCAAGGATGAACATGAGACTGAGATCGGCAAGCACAGGTTCACCATCGATTGTAGAGAGATGTGAACTTGAATAGACGCTGTAAAGAGCTCTGATCAGGCCATGTTCAACGAGGCTTTCTCCCATACAAATACGAACATCGACTGGAAGAGGTAATCTCACAAAGGTTTTAGTGATGGACAAGACCAAAACCAGGTCTGATAACAATTTGTGGATGGAATCAGAAGTTGGAGAAGACGAATTCGACCTTTGCAGTTCATGTTGAAGAGCCATGAGTAAACTTTTGATACCTTTAGCGACAATTAAGGCAAATAAGTCGATGAAGACTTGAGAATTGGCCAGATCTCCAACAGTTTTAGCATCAATTGTCTTCAAGACAGTCAATACTGTTCTGAAAAGAGGTCTTTGAAGTTCTGAATTGGTCGAAAAGGTCAAGAAATCACGACATCCGCCCAAAATCTTCACCAAAACATCGGGTCTACCGGCTCCAAGTGACAGTTTGTAACTGACAAAGAACAGAAGCTCGACTCTCTCTTTATAAAGAGCTGCTGCTGCGCCTGGAGAAGCCTTTGATGGATCTTCCCATGTCAATAAGGTGGCAACGAGATCCAAAAACAGAGGAACTAAAGGTTTAGTGGTCTTGGTGCAATAAGAAGTGACTAAGGCACCGAAAGCTTTAGCTACAGTGACCTGAGACTCAATAAACTTGACCTGGATGGACATCGAAATAAGTCTTGCTCTGAAGTCGTCCCATTCAGGTTCCAATCTGAAGAGCTCATCCATGAGAGTCGTATCATAGACAGAATCGACACCGAAACGGTGCAGCTTGACAAGGTTTGATCTATGGAAAGATGAGAGTTCATACTGAGGCCATTTCAGTTGGAATTCAGAACTTAATGATGAGGTGAGGGCATGGTCGGTGCCGGTGATGGTGAAATAACCTCCAATTGACTCCAATATCTCAGGTTCTGTGAGTAAAGACTCGATCATTTGGAAACACTCGTCATTTCTGAGCACAAAGAGGTAAAGCAGTAAAATCTCGGTGATCTTTGAGATCAATTTGAGTTCGTATGAGATCCTGATGAGTTCGGAGTCGTCCAAAGTGTCCCATGGGGTGGATTTGTTCAGTTTGATACGGATTTTGAGCTGACGAATGAGCTCTGATATGAATTGTTTGTCAGCACCGTCTTCTTTGGCAGTAGTCCATGAATTGAACAGGAGGGAGATGCTTTCAAGGAGATGGAGACCAACGGAGTCGGGGAAGTTGTTGAGACGGGATGTTTGGGATTTGAGGATGGACAAAATGGAAGAAGAAGCTGAGGAAGAAGCGGCGACGGCTGAGGGTTTGCTCAAACCCTTGGCGACTTTAGTAGATCCCTCCTTGGTGTCCTTGGTCTCCTTGGTCTCCTTGTTACTACCCTGACTAACTTCTCTCCCGGTGATCATCATAACACTCAACCCCTCCTGAACATTGCCCTCCATAACAGCAGCAAAGAAATCATAAATACAAACCTTCATCAGATCCTCATCAAGATCATTCTTCAAGTCAACACTAAGACTACTGATCAACACCTTAGCATGATAATTGCCCAAATGAGAGAGCAAAGAAGGTGGCTCTGAGGGCCATTTGGCACGCACAAGACTGGTCAAACATTCAATCACAAGTGATCTCAAGTTATGGCATTGAGAGTAGATCTGAACGAGGTGTTTGGAATGTAAAAAGATGCTTTGTTCAAGTGAGGATGGTCTGAGGTTGAGAGTTGATCTGGTAGTGATGAGGAGAGTTGATAATTGGAAAGCTGTGTGGGTCCAATTGTTGAACCAGATGGAAGCACTTTCGGAGGATTCATATGATGGGAGGATCGAAGTGAGCGATGAGAAGAGGGAGAGAAGAGGAGTGTGGGAACGGATATCTGGGGAAGAAGATGAGGAAGGTGATAAGAATGAGTTGATGATATGGTTGAAAGAGGAGGAGAGAGAGGCAGGAGCAGGAGCAGATGTTGAGTCTGATCTTCTAGAGATCAGCTTAGGATCACTGAGAGCTCCGGACTGAGTTCCAGATGCTCCAGATGCTCTTGAGATTAATATCCGACTGAAATACTCCCCAACCATCGTTCCAACCTTGCCCTTCTCACTTAATTCACAATACTTCCAATGCTCAAAACTCTCAAATATCTCCACCAAATGAACAGTCAACTTCTCCATGACTTCCTCCTTCTCTTTCTCGCTCACAACGGATCCCAGTTGAAGACAATTCCCAAGCAATCCACAACTCAACTCAATGACAGACAAAGTGAGCCCATATGAGCCGTGGACCAGCTCGATAGCTCCTAAGATGACCGAGATATCTCCACCTTTGGACCCATTCTGAACAAGAGTCGAAGATCTCAAGTACAGCCAGACTTTAGGTGCGAAATTCTCGAGCATCGACGAGAGGAGATTCATAGCAGGGACCAACTGGTCAACGAGACGATATCCCAAGAGTTTATCGACTAACCCGAACACCACGTCGAAGATATCTCCGTCTACAAAGGCACTCATCACCAGAACGGTGTCTTCTTGGACAGATTTTGGACATTGCTCCATAATTCTGGTGAGGAGGGTGAAAATATCGGTGATGAGATCGATCTGATCGGTATGACGTGGATCGAAATGCTTCCCTAAGCTTTGGAGAACCCTTCCGAGCATGGAAAGTCCGTTATATTCA
The DNA here is from genome assembly GCA_001599355.1 of Nakazawaea peltata. Taxonomy (NCBI): domain Eukaryota; kingdom Fungi; phylum Ascomycota; class Pichiomycetes; order Alaninales; family Pachysolenaceae; genus Nakazawaea; species Nakazawaea peltata. The sequence continues at coordinate 445,178 of BCGQ01000003.1, forward strand.
TATAAAAAGATGACAATCTGTTCACCTTCGGTATCGGAAGGAATCAATTTCAGTTTAGTACCTTTCTCGAGCACCATGGACAATTCTCCTGGCTTTTCAAATGGAGGAACGACTTCAAGGTCCTCATTGAGTGTTATTAACTCGCCATTTGTCTCGTCAAAGCTGTATTTGTTGAACAAATCCAACTCCTTGAAGCCTTCCATGTACGATTTGAGCACAGACAACTCCTCGTATCCAAACACACCGTTGAGGTTACAAATCTTGATATAAGAACTGACAGAGAGGGGAAGTTTGGCTCTTGAAAGAATGAGCATCCGTTCGGAAGTCTCATCGGTGAAAAACCGTTTGAGAATATGCTTTGGAGAGTCGGAAAGAACCGTTTGAAGAACGGTCAGCGTCTCTTGAGTGAGCTCAACATACGGAAGCATGGAGATCACATACGATCCAAGCACTGCCGTGTAGATAGAGTCGGTCTTAAGGACGTTGTGCGTATCAATGATGGCCTGGCAAACTCCGATCTCGTCGGCTTTAGCAGCAAATGCAGTGTAATATGGTTTCAAGTCGCCGTCAAACAGTTCAAGTATGGCCAGAGCAGCTGGATTGGTTGGGTAAGCATTGACGACGAGCGATTTACGGTGGAGAATGAAACTCCAAGCATACACGACCATCGGGTTAGTAGGCTGAGCAGCTAAGAGATGAGTTATCTCATGAAGAATAGAAGCGTCGTTCATATAAGAAATGTCATCGTTAAGGTCGCCAAAATTCGAGTCCAAATCGATGATGAGGATGGAAGCGATGGTCGAGAGCAGGACCAAGGTCTCGAGAAGGTCAGGATTGACTACTGGAGCCAAGATAGAGAGCCCGTTAGTGGCAGTGACCAATTTGAACCATTTCAAAGCGAGATGTTTAGTGGTGATCGAGTTCAGGAAGAGGGTGATGAGGAGGCGGAGAAGGTCCATGAGGAAGAGAGCCGAGGCCGAGACAAGGGCCTGGTCGTCCTCTGAGAGGATCTCGTCGATGGTGGAGGAGAATCGAGAGAGACATCCTGAGACGTAGTCGAGATCGGTGGCTAATTGCTGGGCGAATTTGCGAAGGACGGGGGAGATTTGGGGATTGGAACGGTTTTGAATGAGGGTGGTGGAGAATTGGAGGTATGAACGGGACTGGTGGAGGACTGAGGTTGTGTAGAGGTTGATACGGGAGGAACTGCTTGGAGAAACAGCACCAGAAACGGCTCCGGAGGCAGCGGTGGACCCGGTGGAACCACTGGTGGAACCAGCGGTGGCCGACCCAGCGCCTACAGCCCCAGGTCTCAACATTGAAACACTCCCTCTATCCTCCTCCTCAGGTACCCTCAGACAAACCTCACTCACCACCCTTCCAACCTCCTCAACTTCCATCCCCAATAATTCCGCAACCTTCAGGGCATCCTCAGCTGCTCTAGCGCTGAGCTCATACTCGACGCCACGCACCACAAACTTCGACCCGAGTTTCTTGACCTCTTTGGCATCTGATTGGCGTTGGAAGGGTCTCGCCAGCTTCAATATTGGCAGATTCGCCACCACAAACTCATCGACCGCCGCCAAAACTTTTGGGTCAGACGAGTTATTGAACGCGGCAAACGCATGATCGATGGTGAAAAAGGGTGGCAATTTCACCGGATTCGTGTTACTCGGCATCAGATTGTGTGGTATGATAGGAATTTGGGTTCAATTGGGTGGGTTGATGCTGGTTGGTGATGCCTTGTGAACCCTTTGATTTGGTTTGTATGGGCGGTTAGGAGTGTTGACAAAAAATTTTCGTAAATAAAGCGGATGACTTCCGTTTTGGGAAGAGATGAGAAAGGGGTTTCCTTTTTAGGAAAGAGGAAGAAGGAAAGTATTATGGGAAATTTTGATTTCTATTTTGGGAATTATGTTTATATTTATTACTTAATTAGGAAATAATAGAAATTGGGGGTAATTGGGTAATTGGGGGTGTAGATGAGACTGGCTGAGGCAGGTAGAAACATCATCACATTCTACTGTCATAGCGTACCGAATCTCAAAGTTCACTAAATCTCTAGAACTTATTAAATCTCAACAGTCTTACTCATCATCACTTCCTTATCTTCATTATAATCCTTACTATAATCTGACCCCATGGATTCAATCACCTCTCCCTCATAATTCAGCTGTTGTTCCATAGTAAAAACACCCGAATCTTCAATTTTTGGCGCCATCCAAATCCCAGGAGCAACCTTACAAATCACATAATACATCCCTCCTGCAACTATCGTCCCAGTAAGATACGAAACACTATACAAATATACAGCTCCAATTGGAACTCCCTGGTTACCACAAACATATGCCAATCCAGGTAAATTAGGGATCAACCCACATATAAATGCAATAAAAGCAGGAATATTGAACCCATGGAAATACCTATATGGTCCATACATTTTATAAATTCCAGGAAGATCCAAACATCTCTTCCTCAAAATATAGAAATCTACTAACATAATACCTGTTGGAGGGGCTAAAAAGATCACATAACCCCCAAGGAAACTACTGAAAGTAGCTGCATTGTTCTGGATTTGCCATGGTTGGCATACAATCGCAAGCAACATACACACATATGCTCCTCTTCTAGGTGTTATATATTTAGGGAAGAAAAGAGTTAAATCGTTACTGAAAGAAACAGTGTTGGCACTGATATTTGTACCGATAATTGCAAAAGCCCAGCATAAAGACGAAAAGAATTGCAGAGCTCGGTTCTCCCATAATGCTGAAACTTCAAGTGGAGACCATGTAGATACTCCGTAAATGGTCTGAGTAGCCGAAGTCACTACAATTCCTAAGAGACCACATAAACTAACTAAGAAAACTAATCCTACAAATTGAGGCCACATTACTTGTTTCCTGTTCTTTGCGTATCTGGTGAAATCGGTGATATTCAACAGCAATGTAGCTTTAGGTCCGATAGCAGAGATCATACATTTGAAGAACACTACCAGAACCGGGGTATCATCTACGATATTATTACCTTTGTCGAAGATAGGTCCGAATCCTTTGGCAGTAATTACTGCCCATAAAAATAAGGTCAATCCGAAGATTGGTAAAAGTATGGTTTTAATTAAAAACATCCACCTTAATTGATTGATGTTCAAGTAGAGAATTGGCAACTGGATGAATGTAAAAAGCCAGAAACAAAGCATGTTCAAAGAGGTAATCCCGCTACCTTCTGGCAAAGTGTTCTTGAAATTCAGAATGTGTCCTGGGAAAATCGCAGAGAGCATAGACGCTACACATAACCCACCTTGATAAGTCTGAACACCAGTCCAGAAAATACATACGACACCTCTAATGAAAACTCCAAATTTGGCCCCCCGAACCCCAAAAGTGTACCTCTGGGTGATCGGGAAATTAATACCGTAATCGGCACCTACTTGAGCATTTAACATCAGGGGGATCGACACTACAATATGTCCCACTACCACCAGCAGAATGGCAAGTCCCGGTGACAATCCGAGCGTAATTGCACTAGAAGCCACCTGGTACATCGAAATCGAAAACAGTTCCGCTATCCAGAACCCAAGCACCGAGTACCATTCCCATTTCCTCTCTTCAGAGTCGATCGGAACAGGGTCTAGACTCTTATTGGAAAATAATATTCCATCGGAAAAACTAGAAGGGTTCTGATCTGTTTCGAGTCTTTGGCGCAAACCTTCAAAAGAAACCATATTGCGCAAATTGGTTGTCAAAATTCGGTGACTAGTCCAAGAAATGACTACCTTTATATGTAATTTTTCACTCTTGTTTATCGCGATAAGAAACGTTCTTATCGCCCCACGTATCAGTCACAAAAGTGACATTTGCGCAGTGTCGAGGGGTGTTTTTCAGTGTCGTTATGCGCTCATCTCGCTCAATTTGACTGAAAACTCCGAACCACTAAGATAAGACCCTACAGATTTTACCAGAAGAGGAAATTGTTATTAAGACGCATAATGATAAGATTTGTGCACTTCGTCAGGAATAGCCAGATCTGCAAGTGACTCGTTTTGTAAACTATCTAACAGGGTCAATTTCCCGAATCCTGGGGTCCCCTGCAATGTCGTGTTCGAAATGTCAACACTGACATCTTTGTCACCAGTCACAAGTGACTTCCAACTCCGGTGACACTCCTCCACAATGTCTAATGTCGTATCTAAATCAAGATATTTACTGTTGAATGCAAATTTGTTCGCACCTTTCCCCGTTGGCTTCTTATAGTCCTTGAACCATAACCGGGTATCCTCCAACAACCCAGGGAATGCTTGGTACACATCATAAATATCATTAAGAGTCGAGCTCATTGGATCTTCTGTGTCAATGACAATGATTTTCCAGTCCAATTCTCCGTCATCGATCAACCCCAATGAGCCCAACAATTTGACTTTCTTTACTTGCCCAATCGGGAAGATCCTGCTTCCGATCTCCAACGCATCTAAAGGGTCCCCATCTCCGAAAAGCTCCAATTCTTCATGCTTCTCAGTAGGGTCCTCCCAAGTCTGTGGAATTGCTCCATAATTGTGCATGTATCCATGGTGTGGGTAGATATTATTGACGAAACGAACTTGGCCATTCTTCACGTCCTGGGTGATTGGATTGCCTGGCAATTTGGTGTTCACCTCGAATTTCCCATTGGTCCAGCGAGGAATCTCCACCACCATGTTCAAAGTGCCCTCTGCCCTATTGAAATCAATAGGGACGTCGTGGAAAAACGACCCGATGGACCCGTTGGGCAATTTTAAGTAGTTCTTGTAATCTTTGGTGTATTTCAGTCCATTGACGATGCTGCTGAACGAGCGGATAGAATGGGTATTGGATAGTCTGAACATTTGAATTGTGGGATTTGGTCGATTGGTGTGTCACAGTGTCACAATGTCACAATCTATTCACCTGTGTCACCGTTGGCAGTGTCAGTGTCGGATCTGTTGCACATTTTAAGTTTTTTTTTTCTATTTTTCTCCGCACATTCCCTGCGTCACTGTGTCGCGGCACATGGGCACGGCGAAACCCCCCAAAATTTTTCACTACATCTTTAATTCAATTATTAGTTCTAATTAATGATTCAGTACGAATCAAAGTACACAATATATAAGCAATAAAACAAAGCCTCACTCCCCCCTCTCTTCAACGACTAAAATCTTCATCATCTATACTAATACTAGACAGAAGACTAATAGTGTCTCTTTGTCCAGTAGCTTCCTCATAAGTTGGAGGCTCATCTCCTAACCATTGGACCTTACCCTTCTCATTGAAGATAGCACCACGGTCACTGACGACAATAACATCTCTCAATTTCTCAATCTCAATAGCAGAAAGTCCCATTGGGTCTCTTGGAATCCATAAAACAGGAGCTTTCAGAGTCACATCCGGGAAATCATACAGATGAGCTTCCTCTTCCTCAGTCAACTCCTCCGGATCTTGGAAGTAGGAATCTGGTAACATGTCTTTGGCTTCCTTAAAAGAGAAATATATATCAGGTCTGAAGAATTTTACGATGAAATTAGCATCCTTACGAGCCCCAGTATAATCATCACCATCGATCAACAACGGAACCTCTTGCTCTCTGTAACTCATTCCAGTTCTAGCAGGCAGAGTATCCGAGTAAAGAGCTAACTCCTCTTTGCTCAAGAATGGAGACTCCTTAGATTCCCTGTAAACAGGAGAAACCGACGAGAAAGCTCTACTTTCGTAAGAAGATGTACTGCTTTTTCCATCCAAAGGTCTCATAGCATCCAGAGGAATAAGTTGCAATAACTTATCGAACGACAGGTTGATATTGAGATGGAAGAAGACGGTGAAAAGAATCAATATGATCTGGAGAATAATAGGACCCCAACCTTTTCCGACTACAAATAATCCCAATAAACATACCTCTCCCAAATAAACACCAGTCATAGTCTGGAAAAGAGCTCTAGGATAATGATAACCTTTGAAGTTTGGAGATTGTCCAAACACATAGGTTATGTTATGTAAATAAGCTACGTATAACAAGGCAAATCCACCAACAGCGAAAGGAATGATCAAAGGTGAGATAATAGCATATGCAAATGTGATTGTAGTCAAATTGGCATATGTAGGGAAGGTAGTACCCCAAGCATAAGTCTTTAAACTAGTAAATCTCTTATGCTTCTTTCTGACGGTCTTGTCTAAGATGAAACCAAGGACGTAGAACAAGATTAAGGCGGCGATTTGGAAAAGAGCTCCTCCAGAAATCGATAACCCTTGTAAAATCAAGTATGAGATATAGAAATTAGACGATTTAGGCAAGTTACTAGCCAATAAAGTCATGGCACTAGTTGGAGACTCGGCAATCTGAGTCACAACACTAGTAGCAGACGAAGAAATAGTAGTAACTAAGAAAACTTGAATGACCAAGAAAGCGAAATAAGACTGTTGGGTCTGATATTCTACTTGTTGAGAGCTTGTAGCTCCCGAAACCTTCAGCATAGCTCTAATAAATCTAGGCAAAAGCAGCATCAACAGAAGCAAAAGAACTGTAGGCAACAAAGAGGTGATAAGACCCAATAATTCACTTGGTAATTTATATATAAACCTCAAGAAATGAAGTTTGTTGGTAATATAAGTCAAATTCGAGATAATACCAACGAAAGCAACTGGAATAGCCCAAAGAATGACTAAAGTACAAATAGTAGCGGCAGCCAGAGTAGATCTGACTAATCTTTCCCACCAAAATAATCTCATATTTGGCCAGAAAACATCCTCAGGTTCAATTCCAATGTACTTAGGTCCAAAATGTAACGGTAAATGACTAGGAGTCGTCTGATACAGCAATTGCAGGAAGTACTGACTCTCAAATTCGACAAATACAGAGTTCATAGGCTTAACTTTCTTGTAATTTGCTTGCATCTCCAGAATTTCTTTATCTAATTCTGGTAATTTCTCAGTACACCAATCAATAGTATCAATTTTCTTACCAAATAATGGGAAAGACTTGTGGGTAGGTCTATTTTTAGTTGGAACATACGCAGAAATCTCATCACGAGGTTCGATCAACTCTCCTTTCTTATCAGCCTTGATCTTGGCCTTCATTGCCTTACCCAACAAATTATGTAAAGCTCCTTCTAATCTCATCAGGACCTTATTACGTTCCTTGACCTTCTTAGAAAGTTTTCTTTGACCTCTAGCGATCCAAACTCTTTTGACACCCTCGAATAATTTTGAAAATTCCTCTTCATCCAAAAATTGATCAGAGACGGTCTGGAAAAGCACGGTTCTGGAACTCAATCTCTTAGCATACTGAGGTGAAGATTGAACCAGAAGACGCATAGAATTGTAGAACACCAACTCTCTGTACAAAACAAAGAGGAAACCTCCATAGAAACACCAAGCAAGTAAAGCATGACAGTAATATCTCTTAGAATTGGCCACATTGGAAATGGAAAACATGTCAAATCCAGTGTTTCCATTACCTCCAACAGCATTCACAGGCAATAAAATAATCAAATACAAACAACTGAATCCCATAAGACTCAGAACAACCAAAAGATATCTGATGAAAAAGTACCCATCGAGACCAGCCTGCTTCAAAATGAACGATTGTTTCTTCTTAAGAAGCACAAAGAGCCACTCATAAACTCCCATAGGCAACGGTTCAGGTTTCATTTCCTCAGGAACCAAATCATAACTTGATTTTGGCAAATAAATCCGCTTGAATTTCCATCTCAAAAGAAGAAATCCCACTAAAAAGCACCCAAATACCACGGCATTTGTAGCCAATGACGTGAGCACGGACGATGTCGAAGTACCAGCAGTTGAAGTCATCTCGAAACTACCACTAACCACGCGTTCTCTTTTACCTTACCTTCTCTTCAAAGATCAGATCAAGACAAAATTTTCCGTACTAAATAAGATTTCCCTAGGGATCGACTAGATAAGGCGCAAAGTTGGAGAAAAAGAAAAAATTTAAGAAAAAATAGGGGAAAATAGAAGGAAAAAGTGGCTTTGGCGAGTGCTTGGATGACGTTGGGAGCTTGGATGAGGTGAGGTGAGACAGGACGAGCAGGGCGGCGGTTAACAAGCCAAGGTCATGTCAAGTTGATCGCAATCTTACAACAATCATCGTGGCTTAGTTAATTGCTAATTATTACGTCTATACACTCTGTTCTCTCTAGTCTTGCTATGCTCATCCACTCTCTCGGCCTCTACATTTGAAAAAAGAAACGAATCAAAGTTGGATCGCCGAATATTGTTAAATTTTTTTCCGCAGCAAACAGAATTTTCAATTGCGATCTGGATGATCTGGTTCCTGGAATTGCACCGTTTCTTAAGTTTGGTATCAGATCTGCAACTGCATCCGTCTAGATCATTTAGAATTGCGAGATGCCTCATCTTTTCATCTCATCAACCTCTAATTCTCTGGCTTCAACCACCTTCTCACCTGAAACGACCTCTCCTTCACTACGCTGCGTGTCTCACTTTTGCGGTCTAAACACGCACGCCCGCCGTGCATGCTGCGTGCCTGTAACGACGCAGTAACTTAATTTGTAGTTTGCTCAGTTGCACTAAAAATTACGATACACTTTTATTCGTATTTTGCTCGTTTATTTCAAGTACTATTATACATAATTCGTAGTTTGCTCAACACAGCGATCATAAGAAGTAGTCATTCGGAAGTTTCTTCGATTGTATCACCATGCTGGAATCATCACTCTCAAACGTCTGATAATCTCTATTATACTCATCATCAATCGTTAATGTCAGCAGTGTATTCCCACACCGATAACAGTAATTAGGCAGCGACCAAACGGTGACTAATCGGCCTTCAAACACTTCTTTATACCCCTCCATGACCAATTGATGCAGTCGTGCAATCAAATTAAGGTTATTACGATGACAAAACTTCTCTGTCTCTGTCAATCCAAATAAAAATCCAGCTCCACGGGGAGATATCAGCCACAGAGGTATATTCTCCTCTGGATCCGACCAAAGTAAATCACACATCGATCCTTCATGTGGTACATCCTTCTTACGATCAATATACTTGATCTGGTCTATTGTCACGATATCCGGAGATAAGCCTCCATGAATACAGAACACTCCTCCTTCTCCTGAACTCGACCCATTACTAATATACAGTCCTAACAGCAAGTAATCAAACACGTCACAACAATATCTCCAAACATTGGCACTTCCATATTTCCGAAGACACTCCTCATAAAACCCATAAACCTGTGTAATCTGTCTAGATTCATGATTCCCTCTGATCAAAAACACCCGGTCAGGATACCGGATCTTATAACAAAGCAACAATAAAAATGTCTCTAATGAATAGAACCCACGATCCACGAAATCTCCCAAAAACAAGTACTTGGCCTCTGGAGGATACTTAGAGATCGAAAATAACGTCAATAAATCATGCAATTGTCCATGGATATCCCCACATATCGTCACCGGCGTGTCAATCACCTGAATATTCAGCTCCTCTATGAGTAATTCCTGTCCTAAAAGACACAATTCCAAAACGTCATGCTCGGGAATGAACGCGCATTTCTTTATATCCTCAATGGTTTTATCAAGGTTGATCATTATGGCCGGATCACAGATCGAATCACTGATCAAACCACCGCTCTTCACGCCTTCAGACCCTTCTTTTCAAGCTCGCGATTGGCCCCAAAAAGGCTGGCTGGGGGTGAACGCGCGGGAATCGAAAAGGTCGTGTGAGTTCAATTTTTCTACAGTGGGAGGGGCGTTTAAGGGGGTGTGGCTAGTATCACTTCTATATACGGCTGCGTTCCTGAGGCTGGAGCTTGCCTGGTGGCTAGTGAAATGTGGCTAAACAATGTGGCTAACCCCACCATCAATCTTGATCAATCCGGCGACGTTTCAAAAATTCCTTCGTCCGACGTTGCGATTCCTCAAAAAACTGTCTCTTCTTCATAGCTAACTCCTCCTCATCGATCCTAGCTGGTCTCCGGTCTCCTTCAAGTGAATAATCGAATGTCATTGGCTCATTACCATCTTCCTCCAAAGCCAGTTGGAGGGTTTGTAACTTCTGCAGCTCAGCTAAGTAGATCCTCTCCATATTCTTCTTGGCCAAGAATCTATAACTGTATGGACGTTTTTTATGTGATATCAGATCTTCTTGGTCTGATGATTCTTCCATTTCTACCTCTTCATCGCTGGAATCTGACGAATTACTGTCCTGTTCAAGCAGTTCCTCTGCTCTCGGCTTCAATTTATAAGGATATCTATGATCCAGGAACAATTTTGAACATTTTTCCTTCGCTTTTAGACTCCCCTCCGCCATTAATACCTCTCTCCATGAAAATCTGGATGTTTTATCGGTACTTATACGATGATTTTCTACTATTTTATCCATTAGCAGGTCTATTTTAGTCATAATCTGATTCAAGACCTCTGTAGGCATCCTAATAGGCGGTTCTATCACCGGTTCTACTGGTTCTTGGGTGTCTTTGGCGTGCTCATGGATCTTTCGTACGATTTCTCTCTCAAAACAGGCATTTAATTCCACCTCCATGTTCCTCTCAGCTCTCTGATAATGTGCCAGTAGCGTATTTGGATCCAGTAGCACCTTCTGCCTTCCCATTACATCCTCTTCATCCACGAAAGTCGTATCAGAAGTGGCACGAGCCAGATCAACATCGAGTGGCCGTGGCCATGATCCCCAATGGGGCACAGCAGTAGGCACCTTATCCTGGATTAAAAACGACGAGTACAAATGGACCAGGAGATCTTCCAAATGTTGATTTTCAATCGATCCAAGTACTTCTAATGCCTCTTTCCTGATCCTCTTCAATTCCAGCTCTGTTAAGACAGGCAGATCGACTGAAGAGGACGAAGGAGTCTCTATTTGTGGGGCTTGAACGGCAAAATTAGTGTCATTTTCATTCTCATTCTCACTCTCTGACCTCAGTTCCTCCCTAGATGACATCTCAAACTCTCACCTTCACGTGTTTCTGTTCCACCATGCCTTCGAGACCTCATCACTCGGCCCATTTTCCTCTGCCTGACATCCGCCCGCGCACCTTCCGAGCTCCTCCCAGCTCCCTGCGCAGAACCTCCCCTGCTCCTCCCAGTTTTCTCCCAGTTTTCTCCATTTCCCTGCGCAGCTCCCCTCCAAACTCCCTCCTGCGCGTCCGCCTGACCTCCCTCGGTCTGGGAAAATTTTTCGACGATTTGAAAGCCCTTGAAGACGATGTGGCGGTACCGATAACGACACCAAACATGCCAAAATTAGAGGAAATCGAAGATGTCGAAGACATCGATAACTTAGATATGGATTTGGCCGATTTCGACCCAACTTTGACCACTCCAATCGCCCCAGCAAGACCACAACCAACCGTAGTCAGAAGTCAAGATCAAGGAGGAGCCGCTGAGCCTCCATTGTTCCCGGGAATGGGTAACAATCCGTTCATGCTGGAGATGCTCAAGAGCTTAAAACAATCTCAAAGTGAGGAGACTGACTCTCGTCCTTCCCTGGGCAAAGATTCCGACAACTATGCTGGCCTCACCGAAGAACAACTCGAGGAATTGAAGACGCAAGACGTCATCTATCCATGTTATTTCGATATTAACAGAAGTCACAAGCAAGGTCGTCGTGTAGATATCGACCATGCCGTCGAGAACCCATTGCTGAAGACCATATATGACGCTTGTAGACAATTACATATACCTTGTTTCCTTGAAGTGAACAAGACCCATCCACAAGATTTCGGTAATCCTGGACGTGTGAGGATCGATAGATCCGGAACTGAAGAGGGACTGAAAGTCAGTAAGAGACTCATATTGAAACAGATCTCCGAGTATTTACAACAGCATCCTACTACATGGCTGAAAACTAGGGAATTAGGTGCCCCAAGAGAATTGGATCAATATAAAGGTAAAGATGTTCCAAAGGTGAAAGGTTTCAAGATGAATGAGATCGTTCCATTACATTCTCCATTGATCTACCAAAATCCTACAACCGAAGTTATCTACAAGAAGGAATTCTTAGACAAACCAGAGCCTCCAAAGATGCCACAACTTCCTCCAAACCCTCCTAAACCTAAGAATAAGTACATGCAAGTAAGAAGATGAATATATAATCTGAATTAAAACTAAAATAGCTACTCCGTGTATGGAGATCATTGTATTTACACTACTCTGTGTATGAGTTTAAGCCTTTGGTGAGTACTTGTCTTGGTAAGCCTTCATTTGAGCCTTACTCTCGTCACTCAATCTGTCTGATAAGTAGTCAATGACATCCTTCAAAGTGACAATACTCAAGACAGGTACTCCAGTGTCTCTGGTGACGATTTGAGTAGCACTCATGTCAGAATCAACAGTAGTCTCTTGTCTATCTAAAGCGATCATAATACCGGCAATATCACCCTCGTTATCCTTGATTATTTGCAACAGTTCCTTGATAGCAGTACCAGCAGTGATCACATCATCGATAATCAAGACTCTCTTGCCCTTCAAAGACGATCCTACAATGCTTCCTCCTTCACCATGGTCTTTCTTCTCCTTTCTGTTGAACGAGTACTCGATGTTCTTGTACTTCTCACCCCCAATCTCGTATAATTTGGTGACAACAATGGCACATAATGGGATACCTTTGTAGGCAGGACCAAATAAGACGTCAAATTCCAATCCATTGGCAATAATGGTCTCAGCATAAGCAGTGGCTAACTTGGAAAGAGCAAAGCCAGAGCAGAAGTAGCCCAAGTTGAAGAAGTAAGGCGAGATTCTACCAGACTTCAAAGTGAACTCTCCGAATTTCAAGGCTTCCAAGCTTAAAGCATTCTCCAAGAACTCTTGTTGGTGTTTAGCAGACATGTTGACGGTGTTGATGTGACTCTTCACTGGTCTTCTCACCTCTTCCCACCGGTTAAAAATTTCCTTTCCCGCTCTTGAAGGGGAGCTCGAAGGAAAAAATTTTTTGCTCCGCGGAGAAGCCCGAGACCTGGGCAGGATGCGCTCGCTACACATTGGGGGCTACACTTTGGGGCTACACTTTGGGGCTACAGTTACAGCCTGGGCTACACCTTTGGTATCACAATCATTAGATAAATTCTAAAATAGTTTTATACCCAGAAGGAATCGCACACCAGTTGCGATGTTCTTCAAGTAAATCTGTCCCGTCATCTTGATCAGGTTCTTCCTCCAAATTAAACATGTCGTCGTCATCAGGAGTAAATTCTGGGGGGTAAATTGTTCCTGGAAGAACTTTAGATGGAGAAAGATTAAGAGTGATGTCATTCCTCACAAAATCCCCTCCTTTGACATTCCCAATTAATACACGTCTATTACAACAATGACATTGTAAAAAAATAAGCTGGTTATACCCAAACGTTTGTACTTTGATCTCCCATCCTAATAATGCTATCATCAAGGTCTCATCGTCATAATTGTAGTGGGACCATTGCCGTAATTTGACTAAATCGTGGTCTTCTAGTTTCTTCAAGAACTTACATTCTTTGAAGAAGCTTTTATTAGCTTTTAACAGTCGTAAATTCTTCGTCAAATGAGCCAATACAGTTTGATAATCTTGATGTGTTATGAGATAAGAAGACAATGGTGAAGGATGATCTCTCCAAGGACAAATCTCAGAATGAGCCGTAGTTAAAAGACTGAGATAATGACCTACTAATTCCCTATGGACCTCTTCATCAATTGCCTCCTCATCAAGGGTGAACATAGAGTCAATACCACTATAGGTCGACACCATCTGATCTCTGTCTGAAGATAACTTCACCGCGAGCGAATTACTACAAATATGACATTTAATATGGTTCTTCAAGCTTCCATTACTTTCAACACAACTCCAGCCATATCTTGCACATGTCAACGCGGTCAAATCTTGATTTTCAATCGACCAGTTGAGAATAGTAAACGAGTTTATTCTTTCCAATAACTTAGACCTGTCAGCTGAATCAAACGTGTGAGATTTGCCGTGGTTATGGTTCTTATTAGACGCCACAGTTTTCAAACGCCGGTTCTTGATCTTATTATAAACTTCAATAGTCTCATTATTGCTTATATGTTGCTCCTGCAACCTCTTTTTAGTCGATGTGAGCTCCTTGACCGTCCTACTTATGTCGTGTTTCTTCTTCAAATGACAACTATGATGCAGATGAGGATGATGGTGTAGTATAATATTTGAGGGCGAAAGTGAAAGACTGCTCCCCGGAGATGTCGCCACATCCACCATATCATTTGATATTATCATATAATCTCCCTCCATTCTTATTTTCAATACCCGCCTATGGTCCTCTCCCCTTCTCTGATTCTCCCGCCTTCGCCTGACTAAATATTTTTCACTTTTTTTTAGTCTCGGGGGGTCCTCGTCGTTTCTTTTTAAAGGGGTCGGGGGTTCGAGAAAATTAATAAAATGCTACGATGAGATGAGCTTAAAGTCATAATTCGTGGATTCGTGGAATTCATTATATCGTTATCTATATTAGGCGACAGGAACGGTTCTCATATCGACAACAATCTCAGGGTCGTGCATATGGCAGATCACATCTAACTCCATCTTCCATTTGCGGCCATGTAATTGATCCTCTGAGTAACCGTGATCAGACTCATCGACAAAGTGCCAAATCAAATCCTCACCTTTACGTTCTTCAGACCCCTTGCCGAACTCGTAATCAACCCCGGACCAGCGAGAGATCTCTTTCAACAAATGTCTATCGATGTGATGGTGCAACCGTCTGACAAATCTCTTGTTCAAACTGCACATCGAAGGCTTAACCTTCTCCAAATCATTGTGGCACTCAGTCAATACGAAAGGTGGGTAATAGTTCACATTCAGGTGCATGAAATCAAAGTCATTATCCCATGTTTCGTCCTTCAAGTAGCTTTCAAATGAGTCCAATGAGTCGAAATGCTTCATTGGTGGCTCATCCGAATTTCTTCTTGGCCTCTCTTGAATTGAATCCAAATGAGTAGGTTCGGTAGGAGCTGACGAGTATTGATTTTTCTTATCTTTTCTGGCCATTGTTAGTGAATTGAGTAGTATTCTTTATTTGATTGTTTGTTGTGTTTGTTGTAGTATGGTGTTCATTCTTGTGACCTTCTGAAGAATTTTGATCTATTTATATAACAAGTCCATCCCTCCCCTGTACTATCCCGTCCTTCTCCAATCCTCACTTGCTGCCCTTAGTCATCTTTGATCACCCCTTTTTTTCCCTCCTAAAAAAACCGAAAGAGAGGAAAAAATCACGAGATCTTGCCGTTATTTTCTATGCACATTTCCAAATTAAGTAACTGCCACCAGAAATAGCCTGACCTGAACTAATAAAATCACTTTACCCCAGAGAGTAGGTCACATCATTATGGGGGTACTTTTAGGTGTGCCGCGGGTTTTGGTTGTGTGATTCGAGGTGTCGGTTTCTCTGACTCCAGGGCTATCGGTGTCCCCCGAAGTATTGATTAGTGAGTTTAGGTATACAAGTATTCTTCGTCATAATGAGAGCAGTTATTATGATAATATGGTTTCTCACACTCAGCATACTATCCCAACCTTAATATTTGACTGGCACCTCCTCCATATACTCTACCCTAATCATCTCAACAGCATTGATTTTTAATTCTCATTTTTGAGCATTTTATTATTTATTTCTCCCTAACTCAGAATCTATTTATTTAAGTACTGCGAGATCTAAAAGTGGCCTTGTAATGACCAACAATATGACACAACGCCAACTGCAAGAAGTGATTATTCATCCATTGAGTCTATTAGAGATATCAGATCATCATACAAGGACGCTAAGTCAAGGGGTTGGCCCCTCAAATATGGTTATGGGTGGGCTTCTAGGGAGGAACGGGAACTCATTAACTCACTCCTTTGAATTGTTGATTGACGAAAGTGGAATTGACCAAGAATTCTTCAATTTAAGACTACAACAGTTAAAAATTATCTATCCTACTAGTTCATTTATGGGATTTTACCAGATTGTGAGGTCAAATGAAGGAAGACATCTCCACCCCGACCCATTGCTCATTAATATCGTGCAAAATATCCCAAATTTGAGCGAAGAGTTGATTTACTTAGTCGTGGATCCATCAATTGATGACGTCTCATTGAAGGTGTTCTCGTTTAATGACTTGGAAAAACCATTATTGCACGTGGTGGAATCTACACCTAGTGAACGGGCTTCGTTAAACTCCATAGTAGAGGCTGTTTGTAAACCCAAATCGGCAACCGTAACCGAAAAATTCACCGCTGCCACCGTCAGCCTAAGGCATGTATTGCTTCTGCTAGATGAAAAATTACAGAAAATTATCCACTACCTTTTCCAAGACTCGGATATAGACGAAGATCTCAAGCTGGAATTGATGATGGAGATAGATAAATTCTTGCTCCAATTGGAACTTATTCACAAAAACTCCTCCTCTGACTTATTTTTGAACAATGAAGAGTATCAGTCCTTAATTACCGCTACAAGCTCCCTTATGCCATTTTTAGCAGTAGATTAAATAGGCAAAACGCATGCATACATTACATAATAAAAAGGAATTTTTTGCCCTATGTCTTTTTCGATTAGAGCCACACGGAGGTGGGGTCGTAGAGGGGAGGAAGCAGCCTTGAAGATGAGCAGCTACGGAATTGAACGAAGATCGCAGGTTTTCAAATCCATATTTCATGGTATCCTTCTAAATTCGTTCAATTCGTTCAGGGTAATTAACCACTCACGCACGAGTTCTAATTTTAATTGTTATATAATTTATATCTTGTAAAAAGAAAAACTTGCTTCGAGTCTAGAAAACCTCTAGCAATAAATAAGTCAATCTACCATTACAGTACCATTTACAAAGCTCAATTGATCATTGGAAGTAGTATCTGTCTCCCAAACCACATAAAAGCATCACACGACCGATTTCCCTTTTAGAATTAATACTCCAAATTCCCCGACCAATAGTCTTCCTAATCTTCATCGTCATATCTGCTGCAGCTTTAAAGTACCAGAGCCATATCTGCAGAATTTTTCACTTTCCTTACGCCTAAGCCCAAACGGATGCTTGTTTTTTATGCGATTATGCAAGTTTCCCAAAATGGAGGACAATTCCAACAGAAAATGCATCCCAAAGGGGAAACTAGATGTGCCATTTGGAAACTATGGCCAATCATCAATAGCGACGGACAAGTAACAATAGCATGACCTGTAGATAATTTATTCTTCGGAGTATCAAAGAGAGGACAGAGGTTATAAAAAGAAATACCCACATGTGCAGACTGCTGCCGAAGCCGAGGCCTTGTATCTATGATTACAACTCTTATATATAAGATGAAAAACCCCCCTCTTATTGCTGTAGGTCTGCTCATCGTAGAGAGATTCACTACTGAAAAATGTTCTCATATCACCAATTAGCTGTAATTTGCGTCCTGCTTGTTGGCTCGGCCACTCTGGCCCCACTGTCTCAACCAACTCTGTCTAGTTCGGTTGACTTATTTCCAACTAACGTTGGCCATCTTGGTAAGACTGCCACTGGTATTCCACCATTCTTGGCCCAGACCGATGACATGGCAGCTAAGACTGGTATCCCAACTAAGACTTACACTTACCCTCAACCATACGAGTCAGCTCAGCTGTTTGACCACAAGGACTCCGATGAGTCCATCTACCACATGATGGGTGCTCTCTCACCTTACTATGTCAGTGAGGGATGGGGTGTCTACGATTATGCATTGCCAGATCAATGTAAGATCAAGCAAGTTCAATTACTTTCCAGACACGGAACTCGTTACCCTGACTCTTCTATTGCTCTTGTTCAGAGCATTACTGATGCTGGAAACTTCAGTGCTTCAGGTAACTTGACCTTCTTGAACGACTGGTCTTACAACTTGGGTAAGAACATCTTGACCAACTTAGGTAACCAACAATTGTTCGACAAGGGTGTTCGTTCTTTCTTCAGATACGGTGGATTGTACAACTTCTCTTCCCCAGAGAAGATTGTTGCCAGAACCACCTCTGAGGAGAGAATGACCATGACCGCCTTGTACTTCTTGAACGGTTTCTTTGGATTGAACTGGGAAGACTATGCCGAGTTAGAAATCCAAATCGAGGACGATGGCTTCAACAGTACCTTGGTCCCATGGAACCTGTGTCCAAACAACAATGATGCCTACCTTCTCGGTGACGACATCACTGACCCATTGATTTCTGAATATTTGGCCGATGCCGTTGACCGTTTCAACCTGCAATTGGAAGGTAACTTGACTCTTACCACTTCAGATGCTTACAGTATGCAACAATTATGTGCTTACGAGACCAACACCTTGGGTTACTCTAAGTTCTGTTCCTTGTTCTCTCAAGAAGAATGGGAATGGTTTGGATATATCCAAAGTGTTAACTACTACTACGGAGACGCTTACGGAAGTCCAACTGGTAGAGCTACTACCATTGGATCTATCGTTGACATGTGGCAAAGATTGACCAATACTCCTTACTCTCCAGAATTACAAACTACTCAGAACTCTACTATTGATTCTAACCCAGTTTACTTCCCATTGAACCAGACTTTATACTTTGACTTTACCCACGATACCACTATTGTCGGTGCCTTAGCTTCCATGGGATTGGAACAATTCAAAACTAACTTCACTCTTGGAGGTCCTTACAACGACACTGGTGCAGATGCCTTCAAGTTAGCCGAACTTACACCTTTCGCTGGTCAACTTTTCTTAGAAGTCATTGAGTGTGACGAGGCTGTCCCAGTCGACAGATCTACACAACTGGTTGCTGGATCTAATGTCACTCAATATGCCCACTTGATCTTGAATGATCACACCCTCTCTCTCTCAAGAAACCTTCCAGAAGTCTGCGAGTCCCGTGTTGATGGTTGGTGTGAATTGAACGATTTCGTTGGCCATTTAGAGAAGATGCTTGGTGAATCTCAATTCGAATACTCTTGTTTCGGTGACTACAACATGACTACCGTAACCAACGGTGTCCCAGAAAACTAGTTGGGAAACTCCAATTAACTCTTTTTACTCTTCTACCTTCATCCACGTTTCCATATTACTTTCGGACTCAGCAGTTTTAGAAGAAGTGCATCTCTACAAAGGGCTGTGGCTTGGACATCACTTCAGATTAAATAATATTTTTCAAATTAGATACCTAAATTGATCTTCCCAATTTACTTTTTAAGTCTTTACCGGCCTTGTATTTCCTCCTTTTAATTCCTAGAGATCCACATGTGCATCGGGATCATCTTCATTTTGGGGGTGTTACTCACTTGATGCGCATAAAATAAGCAAATTGGGCAAATTCTCAGACAGTAAATCGGATCTGAAAAATTCATGTTGGGATAATACTGGAGTGGTCAGAGTCAAACATTGAATATTACAGACTCTGCGATTACATATGGCCCCAATTGGTTGGCACCTAGTCAATTGACTCATTTGATGAACTACAAACCCTCTCCTAAGTAATCCTACCCTATTCATTTTAACTTGGCAACTTCCCGACTAACTTTTATCGGAAAGATCTAAGACCAATATTTATCCCGGAAGTGCAACTGCAATTTTCCAAACGATCTAATACAGTAACTTTCCCGAGAAGCCCGATCCACATCCTGTTTCGGCACTGCTCCTGCTTCGGCCCTCCTCCACCGAAAGGCTTATGCCTCCACGTGCAAAGAAAAAAGCATCGAATTTCTCTCTTTGACGGCTCAATTGGAGACTGCTGCCGGTGATTGAAAACCTGCTCCGCCCAATCAGAAATCTACATAAGACCACTTTGCAGTTCCTAAAACATCATGCAAGCAGCTACAACATTTTCCTACATTTACAACACGTTTTCTAGACCATCAGTTAAAGCTTAATCTACTTTTTTAAAAATACCATTTCCTAATCGGGTAATGTAATGGGATTTTTCAGGGGAATTTTTTTTTTTTCATGCATGAAATCTTTTAGTCAAAATGCATAAGAGCAATAATGGTTTTCACCACAAGGTCTAATAGGGTAAAGGTGGATAGATAGGTGTAGAAATAATTTATTTTGGATTGGAGTGTGCAGACTTTTCAATTGCAGAGTGCAGAAAATTCGGATTCGCCTTTTTCAAAACCCTAGGTCAGTTATTGTTTCTTAGCCTCGCCGAACTTGATATAAAATAGTAGAACAATCTCTTCAATTGTTTAATCGTAAAACAATCAACCACTAAACCGCAAGATGCTTCCAATTGCTGTCTTCACCACTATTCTCGCCACATTAAACTTGTGCCTGGCTGTTCCTGTCTCTGCTGAGGGAGGAGATGCCACTACTTCTACCGACTTGTTCCCAACTAACATTGGATTCCTCGGTAACACTGCTACTGGAGCTGCTCCATTCTTGGCCCAGACCGATGATGTGGCTGCTAAGACTGGTATCCCAACCAAGACTTATACCTATCCTCAACCTTATGAGACTGCTCAACTGTACGACCACAAGGAGTCTGACGAGTCCATCTACCACATGATGGGAACTATTTCTCCATACTACATTAGCGAGGGATGGGGCCTCTACGACTACGCATTGCCAGATCAATGTAAGATCGAGCAAGTTCACTTACTCGCCAGACACGGAACTCGTTACCCAACTGACACCTCTAACAAGTTCCTGAAGGCTCTTAAGGCTTCCAACTACACCGCCTCAGGAAACTTGAGTTTCTTGAACGACTGGGAGTACGTCTTGGGTAACGGTATCTTGACCAACTTGGGTAACCAACAATTGTTCGACAAGGGTGTTCGTTCTTTCTTCAGATATGGTGGATTATACAACTTCTCTTCTCCAGAGAAAATCGTCGCTAGATCCACTTCTCAAGAGAGAATGACCATGTCTGCTTTGTATTTCTTGAACGGTTTCTTCGGATTGAACTGGCAAGATTATGCTGAGTTGGAATTGATTATTGAAGAAGAAGGTTACAACAACACTCTTAACTCCAACAATGTCTGTAACAACTATGACACCGCCGAGGACCTTATCGATGACCAATTGTCTTCCATGAAGGAGGAGTACTTGACCCCTCTGCTTGACAGATTCAACTCACTGATTGAGGGTTTCAACTTCACCACCGACAACCTTTACGCCATGCAAGCTTTGTGTTCTTATGAAGCCAACACTTTGGGTTACTCCAAGTTCTGTTCCTTGTTCTCTCAAGCCGAGTGGGAATGGTACGGTTACATCCAAGACGTCACCTACTACTACCAACACGGTTTCGGTAACCCAACTACCAGAGCTATTGGTATCGGATATGTTACTGAGTTCATGGAAAGATTACAGAACTCTACCTACAACGCTACCCTTCAAAGCTCCCAGAATGCTACTTTGGACTCTGACCCAACCTACTTCCCATTAGGTCAAACTTTGTACTTCGATTTCAGTCATGACAGTATCATCTCTAGTATTATCACTGCCTTCGGATTTGAACAATTCAAGTCTGCTCCAGACTTCACTGGTCCATTCCAAGACAACACCACCTACAAGGTCTCCACTATCGTTCCATTTGCTGCTCAATTGACCTTCGAGATCATCGAGTGTGGTGAAGAAGTTCCAGTCGACAGATCCTCCATGGCAGTCGAAGGCTCCGGTTCCACCAAGTACATTCATGCCACTTTGAATGACCACACAGTCTCTTTGTCCAGAAATGTCCCAGACTACTGTGAGTCCAGAGTCGACGGTTGGTGTAAACTTGACAACTTCATCGAGTACTTGGGTACCTTATACGATGAGGCTCAATGGGACTTTGCTTGTAACGGGGACTACAACTTGACCCAAATCGTCACCAATGGTGCTCCATTGAGCTAATTGGTCTACAAAATACCCCCAATTTTTAATTCTTCAGTCGTTTAACGTATTCTCATTTATTTCCGAGAATCTAAATTAGAAGTCCCAGACTTCATATACTTATTTTATAACAATACAAAAGTTATTCCTTTTTGAACCTTTGTGTAGTTCAGTCTTCTCGAATCTGAGCTTCGATGACACTTTACCATTCCATTCATATAACCAATATGCCACTTTTTTAGCCTCGAAGTATCGGAGCTTAGTGTATCCCAAAGCAGTCATGATACTATCAAGTCTATCATTATCAAAATATCTGGAATTCAGAACACATGGTAATGGCAATACAAAGAATAACATTGGTTTAATCAGCCCATCTCCTGGAGATCTCAAAAATTGAGTCATTCGTCTCATCATCTCCCCACGTTCCAGTGGATCAGGAACAAAATTAACCACTAATGAACAAGAGATTAGATCGAACCGATCCGCATCTGTCTCAGGTAATGGTCTAGCCATGAAATCCTGTTCTATGATAACACCAGGTTCTTGAGAACGAAGATCTATCTTGGTCACCTGCGAGAAATATTTCGAAGTCGATATTAAATTCTTGGAGCTCAAACATCCAATCTCCAACAGAGAAGGTTTCTGCTCTGGCAGAGGACAAATCTCTTTCAACCATTCCATTAATTTCTTGGATGAGTCACCTCCACGAGCTTGGCCTAAAGTAGATGCTGTCTGATACGTCTTAAGACCTCCTCGTTTCTCAATTTCTCCCTCAATTTGTCCCACTATCTTCACCAACACATCGTCTGGATCTGTTTCTTGAAACTCAATAGGCAGAGGCTGTTTCAACTTCGTCTCTTTCACAGCTCTTTCCCGACTCTCTCTATAATCCCTCTCTAATTTCTTATATCCACTCAAATTCCCACTAAATGTACTCTCCGATACCTCTACACCCCATCTCTTCCCCAACACACCAAAAATCTGCGTCTTATAGCGCTGTAGCACATGGAACCTCCGGATCAACTGTCTCGTCCGCTGTGGTTTGAGTGAGCTAACATCTTTACCCTGCTCCTTTCCGCCCACAATCGACCTTGGTCGCTTAGAAAGCATACTGCCCCTCTTCGTTTTACCCATTTCTCGACCTCTTCCCTCTCCCTTTCCTCTCTCTTCCTGCTCTTCTCGCCTAAATTTTTCAGCGATGAGCCCTCGGGGCCTCTAAAAATTTTTTTTACCCTACTTAAAAAATTTTATAGTGAAGAGAGCAGAGGTCAGAAGAGGTGAGATAGCAGAGCCAAGAGCGAAGAATTTGGACGAAATGAAGAGTAAGATCCCTAGCAGACTGATGAGGAAGGTGTTGGCCAAGAGAAAAGGGGGGAAGAAGGCCAGACCAAGCAGCGCCGTTACTGAGAGAGTGCCTAAAGTGGTCTCAGCAGACAAGTTGAACTGGAAACCAGTGGAGATCCCGGACACTTTGGATGATTTTGGAGGATTTTATGGATTAGAAGAGATTGATGGTGTTGATGTGAAGGTTGTTAATGGTCAGGTTGAGTTCATTACATCGAATGAGAAGAATATTCAGGAGGAGAAAGAGGATCAAGAAGAAGATGAAGAGATCGAGGATGAGGACCAAGAAGAAATTGAAGAGGAAACTACCGACAAAGACGTAATTGAAGAAGATGAAAGCGAAGAAAATGATAAGGAAGAGACACCAGCTCCTTTAGAACCTACAGAATCAAAGAAAGAAAAGAAACAGAGACTCAAATTAGAACAGAAATCACAAGAAAAGAAAGCTAAAGAGAAAGAGCTCGAGACCTCAACTTTCCAAGAGTTACTGGCTCTCCCAGACGAAGATATCGACTTACCAGAGTGGTCTGACCTCGAAATGGGATTGTCAAGTTATACTCTTCAAGGATTAAAACTGTTAGGCTTCAATGAGCCAACTGCTATCCAGAAGTCTACTATTCCATTGGCTATATCAGGTAAAGACGTAGTAGGTAAGGCCATCACTGGTTCTGGTAAGACGTTTGCCTATGGAATCCCAATCTTGGAGCGTTGTTTACAACAGACCAGACCAAAGGATAAGGCCAACGCTGCCCCTCCTTCAGGAATCATCTTTGCTCCTACCAGAGAGTTGGCTCATCAAGTAGTAAAACACTTAGAAAAGTTAGCTAAATATTCTCCTTTGACTAGTCATGGGATCGTCTCGATTACCGGAGGATTGGCTATCCAAAAGCAAGAGAGACTTCTCTCTCATGGTCCTGGTATCATTGTAGCTACTCCTGGTCGTATGCTTGAGTTGTTGGAGAAGAATTCTGCCCTCACTAAAAGACTTGCCTCTACTGATATCTTAGTTCTCGATGAGGCTGACAGATTATTACAAGATGGTCATTTCGATGAGATGGAGAAGATTATCACCTTGTTCACCAACAACAGACCTGATAACTTGGCCCACAAGAAATGGCAGACCTTGGTGTTCTCTGCTACTTTCTCCAAAGATTTATTCGGAAAGTTAGACAGAAATGCCAAATCGAAGAAACAGAAGGGAGCTCAACTTACGGGGGATGAGGAGACCTTGAAACTTCTTAGCACTAAATTGAAGTTCAAGGACCAGAAACCAATGTTCATCGATGCCAATCCGAAGGAGATCGTTGCCGGCAAGGTGACAGAACTGCTTATCGAGTGTGGTGCTACAGAAAGAGACTTGCATTTATACTACTTCTTGCTTATGTATCCTGGTACTACCTTGGTATTTGCCAACAGTATCGATTCTGTCAAGAGATTGGCACCTTTCTTGAACAATTTAGACATCCCATCGTTCTCTATCCATTCGCAAATGATTCAGAAACAGAGACTTAGATCTTTGGAGAGATTCACCAAGCTGAGTGAAACCAACAAAACGTCTGTTTTGATCGCTTCTGATGTCGCTGCCAGAGGTTTGGATATCCCTAATATCACCCATGTAGTTCATTATCATTTACCAAGAACCGCAGACACTTATGTCCATCGTTCAGGTAGAACGGCCAGAGCCGGTAAGGAAGGTGTGTCGTTGATGATTTGTTCTCCTCAAGAACTGTCTGGACCGTTAAAGAAGTTACGTAAATTGGTCGCTGCCGAGACTAAAGACTCAGCTCGCTTTGACCGTCATGCCAATGTAAAATTATTACCAGTAGAAGCCGATGTTATCTCTCAATTGAAACCACGGACGGTTCTTGCTCAGGAATTAGCCGATGCAATTGTCTCTTCCGATGGAGGAAACACTGAACTGTCTTGGGTAATGAAAGCTGCTGAAGATCTAGGTGTCGACGACTTGTCTGACTTGGAAGAAGACGATTACCTTAAGAGAACAAGAAAGAGAAAAGAGAAGAGAGCTCTTGACAAACACTCTCTGCAGCTGAAAAGAGCCGAGTTGAAACATCTTTTGTCGCCTCCTATCAGGAAAGATAACAGAAGAAGTTATCTTACTGGAGGGTTGTCCAACTTGGCTGATATGTTGTTGAAAGAGACTGGCCACAGTAAGGTTGTGGGCCATACCAAGCTGAGTGCTTTGGATACTTTGAAAGATAGACCTACGAAGAAGAGAAAGGTTCAAAAAGCTAAGAAATAGACCACCTTGCCATACTTAAATATCTACATAATTCAAATCTACAATAGTCTAAGCCAGAAAGTATAATTATAGCTCTATATTCATCGCTAGATCAGTAGTCACTGTCCTCATAGTAGTAGTCATCATCATCGGAATCGTCGGCCAATTGCTCAAAGTTCAACTTATAACGCAACAAAGCACCGACACCACCGAAACCTCTGACGAACTGAGCACCTTCAGAAGATCTGTCGGTGACAAACTCCAAAGTAGCACCGAAACTCTTATAGTTCTCGGCCAACCATTCCAATAAAGGTTGCTCAGAGACGACCTCCATCTCGGCATCGGTAACCTTGTCCAGTTTCCAAGACTTATCTGGGTTTTCTGGATCGGCATGCTTAATGACAGGGTTTCCCTCAGAATCTTTCAAAGTGTATCTAACGACAGGCAAGTTCTCATAAACGATGATGATCTCGGCAGCACCGGCATCCAAAGCCTTCAAAGTGTCATCAATACCATAACAGTACTTACCAGTATCTTGGGAAATCTCGTCAAAGTATTGGGTGATCAACTTCTTCTCTTGGATGAACTTGACGTTACTCAAAGCCTCCAGAGACAACTCGATGGCTTGGTTGAAACCATTCTCACCTCCATAAGAAACATCGACAATCTTAACAATCTTAGCAGTCAATCTGTTATCGAACAAATCAGACTTGGACAACTCGGTCTTGAAATCGGCAGAACCAGCCAAAATCAAACCAGTGACATTGATCTTGTCGTTAGTGATAAAACATTGCACAGCAGTCTCTGCTACCTTTCTGACATAGTTATGTCTCTTCTCGTCTCTCAATCTAGAGAAACGTAAGGCAGATTGACCACCTCTACCGTGCTTCTTTGGTAAGTCAACGGTGAACTTCATTATAACGTCTCTGGTGTTACCGGACAAAGTACCGAAAAGAGCTCCGTTACCGTCCATGACGATGAAACCGAATCTGTCGTCACTCTCTAACAACTCAGACAAAGCCTCGGTATGGAATTTGTTGTCACACAAATATAAAGATGTGTTGATCGGCTTGAAAGGCTCAAAATCAATGTTCAATTTCTTCTCCTTACCATCGTCTGTGAGCACGTCACCACAATAGACCACCAAACCATTAGGAGGGATCTTAGTATACAATTTCAACTTGGATTGAGTCGAGGTGATGGCAGACAAGACCGACAATCTATTTACTCTCGATTTGATATTGGAAGCAGTACCATATTCATCGGTTAACATCTTTTGGATGATCGAAAGTTGACCCTTTGGAGGGATGATCAAAGAGATCATAGAGGTACCGTTACCTCTTGCATTTTCCAAACTTTTGATCAATTTCTTGATCTTCCAGATCTCCACGTTCTTCTCAGCTGCTCCTTCAGACATTCTTGACTTCTTACTCAAACGGCGCTACCCTTTGTTTCAACACCTTCTTCTTCAACTTTTAGAGCAAAATTTTCCTCCTTAAGCGCTGAGAACGTATAAAATTTTTTCATTTGCGCGAGCAAAGTACGAATAATGGAACTTTACGCGATCAAATTTTTCAGTGAGCAAATTACAAATTGCAAATCGAATTTAAAAAAGTCGTGCACAGAGGCCCAACCGGATCCTGGGGGCTCCTGGATTTTCCGGCTCGCCCGCTTCATCTTTGGTACCGCTTAAAAGAAGGGCAAGACTACGAGGGCATCGATCTGGGAAAATGGTTGCTTTGAGAAAGAGAAAGGTCGAGAAACAAGGCGATCCAGCGTCTGATTCAGATTCGCTCTCGGATTCCGGTTCCGAAGGCGTCATTAAACCAAAGTCCAGAAGACCAAAGGAGAACGCGTTTACTCAGCAGAAGTTAAAGCTGTACAATCCTATATTGACGCCCAAGACGGTGATTCCGTTGTTCTTCATACTAGCGATTATCCTTGTTCCATTGGGCGCTGCTATGGTGTATGGATCCCAGCAGGTTGAGCAGCTTATAATACAGTATCAGGAGTGTGAAAATGAGGCCAGCACCGATTATTACACCGATGTTCCGGCCAAGTATGTTAAGTATAACTTCCATAAGGACATGACGATCCAACCTAAATGGAAATACGGCACTAATTCGTCCGAGACTGATGCTGATGAAGCCGGATTATGTCATATCCAATTCCAAATCCCAGACGATATTGGATCTCCAGTGTATTTCTTCTATAAGATGACAAATTTCTATGCCAATCATCGTCGTTATGTCAAATCTTACAGTGAAGATCAATTGACCGGTAAAGCTGCATCGTTATCTGATATTAAAGATGCCACTGGTCAGAATTGTCAGCCATTATCTCATGATGATGACGGTAATAGATACTATCCATGTGGGTTGATTGCCAATGCGCTTTTCAATGACACTTTTACTTATCCATCTGGTGTTAATGACACTTCTGAGGACTATGTTATGACCAGAGATGGAATTGCCTGGTCTGCCGACAAAAACAGATTCAAAAAGACCAAATATAAGCCTTCGGAAGTCGTCCCACCTCCAAATTGGGTCAAGAAATATCCAAATGGATACACCGAAGAAAATATGCCGGACATTTCGACATGGTGGGAGTTCCAAAACTGGATGCATGCTCCAGGATTACCAAACTTTAGTAGATTAGTGTACAGAAATGACGATGAGTCGATGAAGGCTGGAACATATGAGGTTACTGTTGGATTACATTTCCCAGTTCTTGAGTATGACGGTACCAAGCTGGTATTTTTCAGTACTAGCAGTGTTTTGGGTGGTAAAAATTCATTCTTAGGTATTGCTTGGATCGTTGCCGGATTGATTTGTTTCCTTTTAGCTTTCGTATTCACTTTGATTCATGTTTTACATCCAAGAAAGACGGGAGATCTTTCGTATTTGAGTTGGAATAAGGCTGATTCTCATATTGAGTTACCTGATAGTAAGGAGGAAACTCCTAGAGCTGAATTATAATAAAATAGTATGAGATTTTAGGGATTGTAGGGATTGTAGAGAACTAGAGATAGCTTAATACAGTAGAGTGGTGGAGGGAACTAGAGATAGCTTAATACAGTAGAGTGGTGGAGGGGACCAGAGATAGCTTATACAGTTAGTAGTGGACGGAACTAGAGATAGCTTAATACAGTTAGTAGTGGAGGGAGTAGTGGAGGGAGTAGTGGAATAGAGTAACCAGATCATAGTCAGATCATAGTCAGATCCAACCAGTTGCAATATTTGTGGGGTGGAATCTGCCCTAACAGATCCAGTCCTGCCCCTTCTTCCTTCTGCCCACCTCTTCTCCAGCTCTGCCCTTCTGACTTCTGCCCTTCTGACTTCTGCCCTTCTCCCCCTCTGCCCCCCATCTCCAAAATTAATAGTTTGCTTTGTTTACCTCTCGATCTACCCCTTTTTTCTATCAGCGCTTAATTTATCAAATCCAACTCATCTCTTCTTAATCTCCCCATCATCCTTTCGACTTCGCAATGGACAAATATGGAGCCAGAACTCCAGCGTCTACCTCACATCTCGACAAGAAGTCCCTTTTGAGTCGATATCGTGAGCATGACGACGATGATCTGTCCATAGATAATATCGAGAACGAATTCACCGATGTCACCACGTTGAAGCTCCAAGAGTCGCCGGTCAAACGCGACAAACAGCTGGATTTTTTGCATTCCCCGTTCCAATTGATTGAGAATCGACGTTCTGTGGGGGTGCCGAAGTTCGATCCGGCCAAATTGAGGCGTCTCCCCAGTCGGAACGCCACCACAACCGCGTCATCCTCGGTATCGTCCTCCACGGTATCGTCCACCGCGTCATCTTCATCCACAATATCCGCCCAATCACCCCATACTGACCATAACGCCTCTCTCTCACGCTTTAGAAACATCACGCCCTTGAATCTAGACGACTTAGAACGTTTTCATATAGACGACACGCCACTTCTGGGCTCGAGACAAAGAAGAAATCAAGAATTCAAAAAACCGTTAAGTAACCATCGAAGAATAACCTCTATTGAAGAGACAACGACACCCACGTTATCGAGTGGCCATTTCCGGACCCCATCCAACTCAAGATCAACGTCTCCAGTCAAGCAAATGATCTCCAAACAACAGCAAGTGTCATTGACTCCAGCTCAAAGAGCTGAAAAACATGGAGGTGGTCGTCCTCTTTCTCGGTCATACAGTACAGGAGCTGGAGATGACGCTAAGACTGCTCTTGATAATTATCAATTCAAGGAACTGCTTGGGAGGGGTGCCTCTGCTAGCGTCTACAGAGCTATTAACCTCCTGACCGACGCAATTGTCGCCATCAAGCAAATCGAAATCAATACGAAGGAAAATATAGAGCTAATGATGACCGAGATCCGTCTATTGAAGATCCTTAAGCATAAGAATATAGTCAAGTACCATGGTTATGTCAATACTGGAGAGACTTTAAATATCATATTGGAATATTGTGGAGGAGGATCTCTTCGGGACGTTTATCGTCTGAGAAACCATGGTCTCGAGGAGACTGAGATCATCAAGCATACCAAGGAAATCCTTGAAGGATTAAGCTATTTACATGAACAAGGAGTGATCCATAGAGATGTCAAGCTGGCCAATGTATTACTAACTAGTGAGGGGACCGTGAAATTAGCAGATTTCGGTGTCTCTTCAAGGGCAAATCATAAATCAAGTCTTGTAGTTGGAGGATCCCCATACTGGATGGCCCCGGAGGTCATTTTATTACAAGGAAGTTCTACAGCATCGGATATTTGGTCATTGGGGGCTACTATTATTGAACTTTTCACAACTAAACCACCTTACCATAATTTAGATCCTATGGCTCTGTGTCATGCTATTGGAATAGATGATGGACCTCCTATTCCTTCGAATTTATCGAGGCTCGCGAAGAATTTTTTACTGGAATGTTTCCAAAAATCTCCGGAATTGAGAATAAGTCTGCAAAGACTCTTACAACATGCTTGGCTTTTAGATTCTGGACGATCATTGGTGATACCTAAACGTAGAAATGGCAGCGGGTCAGCAAATTCGTCGAGAAATGACACTTCTGTGGTGACTGACATGACTTCAGCAACAATTTCTCTGACCCCAAGAGTTCTTGGTGCTAGAGTCATTAGTATAGATGAAAAAGAGAAGTTAGTTGGTGCCAAATCACCTTTCAAAGATGTCGATTCGAACTCTTTCAATGAAGACGACTTTGAAGATCTCAATTTTGATAAAGACTTACCGGCTAAAGGTGCTCAGAATTTCAAAGCGAATGACCAAATCCTTCAAAAATTCAAAGAAACGGAGAAATCCTCCGAATCAGATGAGACTTTTGGCGAGATAGCCGATCTGAGTCGACTCGTATTGGCTCCTACAGCTCTTCAAGCGGATCCATTCCTTAGTTTGGATGATCTCGACGAACCATTGAATGATTTGTTTGTAGATTCACTGCAAGCAAGACTTGTCACGAAAGTTGAATCCTCGATGGAGAAATTGGAGCTCAAAAACGACTCGTTGGTCCTGGATCTTGAAAATTTGCATTCCATGTTAACAGATCACCCATCATTGAGTAAAATAGTGGTCAGGAACCATGGGTTAATCCGTATTTTAGAATTATTGGGTGCCGATAACATCGAAAACACAGCATTGCATTGGTGTTTGAAGCTTCTCAATTGTTTAGTTGCCCATCATCCTCCAGCATTAGGCAACTTCTGTACCATTGGAGGTATCAACTACGTTCTCAGATTGAATGATTTCAAATACAACAAGGCCATAAGACTGGAAGTAGTGAGGTTTATTGATTATATATTCCAAGATTTAAGTGGTAGCACAATTCAGATGTTCATTTCATGTGGAGGATTGAAAGTGTTGAGCTTGCTAGTCGAAGAAGACATTCATCTGACATCTGAATTCGTCAAATGTGGAGTAAACGGGATTTACTCCATTTTCCAATGTGACTTACCTACATCCAAATCTGATTTCTGTTACTTGTTGAAGGATAGTATCAATTGGATACTGGTTAACATGTCGTATCTCTTTGAAATCGATCCTAAATTCCAAGATAAAGTGGTGCTGATCTTACATAGTTTTAGCAACTCAGAGCCAAGAGTTAAAACTTACATTGCCACTACGACACTCTTCAAATCGCTCTTCCGTAACTTCAAATTGTTACTGTTTTCGAACCAATTGAAAACTTTGAAATTCATCTCATCGCTTTCCTCAGTCTCCAAGAATTTAGATATTTTGGACGGGTCCAACTGTCTCTCATTCTTAGTATCATTACTCCGTCAATATTCACCTCCCAAGATCCATTTCAAAGAAATAGCCAATGCCATATGCCCTACGATCTTCAATTTATGTCACTTGAACAAAATACGGCAATTGGATTTGGTGGAACTTGATCTGATCTCATTATTGGTCGACCTTCTGAAAGTGGATCTCCCATTCAAAGATTTCATCTTACCCATTTTGGCAGAATTAGTACGTGTGAACTCAAGGACCCGGGCCAGTCTTAAACTGAGTAACTTTGGAGAGGTGTTGGTCAAATATTTGTTAAACCCATACTGGCAAGTAAGCTCATTGGATCTGTTAAAGAATTGGGTTACTATGGATCCCGAAGATGGGTTCGAATTATTGGTAGAGAATATAGAAACGGTTATCGAGCTGTTCCAATCAAGTTCTAACTTGGATTTCATGCAACAGTTCTTAGAATTAATCGGAATCAAATCGAGTATCAGTTCCGAATTCATATCTGAAAAACATGGTGATTTCATAGCGATCATATTCACGAAATTGGCCCAGTTCAAGAAAAACGCCATCATGGAATTGACCATCTTGAAGATCTTAAAGAAACTAATCATAGATAATACTCAAGACAAGACATTGGTGGCCAGAGTTAAAGGCCATCTCCACAAGATATCTCGTTTCGATGACACCTCGGTCTTAGTTACAGAATTAATTAGAGAGATCGAAAATATATAGACTCATTAAACGTTTTGCACTATTTACTTGTATTGTTCGATGGCCTGTTGTAATCCTTGAGGGTTTGCACCAACGATCTTACCAATACCATCCCCATCCTTGAACAACATGAAGGTTGGCATAGCAGAGACTCCATATTCCAGCAGGATATCGGATTGTTCATCGACGTTCACTTTCAAGAACTGAGTGTCTTGCTCGTATTTCTTCAGAAATTTCTCCAAGATTGGAGACATCAGCTTACATGGACCACACCAATCAGCATAGAAATCTATTACCGACAATTTGGAGTCCTTGGTGTGTTTCTTGAAGGCATCGAAGGAGGTGATCTCCTTGACTAAGGTACTTTGTAATCTTTTGGCACCCAAAGCTGGGGAGTTGTGCATCGTAGCACCAAATGCTCTAGTTAAGACAAACCTCGACATGTTATAGATGATAATAAAAAGGATAATACTTTCGAGCAATCCCATTAATAATCTGACAACTCCCCTGAATTTTTAGCTGAGAAATTGATTTGTCATCTCGAAGGATGGGTCATCAAGTAGTGTACTGACGATCAAAGTCCACATTAGGTATTTCCTATTAAGGAAATTTTCAATTTGCTCATTCGGTCCAAAGTTTAAAGCCGGGTAACTTTTCGGCTGTCGGTATTATTGCTGACGTTTGTCTCAGATCAAGAGACATGAATTGGATGGTGAATCAGTGGGTCGTTTCAGGTGGGGAAATTTGTTCTTAGTTAACCAATTGGCCCTAGAATACTGTTGTAGGTCACAGAGTCCCTGTATATTTCCTCTTTGTTGCTGAGAGGACTTCTCTCAACCTCCCTCAATTTCTCCTCCTTCCCCACCCTGCATCTGTCACATTTGAAGTACTGCTGCTCTGGAAAATCAAAAATACATCCAGACATAAACCACCTTGATAAACTAAGTAAACTACACTGACAACATTAAAAAGAACTGAATCGATAAGATATTTATAAAGTTTTGGATTTTGGATTCGTTAAAGGTTAAATAAAAAAGGTGGGTGAAGACTCACTTTCTGAACAACTTGTTCAAATCTCCACTTATGACATGCACTTGTTTGGGAATAGCACTCACGATCTCTCCTTGCTTGCTTCCCAACTCTTGGATGAACTGTGTAGGGTTCTTTAACAGCTTTGCTTGTAAATCTCTCAACTTAACGATGTCCTTTCTGACTGTTTCACGTTGCGACCTGAGTAACGATAACAGAGAACAAAGCGAGATGTACTTGACATCATTTTGTAGAAGAGCCTCTGGGCTCTGATTCTCTGGTTTTTGTGATGAGACAGACGAATTTACATCAGAAGCTTTGTTTTGGGTGTCCTTGGAATCTTGTCTGATGTGTAGGCCACCAGTGCCGTTTTCATCAGATTGGCTAATGACTTTACTCTCGATCTCGAGCTCTTCATTTGGAGAAATTGATCTGTCGTCTCTTATATCCGAGCAACTGGAAGGTGGAGGAGTATTATACGACGAAATATCCACCTCATTCTCCTCTTCATCGCTCAGCAATGTAGATAATGTCGAGCGCCGGGCCGACTTGGATGTGAAATTCTTATCTTCGTTATCTGAGTTAAAGGAAGAATTGTTCTCTAACTTGGTTCTCTTCCTATCATGAGTTGGGGTCCCCAAGTTCCCAGCTCCAGGACCAGATCTGACGTCTTTATTCAGAGTCAGCGAGGTGATCTGGAACTCCCCAGAAACCGAGCTCGAACTGGATCTCTCCAACTCGCTATTGAGCCTTTTAGGAGGTACCTTGACAGACGATGCCATTGATGAAAGTATAAAAATATGCAATAAGTGTCAATAACAATACAAAGCGCCTTGAATCCAACGATTAAAACACCCCAATGCTGTAACACCGCTCTAAAGTATATACTATACCTTCTTGCTCTAAGCTCCACTCCTTTTCCAAATATAAATCCGTCTGTTTTTTTTCCTTCAAAGTGGGTCAATTTTCGTTGCGGAGCGGAACTGAGAGCGGCCGATATTGCCACTGGAAATAGAAATTGGTTGGCGCACGACCAAATTGGGGGCTAGGAGAGAGCGTTACAAACAGGGGCTGTCTACAATACCATAATATATACAAGATTTATTCCTTAGGTAACGACTTAGAGTCTTTTGGTGGTTTGATCGATTTAGATCCAACAATCAGTTTGATATTCTTGATATCTTCGGCAAGTAATTGACCTTGAGCTTTATAACGCCAAGCTGGTCCGAGTTCTTTCTTCAATTTCAGTTCACCTTTCTTTATTCTCAGAGCCAGAATCTCATCTTTCTCTTTCAAAGTGATACCTTTTTCCAGTTCTTCCAGGGACTCTTTACCAAAGAGGTAATCGAAAACACGACCATCTCCCCAGAAGAAACCTTTTCTGTCGATAATCCAAGGAATACGAGAGTTGGCTTCCCTTAAGAAGAAGAAAATAGTGCTGTCAATTGTTCCATAGAATCCTCTGGCTGTCCAAACCTTGGACTTATGGGCCCTGTTCAAATCTTTCAATGGAATAGTGATGACAGGTGATGGACTAGATGGTAATAAAGGATGTGTAATGAATTGTATCAACTCCATATTTCTATCTCCGCTTGCAGGCTTTGAGATGTACCACATTCTTCTGATTAATCTTGTAGGTAACATGAGGAAAACGACCATGACCACCAATGGCATAGCTGTAAGCCCCAGAGCTAATGCGAACTGGAGGAAAGAGTTAATATATTGATGAACAATTGGTAAATCCATATTATTCTCCTGGAAAATATTCCACAGCAAGTTGAAAGAAATCAAACCGATATTCCAAGCATAAAACAGGAACACAAGAGCAAAACAGCCACAGAACACAAAGTATAATTTATGAGATTCCAGATCATAGATCAATTCAGGTTCCGGCTTAGTCTCCAACATATGAATCAGCTTCCCAAATGATACCCCATTATGACCCCCAATCTTTGGAACCCCGGGCCTTGGGAGTAACGTTGGAATTGCTTCCTTTGAGAGAGGGAATTTGGGGATTCTATCCAGTAAATCATTCCTCAAGATCTTTTCACCAGGGATAGAATCAGCAACGCTCGGGTTTACAGTCACAGATGACAACTTATCGCCCTTGTCACCACTTAACCCGCTATTGAGCCCCTCTTTTTTAGTCACCTGTTTATAACTAAGCGCGGTCATATGAATCGGTCTGACCGGACTCCACAGCCTCACCACATTTAACCCCACCACATTCCTCACACTCAACGCATTCAATCTAATCACTGGCCTCAAGTATAACATCGCCCCAGCCCTCTTTAATTCTCTCCGCTTCTCTTCAAAAGGATCAAAAATTTTCTCCTGTTTGATTTTTTCCCCCTTTTAAAGCAGAGCATTTTTTAGTTCAATTAGAATTTAAAAGGGGCAAGAGCTAAGAGGGTATCAGAAAGGGTGTCGAGTATCATATGTCGTACAACGGGGTTCACAAGAACAAGAAGAAGCCTATTATCAACAACGTGAAAAGTTCGGATCGTCGTCTTGCCGCGGGAAGACAACCAGCTCAGTATTTGACCTCTGTGGCGCTGACGAAGAGCCAGCAGTTGAATCTTACACCAGATGCCATTGCCAGGACATCGCTGATTTTGCAGAATTTCAAGAATGGGAAACGTATTTCTTCGTCCCCGCAACCTTTGGCGAGTCTGAATGGGAAAATTGTGACTGTTAAGAGAGAGGCGGGGGGTAAAACATGGGAAGATGCCTCTTTACTTGAATGGGATCCATCTCATTTCAGGATCTTCGTTGGAAATTTGGGTCCAGATGTCACTGATGAGGTCTTGTTTAGAGGTTTTTTGCATTATCCATCCATATCTAAGGTTAAAGTAGTGCTAGATAGCAAGACTCAAAAATCTAAAGGGTTTGGTTTTGTACTGTTCCTGGATTCCCAGGATTATATTCGTGCTCTTACCGATATGAATGGCAAATATATTGGTCAAAGACCAGTTCAATTGAAAAGAGCAAAGACCGAGATCAAGCCAATTGTTAAAAAGGTTAATAAGAAGTGAACTACTGTATCATTATAAAGTCATGTATATTATTAGATTATGAAACAATACTTAAATAGTTTTAAATATTAAGATTAAATAAGATGAAAGCGTACTGTAGACCCTTCTATTATGGTTCAGCACAATTAAAAATCAATAATGAAAGGAAGATCAAATTCTCAATTGCCCTACAATTACCAACCGAAACTCTCCAATAAGAAGTTAATCTCAGAGTTGGAGTTCTTGTTTTGCTCCAAGACTTGAACAACCTCGTATTTCAAGTCATCGTTGAATCCACTTGGACCACAGGCAAAAATAGTCAAATCCTTGCTCATGGAACAAGCAGCTTGGAATTCACTGTTAACCAAGTTTTGGAAGTCTGGCTTTCCAGTGACTTCATTGATGTGAGAACCGAACTCCTTCAAAAGAGATTCAACTTCACTGAATGAAGAGGATTCGGTGATGGTCTCGGCAGTGTCACGAGTGATTATGATGTCTAATTGACAGTTGTTCTTGATCAACCATCTTAATTCCTTCTGGAACCAAATCAAGTTCAGAGGGTTATTGATAGCCCAAACCAATTTACAGTTGGATTTGATCAGGTTGGATCCTTCAACGTTATCGGAGTCACTGTTTGGAGTAGTGTCCTTCTCGTTGACAGAACCATCCTTAGACAAATCTTCCTCAGAAGAAGAGATAGATCTTGTTTCAGCTGGACCATCCTTGAGAATGGCAGCCATGTGAGGGAAAACAGAAGTGATACCAACACCACCAGTGATACCCAAGAATAAGTGAGAAGCAGTTTGGCTGGCCAAGTGAGAACAAGAGTTAAGAAGACTGTCACCTCCGTATGGACCTTCGACCATAATTCTAGTCTTCATTGGAGTTTGGTAACCAACCTTGTTGACCAATTTCTTCAAGACCTTGGCAGTTACCCCCTTTCTCAGCTTGAAGTACATAACCATCTTACCATCGTCCTCTTCGATAGGAGAGTTGATGACGGTGAAAGGATGAGATTCCCAACAAAGATAGAATGGGTTCATGAAATAGATGAACAGATACAGACCTGGCTTGTAGGAAAGTAATTTTGGCTTCTTGATAGTGATCTTGACAATACCTTCATCGTACAGAGTCAACTCGGTTTCTTGGATACCCCCACTCAAGATGATTCTGGCAATTCTCAAGACTCTGTCAGCACACCAGATACCAACCATAGCCCAGACGTTGTTCATCCAAGCCAAAGTACGAAGATGGAAGTACATACCAAAGATGAAGAAAACATTGAACAACTTGTGGAAGATCAAGAAAGCCTCATAAGCGGCATCTCTGATAACCTTACCACTTTGGCCAATAAGTAAGAAACAAATGATAAGAGCCAGGATACCGTAAGGAACGTAATTGTCACTGATCATCTCCTCGGCATACTCATCAAGGACAACATACTTATGAGTCCAAAGACCTCCGTGTACCAAAGCTAAAATGGTCATCAGGATAGCACACCATCTGTGGAAGTAGTTGAAAGTACCGTAAGACAATCCGGTCAATGGGACGAAAGGATTGTTTCTGATACCAAATAAGTAGATACATGGGAACAAGTAAATCAGCATCATATCACAACGGAAACTGACCAACTTGATATTCAGGTTGAAAGTACCTTCAAGCTCAGCATTTGGTTGTTTAAGATCGTGAGAAACAGCAGCAGTAATAATACATTGCAGAAGGAAGATGGTGACAATAATTGCTTCCAGTCTTCTTGGGACTTGAATAGGGATCTTGCCCCACAAGTAGTGCAAGCCTTCGTTGTTTCTACCGAACAGAGCTGGTAAGGCCAACTTTCTCTTCAAGTAGTTAGACAACTTTGGGAATAATCTGATATGGAAAAGCTTTTCGTTAAGGTTGACAATAGAGTAGAAAGTAAGAACGGCAACCCAGAAGAAGATAAGACCCCAACCGAACCAAACACTCTTATAAACCTCATGGTAGTAGTCCAACCAAGAACTATAGTAATAGTCCAAACCGGTTTAGTTACCAATAAGTGGGCTGTAAACGACGGCAGTGACGTTAACGGAGTCGAAGTCGACCAAGTAGTCAGTAGCATTGTTATAACTCTCCTTCAATTCTTCGACAGAGATTTCAGTTAAACCTTTTTGCAAACAACGAGCCGAAAGATGTCTATAAGCGTGGGCTTGCAAATGGGTGTTATTAGATAATTGTTCGATACAGTGGGTGACAGATCCTAACCATGGCTGGTTGTTACAACGACACTTGAATGGAGCCGCTACACATCCCCAATTGACGTTATCAGCGAAATACTTGATACATGCCTCAGCTAAGGTAGAGTCAAGAGGGGCGATACCCTCGACACCCTTACTAAGTACCAACAAGGTAATTGGAAGTAACAGTGAGATAAATTTCATTTTTTGTTAACTAACCAGTTGAAGATCATCTAGCTAGACCCAAGAGAAGGGCAGCCACTTATTTATATAAGAAGAATGTGTAGATGCCGAAGATCGAACTTCGGTCGCCTGTATGGAAAACAGGCGTTTTGAGAAGCTCCTAAGCTCGTTTCCAGTTCCGAGTAATTTCGAAAGGGGGTTTTCTGCCCATTACAGGCTCCGCTCTCTTACGATCATTTCTTTTTTTAACTCATTTCCTTTCTTTTTGACCAAATTCTTGCTGGAGCGAAGCTGTTATAATGCAGAGTTTTATGCTGATGGAACTGATTACGAGTATAATTGAAAAATTCCTCATAGGAACACATCTAAAGTACTATTAGTCGGAGTCTTTTCTGCCCTTTTCTCCCTTTTTTTTGCGTGAGGTGCAGAAAACATTAAAACAATACTCCTGCAAGAGGAGAAACAATAGACTTATGCGTCATATTTTTTAGGTAGGGCAGATTTTTTAGTGAATCCTCAGAGTTTCGGCCACTCGACAGGTTTTCCATTGCTAGGTTTAACCGGCGGCTGTCTTCACTGATGCTTCTTTCTTGGAAAAATGCTTGGCGGATCCTTATTGGTCTTTATCAATAAGAGTGTCAGCGGTACTATCATTGAAAGTGCTCTATGGATCATTGGAAAATGTTGGACGAAACTCTAAACAGTGGGGCTTTGTCCGGGATACCATATTGAGGTGAAAGAAGCCCCCAGTATCTCCTCGGATTTATCCTGGTTAGCTTTCTGTCCTACTCTTCTAACTTTATGTACAGCTAATGCATGTATCTGCTTTGACCAAAAGGGCAAATATTTAATAGAAATTCTCATCAACAGATAATTGTTGTCAATTTTCATCCTCAACAATAAAAATACCAAGGATTAGAATTCGAAAAATTCTGGTTGTCGCGATTGAAGGGGTTTAGGTGTATGGTAATGCACTCCAGCAGTTGAGGGTTCACAGCTCTGGTTCTTAACTACGACAATTTCCTTGAAGCCTCAAGAGCCTCATCCCAAAAGATTCGATCGAGTTTGTTGGACCTGAAAATTTTGCCAGGGTATTTTTTTTGCCCTCTGACTATAAATAGCCCCGCTGCACTATTTCGTTACAGAAAACTGTCGTGCTGAAGATGTTTTAGATATCTGATTAAAAAAATTTTGATCTCGTTATTAGGGAGAAAAAAAATACTTTACTTCAAAGAGGGCTTAGAGATGTACCTTAATTTGATGACATCGTAAGCTATAATACGGTTCATGACAAAAGTCTTCTTAGATATCAAGATCTACACTACTATAGAGAGGGAGTCCTCCGATGAGTGAAGATTTCAGCTTCTGTCCTCAAATTCAACAGCCTAGACTTAAACCCGATTCCCAAATTCTCGTTACTTCACTATTGTTGCGCATAAAAAATCTCTTCCACTGTTGGCGGCACTATTCTTGTAAAAGCTTAAATTGGTACCTTTGCCCCTCGGAAGGGCAAATTATTTTTATCAGATGGACGGTGAAACCTTATTACAGGAGTGCAGTACAGGAGTTATTACTAAACAGGGGGAAGTTAGGCTTGGCGTTTTTCATAATCTTTTAAATCTACATGATGTACCTCCTTGATAATAATAAACGATTTCATTGGACCAAGGATCGGAGGTGGTGTTGTTACAAAGTGATTGCTTCAAATGGTTGTAGACGATTGCTCAGTCGTTAATCACTCATGAAGGCAGAGCAAGCAAATTAATTATTTCCTGCTGGATTTCTAATATTGCCCTATTCACGATTTCCAACAAAATTATTCTACAGGCTGATTTTTTCGGAAACGGTCCCGAAGTTTATAGTGAATTCATGCGACTGCAAACTCATGCGACTTGCCTTATGCGATGAAAAATGATAAAATTTAAAACTTTGATTGGATGAAATAATCTGTTGGTTATTAAGGAAAATTTCTCTTTGGCTACGGAGGCTGCAGCCGTGAAGAGCAATCTGCCGGGGCGGACTACTGGAGGCTACAGTTGACGCTTGTTTAATCTCCGTCTGTGGAGGAAAGTTCTATTTAACTATGCAAATGATGGGATCACCTCTAGTCCACGACGATCTGAAGTAATTTACCACATGAAAATGTTTCTCCAGAATAAATATCTATAATCTTAATGCCATCCAAAGAGTAAATCCCTTTCTGAATGGCCATCACCTCGAATTTGACCTCAATAAGGCTTTGAGGGTCCAAGGATTTAATGCGAATCTCATTATCCATACATATCAAGCCATCTGACCGTAATTTGTTCATGTTGTATGCACGCATCATTGCAAGCTGCGTTTGAACAAACGTCCAATCGTGGGCATTACTGTTATTGAAATTATGCGAGCTTAATGATACCGTTGATCTTGACTTGGACTGCGAGAGAAGTGGATTGTTATAGGGGATTTTTGGGACTTTTTTATCGATCATTGCATCTTTCAAGAATGAATCATTGTTCAACAAGACCAAAACGTTCGCTGCCTTATTTGATTTATTGATCAACTGTAGATGCAACGTAAATATTTGACCCAATTTCACGCTGTTTTGTCCAAAAAATGTAAATTTTAATCCGGTTAAAGTCGAGCCTTGAGAAACTGATTGAGTGCTGTCGTCTGTTTTAAATGATGTATTGCGGGATTGGTATGATTGAAGCTGAGATGTTTGTTTGGTAGTTCTTTTCTTCACTGTAACAGGGGTTATGTTAAAATCTATATTGGTGATCCATTTCATTTGGATCTGATCTGGCTCATTGCCCGATATGTCGTTCTGACTATTAGAGAACCGAGGAACCAGAGAAATCCTGATATTGAGGGGCTTCAAAAGCTCCAGATCAAAATTGGAATGCAAAATCAATTTATAGGTTAAATGAATGCTGTCTCGGTTGTTTTCAAAGACTAAATTGGAGACTAGAAGATCGTCAAACAAAGGTGTCACTTGACCATCTTTCAATTGTATATCGATACTCTTCACTAACACACTGATATCTTGCAATTTGAATGCGTCCTTAAATGATGACAATTCTAAGGTCAGTAAGATGGAGTGAGTACCTGACTCACCGGCTATTTTAGCGCTCTTCAATCTCATAACTAATATTGGGAACACCGGGAGTGAATAACGCAGTTTCAAAGAAATTGGATTAACAGATTTGGTTTGTTTCTGCTGCTCAATCTCAGACCGTTTATCCGCTCCACCATTGACAAATTGACAAGCAGTCAATGGCAAATATGGCTCAGAAACATCATTTGAAAATGTCCTTGAAGATATACCTTCCAATAAATTAGGAATAATCGTTTGTTCTTGTAGATCCTCGTGTGACGTATCCCCCGG
This sequence comes from Nakazawaea peltata, assembly GCA_001599355.1. Lineage (NCBI taxonomy): Eukaryota > Fungi > Ascomycota > Pichiomycetes > Alaninales > Pachysolenaceae > Nakazawaea > Nakazawaea peltata. Next base: position 487,287 of record BCGQ01000003.1, read on the forward strand.
AACAGGCAGAGTCAGATGAGCTGCAGATAATTGAACCTCAGTGGGTTGTATATTCAGTACTATGTTGACAATAATCTTAGGATGAATGATCTTACGTCTTGGATGAGTCACAGGGATGCTGAATTTCCAAATAAGAGTTGTCACACCCTCAATTGATCCTCCATACAACAAATCGGACTCATTAGAGACGTTGAAATAGCTCAATTGAAACCGTTCACGTGACGTCTTTGAGCTCTCTGATGACAGGATACTCAAGTCAATGAAAACAGATGTTCTACCCATCAAGCTCAGGCTCGCCACAGGTCCCTTCGACCCCACCAGCGGGTTCTTCAATACGATGTATCCTTTAATGATCTCGTCGAAAAAGGAGATCGATCTGTTGGGAACTAGTTCGATTTGAGTTAGGAATGAAGTCAGCTCCTGCTGCTCCATCGCCACTTCCGGCAACTTCGCAGAACTCAACGGGAAATACACATATAACTCCATCCCCTGGTCTATAAAGTCTGTCACCCTCAGCGCTTAGTGAATTTGACTCTTTTTGTTGTCAGGTTGGTGTGAGTATGGCGAGGCTTTATTTCGTAAATTGCTCTAAAGAAAATATAAAAGGTCGTGTATATTTGACCATGAAATTTTAGAACCTTCCTCAAGCTTCGTTGAAAGTGATGGAGAAGAGGCAAAAAAAAAGGAGAGAAAATCGTTGATTGGAATTTGATAGTTAGCGCTTAGATATAACACTAAAAGCAAGTATATTAGAAAGAAGGAAAGAAAATGTCAAACACTGATTGGGACTCTGTTACTCTTATTGGATCGAAGACTAGATCTGGTGGTGCCAGCAACCGTGCCACTGTTGCTAAATCATCATCTCAAATCAACGCCGCCATGAGATCTGGTAACGTTATCGCCACAGAGAGAAAGTTCCTGATAGGTAACACTAAGAGCGATCCTGAGGGACAAAGATTGGCTAAGTTGGACAGAGAGAATGACATTGCCGCCCCAAAGAAGGTTGATGTAAGTGTCGGTAAGCTGATTTCTAAGGCTAGATTGGAGAAGAAAATGACTCAAAAGGATTTGGCCACTAAGGTAAATGAGAAGCCTAATGTTATCAATGATTACGAGGCTGGAAGAGCTATTCCATCTCAACAGATTTTGGGTAAATTGGAAAGAGCATTGGGTGTTAAGTTGAGAGGTAAGAATATTGGAGAACCATTATTTGGTAAGAAGAAATAAGCTAGCTTAAAATGAACACTTATGAACTACTCCTGAGGAGTCATTATCCTTGAAAGTATGTAGAATGTAAATTGCGCGGGGATATGAAAATGGTGGGTGGTTTCGGGCTTTCTAAGTCTTTCTCTCCTTTTACTCATTTCTGCCCTTAATCTCTCCGTAATTCTCCCAGGCAATTGTTTCTTTACTTTTGCCTAAGGGTTTCCTGAAAACCTCCCTTACATTTTCCTAACATTTTCCCTTAGATTTTCCCTTAGATTTTCCCTTAGATTTTCCCTAACATTTTCCCTAACATTTTCCCTAACATTTTCCCTAACATTTTCCCTAACATTTTCCCTAACATTTTCCCTAACCTTTCCTTAGGTTCTGCCTTACATTTTAGTTTTTCCTTAAGTTTTCCCTCAAATTTCTTAGTGTTTTCCTTACTGTTTTTTCTTCAGAATTCACCTTTCCTTAGCAAAATTTTCCGCACTGAATTAAATAACCGCCCATCGAGACCCATCTACTCATCTTCAGTTAATCAAAAAGGAACATGGCTACGCAATTCATTATTGACCTTGGCATCACAGATGCCGAGACTTACAGTATCAGCAACAAGTCAGTCAAGTTCGACTCGGAACTGGACATCAAGCCTTACTTGGATGAGATGGCCAAATATGACGTGTTGAAGAAGGTTGACTTCTCTGGTAACACTATAGGTATTGAGGCATCTAAGCTGCTTGGTGAGCTGTTGTTGAAGTTCAAGGATACTATCGTTGAGATCAACTTCGCCGATTTCTACACTGGTAGATTGAAGAATGAGATTCCAAAGTCGTTGGAGTATTTGTTCTCATCTCTTTTACAGATGCCAAAATTACGTGTCTTGAATTTGTCGGACAATGCCTTTGGTTTGAATGTCATTCAACCTGTTGAGAATTTCTTAGAGAAGGCTGTTTCCTTGGAGCACTTGATCTTGTCTAACAATGGTATGGGTCCATTTGCTGGTGAAAGAATCGGTAAGCTGTTATATAAGATGGCTCAAAATAAGTTGGCAGACAAAGATGCTCCAGATTCTTTAAAGACATTCTACTGTGGTAGAAACAGATTGGAAAATGGATCTATCAACTACTTGGCCATTGGTTTGAGAAACCACAAGAAATTAGAACTGGTCAGATTGTATCAAAATGGTATTAGACCAGAAGGTATTAGTAAATTGATCTTGCAAGGTTTGAAATTCAACACTGCTTTGAAAGTTTTAGACTTGCAAGATAACACCTTCACTTTGAAGGGATCGGAACTGTTACTGAACTCTTTGGGTAACTGGCCTGATTTAGAGGAGATTAACGTAAACGACTGTTTGTTGAAGCCAAAGGGTTCATTGCTCTTAGCTGAGTCGTTATCTGAGTTGAAATCTTTGGACTCTTTGAAGTTGTTAAAGTTACAATATAATGAGTTAGAGTCTGACTCATTGAAGCTTTTGGCTGGGTCTTTAGAGAAGTTGACAGGATTGAAAAACATCGAATTAAACGGTAATAGATTCACTGAGGATGAGGAAGAAGTAGCCACTATTCAAGAACTCTTGGAATCCAGAGGTGGTGAATTAGATGAATTGGATGATTTAGAAGAACCAGATAGTGATGAGGAAGAAGAAGGGGAAAGTGACGAGGAAGAGTCTACTGAAGAAGAAGTCAACTTAGATGACTTGGAGAAGGAATTAGCCGGTACTTTGAGTGCACCAGATGCCAGTGTGGATGAGTTAACCGCAGGCTTAAAAGAAGCCACTATTTAAAGTAAATAAACTCACATGTTCGGATCAATTGTAGACCGATGAGATGTAGTTTCCTTATTAGGAGGATTTGTCCGTGTGCGGATCAGCATGTGACGCACCGAAAAGACCTTGGGAAGAGAAGAGCTGGATAAGCGAAGGGGTTTGAATGTGCGCCACACAAATGGGTTGGATCGGTAAATAGTGACGCACACGAGTCATAACACCCAAACCTTAATGACTTCGTTTCGTTTCGTTTCGTTTCCCCCATACTTAACAAGAGCAATTTTATGCCCTTTCCCCTTTTTGCCCCCAATAAAGAGGGGAAGGATCCCAAATCTTATCGGCGATGAGCCCCTTTTTTTTCCAAATAAGCGCGCAGCCCCCGCTCATAACCTCTACAATTTATTTTTTTGCTGTCTCGGCTCCTATTTTCGGACCTCTTCCTATATAAAGAAGGGAAAAATTGATGACAAAAATCAGCGAGACTAGAATTTATTAAAAATTTTCCTCGTTTTAAATATCTAATTACTATTTGAAATTACTAATTAAGTATAAGGAAGGACGAGATGTTTGCCAGAGGATTAATTAATCAAACCAGAAGAGTTGCTGCCACCAGAGTCATGGTTGGTTTGCCACGCGCCAACGTTGCCGCCGTTGCCGCCCCAATTCAAATCGCCTCCAAGAGATTATATCACCCAAAGGTTATTGACCACTATCAAAACCCAAGAAACGTTGGATCCTTCGATAAGGACTTACCAAATGTTGGTACTGGTTTAGTTGGTGCCCCAGCTTGTGGTGATGTTATGAGATTACAAATCAAGGTCAACGACGAGACCGGTATCATTGAAGATGTCAAATTCAAGACTTTTGGATGTGGTTCCGCCATCGCTTCCTCCTCTTATTTGACCGAGATCGTCAGAGGTTTGTCTCTTGAAGAGGCTGCCAAGATCAAGAACACCGCTATTGCTAAAGAATTGAGTTTGCCTCCTGTCAAGTTGCATTGTTCCATGTTGGCCGAAGACGCCATCAAGAGCGCCATCAAAGATTACAAAACCAAGAGACTGAGTAGAAAGCCAACTTTGGGTCCAGAAAGTGTCGCCTCCAAGACTGAGTCTGCCACTGCCACTGCCAACTAAACAAAGAGACATTCACCAATACCTTTTGCACATACATATACACTTTGATCTCCTTTGCTAGTTTTCCATATCATATATTCAATTCAATTCAACTCCGGTGTTTATGTTCACGGACTCTCAAATTAAAACAAAAGGTTCCTGTTATACTCTTTAACCACAGTTCCTTCAATTTTGATTCCGATGACTTCAGATGATATCGGAGATATGAGCGATTCGGGTCGGAAAAAGAAGTTTTTTTCCTGTTTGGGTAGTTATCTGATGGGAGTTTCGGCCGTAAGCTTGGACTAGAAAGCATGTGCTTGGTGAGATTAAAGGGATTCGTAAAGGGGCTAATGGGCTTCGTTTAGCAAGTGCCTAACCTCGTTTTTCAATTAGAATCCTTTTTATGATTTCCAACCTCATCTTGAGTCTATTTCATGTTTACCGGATTCCTTATCTGATGATCTCTTTATATGATATATAATATTTATTTAATCGTTTGTTTGAAATAATTGTAGTGGGGAAAATTATGAGGGATCAAGGTCTTTGATGATTCAGTAGTCCACATTCCTTCCCTCTTTTTATATACAATTGAATGCATCCCTGCCTCTTTCCTGTGCCTCCAATTATGACCTGATTTTCCCTGAATTTTAAAGGGTCTTTTTTTACCTTCCGGAAGGGTTTTTTTCATTTCGATTAGAAATCTTTCTCGGCAAACAAAAGTGAGCCGAACTTGCCACTAGGAAACTAAACCAAAGGAAGTCAAAGGAAGTCAAACCATTGCAATGACTCTCAGTCAACCAATCAACATCCCAAAGTGGCTCGAAGAAAACAAGCACTTGTTGCAACCACCGGTAAACAACTTTTGTTTGCACAGAGGTGGTTTCACCGTGATGATCATAGGTGGCCCTAACGCAAGAACCGATTACCATGTCAATCAGACTCCCGAATGGTTCTACCAATACAAGGGACATATGTGTTTGAAGGTAGTTGATGACGGGGAATTCAAAGACATCATCATCAATGAGGGAGAATCGTTCTTGTTGCCCCCAAATACCCCACATAACCCGGTCAGATATGCTGATACTATCGGAATTGTTGTAGAACAAGACAGACCTGAGGGTGTTAATGACCGTCTTAGATGGTACTGTTCTAATTGTCGTGAGAAGTTCCACGAGGTTGAGTTCTACTGCTCAGATTTAGGAACTCAAGTCAAACAAGCCATCTTGGAATTCGAACTGGACCTTGATAAACGTACTTGCAAGTTCTGTGGTACTTTAAACTACTCGAAGCCTCAATAATTATGTCATGAATCTTAATGTTTTGATAATATACATCTATGTAAGCTAGTTCAGAATTTACCATTGAATGCCCTCTTAAGCCAGTTGAGCAACTTGTCATACACTATAGTATTGGCATTATTGTAGTAGATCGAATGGTTACTATCTGGGAAAACATGTACATCGTAGTTCTCCACAGTATGACTATCGAACTCATCAAGTAACTTGTATGTGTTTTGGACATGAACGTTATCATCACCCGTACCATGCATGACTAAGAATCTCTTCAAATGCTTGAAGTTACGAATATCATTGATCCTGGAAGTCTCATACCCCTTCGGGTTATTCTCTGGGGTATCCATAAACCTTTCTGTATAGATGGAATCGTATAATAACCAGTCGGTAACCGGAGCTACGGCCATCCCGTATTTGAACACATTACCAGCATCGAATTCAAGTGTCTTTAAGGTCGAGAATCCTCCATAAGACCAACCCCAGATCGCCGTCTTGTCTGTGTTAATGTAACCTTTCTCTTTAATCAATGTCTGTGTTAAACTAGTTATATCACGAGGTTCCCAGTACCCGATATTCCGTGTAGCGAAGCTTTTGAATTCCCAACCTTTGCCTCCAGTACCTCTTGGGTCGAAGTAAAAGACCACCAGATCTAATTGAGAAGAAACAACATGCTCAAATCCAACATTGTACTCATTAGATAACTTCACAGACCCAGGGCCACCATAAATGTTAACTAACAATGGGTACTGATTCTTCAGATCGAAACCCGGAGGACGAATCTCGATATATTCAAAGGTCAAGTTATCCATAGTCAAGTTACCGTAGATAGTAGTTGGTAAGTCGAACTTGTCTTGGGACATCTTAGCAATGGCATTGTTATTCAATAATGGCAGTTTCTGATAATATTCCATAGTGAAATTGGTCATATGAACAAGCTTCTGGTATGGAATATCTGGACCTCCATAGTTAATAACAGCATGACTCAGTGATGGGTTGAACGTCACATCATAATAAGCTCTCTCATCAACATTTGTAAGAGGTTCAACTACAATATCTTTATCTAAGTTCAGCTTGAATATATGATGACTCAATGGATCATGAGCAAGTGTAGATACCACATAAACCTCATTGGTATCAGCATTATATCCATAGCTTTCTACAATATCGAAGTCTCCCATAGTGATCATCTGTACCTCATCAGACTGATAAGATGGGAAATACAGTAAATGATTATACCCATCTTTGACCACGATATCTAAGTAACCCAACTGCAGGTCTTTATTTAGAGCTACGAAAGGTCCCGGCTTCTCTATCCATCCCCCATAATCTTTCAGGTTTATTGTCCGAACAGTCTTCACCTCATCATCTCCTATGACATAGTAATTCACATTCATGATGTTGGATTCTCTGTCGGACTCTTTGAAGAAGATCACGTTGTCCTCGACAAACTGCAGTGAGTACAAGACGAACTCTTCCCCGAATCCTGAAGCAGGTAACTTGGAAGATTTAGAAGTCTTTACATTATAATTCACCAATGTAGGTTTAGGGTTTGGATAGCCTGGTTTAGGGTACAAAAGTTCGTCAATCATCGGGTATTTTTCATGGTCTGGTTGAACGAAGAACTCCAAATGATATTTAGGAACTTTAGAGTCATCCAATTTCATAAAGAGTAAATTTGTCTCATCTGGAGACCACCAAAGACTGTTATCATCTGAAAGAACCTCCTCTTCATAAACCCAGTCAGGTCTACCATTGAACATCGAGGTACTACCGTCATCAGTGACTTGAGATACCTTTCCAGTACTTACTTCAAGCACATACAAGTTATAGTCATAGATATAGGCGATGAAGTTGCCCTTTGGAGACCATTTAGCAGCATTAATTTTCAGATCAGGTTGGTCTTTGATCAATGGTTGGTATTTTTTAGACTCAATGTCATAAATCCAATAACGGGCCAATGAAGAATGTCTCCATATCTCAGACTTATCTGTAACTACAAGTACTTTATCCATACCACTATTAACATGAACAGAAGAAATAGACAGTGAAGTACCTTCATAGGAGACTTCGAGAGAGTCGAAAATCTTGGTGGATTTCGTTTCTGTCAAGCTATGGATAACATACGAACCTGATTGTCTGAGAACAACATGAGAATCCCCAATGAAGTCAAAACTTGCCTTGAATACATAAAATGATCCCATTCTATAGTCTGTCATAGTAAGTGATTTCTTAGCAGTCTTTGGTTTAGAGGCAGACTTAGTAGGACCAGCAGTTGCTGTAGCAGAAGTGAAACTCCCCGTCGTTGTCACCAAAATTGGAGTCAGATTCTCCCCTTTATTTCCACCATTCCCTCCAGACGTCTTACTACCAATAGAGTACGATAAAAGCAGTACCAGCCATAAGATGATCATCGCCAGAAGGGTGATATAACACTTTCTTCTATACCCATAACTCAGTTTGAAGGAGTCAAGACGACCCAGGAAAGCATTGTCCTGATCCTCATAATCCTCCTCCAAAAGACTCTCAGGGTCATCATCTCGTTTTCTCAACCTTTGCATCTCAGCTATGTCATTGACATCGTCAAAGATTGAAGACAGAAGTGAGTCGGTAGATTCTCGTCTATCTGAGGAGAATCCTGACAGTGACTGCAACTCTATTTCGACGGGAATGTCGTTGTTATTGGTTGTCATGTCTAATTACTACTCAATTCCCACCGTCTAACTTCTGATTCGATAGATTTCAACGACTAATTTTCCACCTCTTCAATATGGGTCTTATTGGGGCAGGGCAGGTAGGGAAAAAGTAGTTGAAATGGGGCCGATTCTGAAACAGGCGAGGAAAATCTGGGAAGAAGCAGAGAGATTGGGAGGGTATTAAGTGGGAGGGGAGGATTTATGAAGAGATATGAATATCTCGACAGGTCAAGAGGCCAAGATCAAGATATCAAAGTCAGAAGGTCAAGAGAAAATTTTGGGAATATTAGTTCTGTTATCCTCCTATCCTCATATCCTCCCCTTCTTATCTCCCTGTCCCTGCCCTTATTTCCTAATACGCCAATTATTTTTATTTCCTCATCAAGAAGTCTATCCCAGTATCTCAATCCCCACCAAATTCATATTCTGCTCACCTCTCGCAAAATTTTTGCTAAGAAAAAAATTTCAACCCAAACTAAAACCCTCTAACAAACGACCAATACCAGTTGAAATAACCCCATAAATACCATCATGTCCACATTATTCGACGACACTTTCCAGATCAAAGACGTCGACTCGGCCAGATATAACAAAGTCTCGCGTATCGAGGCCACTTCCACCACCTCCTCTGACCGCGCTACCAAAATCACTTTGGACATCAACTCGGAATTGTTCCCAGTAGTCACTGATGAGAGTTTGACCATCTCGATCTCCAAGACTTTGTCTTTGGATGAAGACGAAGACATGTCCCTGAATATATCCCAATCCTGGAGACCTTCCAAAGCCAACGAAAACTCCCTCGCTGACCAATACGATTACGTAATGCACGGTACCGTCTACAAATTCGAAGAGTTGGACAGTGACAAGATCAGCGTCTACATTTCTTTCGGTGGTTTATTATGTTGCATTGAAGGTGATTACAGAAACTTGAGTAACTTGAAGCAAGAGAAGGTTTATATTTTGATTCGTCGTGGATGACCTTATTAGATGTACAATATATAAAGAAAACAAGTGTCAATAATTATCTATAGAATATGTAGTGGTAAGCTATTGTCTTAAGTCTATTTCTTTCAAACCGATAGTACCTCCGAGTTTGTCGAAGTTGGCCATGTACTTGTCTTGCTTTTCTTGCGAGATTCTCAACAATTCTGGCCAGTATTTATCATGATCATACTCGAAATTTATATTACCATCGTAAGTGACATCTAATTGGTTTGGAGGGATGAACTTGGTGAACGGCTCATCAAATGCAATCTTTTGCTTGGTATAAGGATCGACAAATGGGTAGCAGATCTTTAAGAAAGCCCACAGAAAGAAAGGAATGTTAATAAATAATGCTCTACCTAATCTTTCTGGGTAATGGTACTGCAAAATATGTAACACTTGTTTTCCAACGGTGACAGATGGCATATTAGATCCCTTAAGAGCAACTTCAGGGTATGACTTGAAATCTACACACAATGCAAGGTTATCCTCACCTGGAGGCATGAATTTAATAACGGTTTCCAACATGAAAATCAAATGTTGAATCTGTCTGAACGATGGTTTTGTATTTTGTCTACCATTTTTTAAGAACAAACAAGGTCTTCCACCATTATCATAACCGAATATCAACTGTTTACCAGTCTCATTTTCAACGCTGATAGAAGCAGGATCTAACGTTTGGAATTCACCTCCAGCAATCCCGAAATCTCTTCTCCAAACAATTGTACTTTCGAGTCTCTTAATCAGATCGGCGATTTTCCAATTACAAGCACGGATGTAACGTAAGAAACAGTCTCTGGTTAACCACAGTTTCTCTTCTCTTGTTAATTTCAGTTTCTTAGACTCGTCTTTCTCCAGAATTGGCAACTCTAACGACTCATCTTGGAAATGTTCCAATACTTTGAGATATTCCTTCTCCTGTTCCTCTGTCAATTCTTCTCTCGGAACGATCTTACTTTCCGATGAAGGCTCACTTGGAGGCAAGTAAACTTTAGGACCCAATTCTTTCTTTGGTTCAGTTGTTTGCTTCTTTCTTCCAAACATCTTGACTCAATAAGCCTTGCACTACTGGTGTTGTACTGCCGCTGTTGTATTGGACCTTGACCGACGGCGTTTTTAACGTGCTCTTTTTAGTCTGATTTTTCACTGGCGCGTCCCAAGTGAAAAAAGTCCCTAAGCGAACGAGGGCACGGCGGGTTACGGCAATTGTGAGCGAGAAAACGAGAGGGAGAGAGGGAAACAGAGGGGCGCGAAGGCGCTGATCTGACAGATCAATTAGGGCAGAGCAAGGGGAAACGGAAGGGGAAACGCAATGTGAGGGAAGGGGGAAGGGGGGAAGGGTCACCAGAACAAACCCACACCATAAAACTCTACATCTCCATAAATAAAAACATATATATAAGTATCTAATCAAATTTCTTACGGTACATCTCAACTCCCTTGTCAAACAGTACATCCATGAACTCTTCAACAGGCTTATCAAAGAGATATGGCAAGGCTGGAACGATCGATAATCCAACGGCAACAGGACCCCAAGATTTTATCAGTGGGTTCTTCAGATTCTTGAAAAATCCTGTAGAGTAGCGCACAGCAGAATGAATGGTAAGCAGAGGTAATCCCATCGAAGCGACACTTTGGAAAATCCCTCTCTTAACAGCTACAAGCCTCCAATCAAGTTCTCCAGGGACCAGCTGCAGAGGATCGGCAGCTGGGATCTCATCCCATGGTCTTAACCCAACACGGTAACGGCCCTCCTGTTTCAATTTCAGTTTCCAACTCTCATAGGCCACATCTCCCAGAACGTAGGTCCAACTGATACCGTAACACAGTCTAATGAAGGTTGGCGATGCAACGTTTCTGAAACTCTCTCCAATATCAGAAGAAAAAGCAACATATCTATGAGATGCCATCAAGATGGTTCTCACTCTGCTGAAATAAGCAGCATAACGAACAGAGCTATCAACTGTATCTTCAGTTGGCTTCTCGGTGGTAGTAGTAGATGACATTTTTAACGTGTGAATGTTTCGCAATTCCTCAATCTCTCACCTGGAATATCCTCTTTATATATGAATTGCCCCTGTCAGAGATTTTTTCGTTAGTTGCAAATGGGGCAAAAAAGTGAAAATGCGTTGACTTCTCGGCCGAGTTGAATTCTAGAAGGGGGCGATTTTCCGAAACAGATCAGATGCAACGGCTAGCCAAGTGCAACGGCTCGCCAAGTGCAACGGCTCGCCAAGTGCAACTCACCAAACGCAACAACCAAGAACAACAATTAAACCAACCCACTACAAGACTAAAACTACACTAATTCAAACATAATCATACATTAATAACCAGTTTCATATCCTCTTCATTATCGAGCACATAACTATTAAAGCTCACTTTATGCGCTTTAAAGTAGCGATCTACTATATTTTTTGTTACAGGGCTGAAATTAATCACATTCAATGGGGTATCTTGGTTTATTTGGGCTTTGATGAGCAGATCAAGACACCCTTTGAAATTCACAGTGTTACTAGTCACATCCACAATCTTATCAATGTAAGTCTGGGTATCTGTGACCACCGAGCAATCCAAATTTGAGATCGCCGGAATCGTCAATTCAGTAGAATTTTTACCCACCACAGAGAAACATTCTCGTAATTCTCTCTTTATTGGTTCTAGTACTGTGTTATGGAAAGGGATCGAAACTTGAAGATCCACTTTCTTTCTCAATCTAAATCTTTTCTGTAACAAAGTAATTGCGTCAGCACATGCTCTTTCAGATCCAGAAATCACAACTTGCTCATCGCTATTAATGTTAGACACAGTTACTAAATCGCTCATCTCATCCCTCAAAACTTGTAAGAAGGGTTCAAAGTCTTTACGTGCTACCATTAAAACGAACATTTTATACTTTTCTGTCTTGTTCTCTTGTATTATCTGCTCCATGAGTTTACCACGTTTATGTGAAATGGCAATTCCATCTCCAAAACTTACCACTCCTTGTAAAACCAAGTTGGTGATTTCTCCCACTGAATGCCCGATGGTGTAGGTGTTTTGAGGGTGGTTGTACAAATCATTTCCAAATTGGGTTTTGACAATAATTCTTTGAATCTGATTCAATAAAATGATCAACGGTTGCTGTACGGAGGTCAGTTGAAGATCCATTTCGACACTCTCTCCTGCCAAATACTTCGTTATAGGAAGCTTTGTGATGTCCTCGGTCAACAGTATCAGTTGTTTGACTTGGGGGTCGGAACCGGCTAATTTTCTGAAAAGTTCAACTGCATCTTTAGTCACAATCCCTTGTCCTGGTGTTATTATAGTTGTGAGAGTTCTTTTTGATATTCTAGAGAACATGGTTGGCCACTTTGCAGTCTCCAAATGAAAGGTAAAAGATTTGGTGAAGGTTGAAAAATATGGATAGGGGCAGATTTTCCGAGGAATCGAAGGCCCAATTAGGTAAGAGAAGGGCACACAAATATCCCCAGATTAAAATACAGTAGTTAACTAGTCAAAATGGGCAAGGACAAGGGCAAACAAAGGGCAAGCTCATATCTACACCTAACTTAAAATACATTAATTGATTTATTCAGAGATCGGAATGAAGTTACCGACAATACAACTAGGTATATTGTATCTGTCACGTCTAATAGTAAAGCTGAAACAGCAGTTTTTCTTTTTTCTTCCATCTTTAGTCTTTAATTTACAACTAGTTAAGACCAGTTTTTGGGTCTTATCAAACAGAATGGAGCCGTATTTCTCCCAGAAATTGACACTTGATTCCTCACTCATTAACTCATAGATAGTCAACTTTCCATTCTTCAAGTCATCGATACTCACCTCGACCAATGAGGCAAATTCTTTGTTCCCACGGTAAATCTCTCCCGTACGACGCCAAAGACACAGAGGGATAGCCATCGATGTGAAGACTCTGTCATAATCTAACAACATTCTTTCGAAACTTTCCTCCACCAAGATCAAATCTATATCCTTCAAAGTCTTTGCGATGGCTCTGAAAGCCGGTCTGAACACCGATAACGGCTTCAAAATACGCTGTCTCGACGAAGGATTCATATGACTGTCCATGTATCGTTGTAAACGAGCATAACCTTCGGCATAATTATAAGGCTTCAACAACCCAGCTTCCAATTTAGCATTAATAACCTGCTTCAATCTCTCTTCAGGGGAGATCTCGGTGGTTGGGTCAGCTGCTGTCAAGAAGAATTTATCACGAGCATTATCTGTGATGACTGGAGTAACTTGGGCTGGTCTTTGCAGAACTTGAGATTGGACTGTGCTTGCATATGGAGACAGAGGGGATTTCAGAGGTATATCTTGAGGACCCAGCTGTTGAGGAACTTGTGAGTTGGGAATTACGTAATTTTGTAAACTTGCGTTGGACTGGAATTGACTCACTGGAGTTTTATATTGCTGTTGAACTTGGGATGCTCGGTCAAATGAGTTCAAATTCAGTGAACTTGCATTCGCACTCATTGTAGAATCGATATTCTGCAATATCGGATCATTATTCATCGTAGTCAAGAATTCTGGATCGTCGATCATTTGCAAGAACTCATTTAAAGATGAGAATTCGGAACCTGCATGCTCTGAGAAGAACACCGGTTGCTGATTCAAGTACAAAGATGAATGAGGAGCAGAAGAATCGGCGGTCTGGGCCGGGAAATTGGGTTTCTGTTCGGCATTAGGTACCACCATACTGACATCTGGAGCTCCGGGAGTTCCAGCTCTAGGAGTACTTGATCCAGATGAAGCGACATTCTCGGCGAACATCTTCTTCTGTCGCGAAGAGACCGGCTCGTCATAACACAAATGTCCTATATTTCTCTTAATACATCTTTGACACGGTCTTGATTCATCACAGATCATATGTGATCTACGACAATAAACACACGCGATCACCACCTTTCTCTTTTTCTTGGTCGAAGAGTCTTTCTCCAGTTTAGGCTTTGATACTGGAGATTCATCACTCTTGGAATGATCTTTGAAGAGGGACATCGAGACGGGAACATTTTCCCCACTTCCAGGCGCCGTTGTAACTTGGTCCAGTCCATTGCTTTCTCCATTGGGTGCTCCTGTCCCGGGGCTTATCCCGTTTGTATTTGACGACATGTTTCTCAGTCTTTTCACTTCTCGTCACCACCTATCACCAATACCATGCAAGGTTATGTTATTTTGCAATCAATTGAGATCAGTATCACCTCCTCGAACGTCTTTGGCGTTTGTTGGTGAGTTTGTCTGGGGTAAAATTTTTAAAACCCCGGGAGTTTTGCTTAGTCTCGGGGAAAAGCGAGGAGCAGGCGGGAGTTGGTGAGGGGAATGTAGCAATTTACGAAAATAACCCGGAGTTTCGAATGCACATGGAATTGACTATAAATAAGAGCGATCTAAGGTGATTATTGGGGGTGTAATTGGGGTGGATGGTGATGATTCTTTGGAAGGTGGAATATGTAAGAATTTGACATTTGGTGGGAGAGAATCGAGAGGTGTTTCTGGAGAATCAAATTCAAGATCGTCATCTTCGTCACACGACGATACCGAAAGTGGTGGAACTAAGCGAGTGACAGGTTCATTATCAGACTCGGATGACATCGAGCTGTATTGTAGTATGGAATTTGGATCAAGTGAGCTTGAACTAGAAATTGTATGTAAAAAAACAACCAAATCAGCTCGTCTTTGCTCGGATATATGCACTATATTTTTCCGTAGGAAGAAATCAACAAGTATGGACTCGTCTATTTGATCTAATTCTGATCTCGTATAATGTTGTAAATATGCATTCCAAAGCAGTTCAAATTTTGCAAAAGTCAATTTGTCACCTTTAAATTCACAATGCTCCAATAAATTGGTTAACAAACTCAAATGAAGCTTATTTTGTTTAAGCTTCTGAAGGAAACCTTGGGTCATCTCAAAGCATCAAGTAGATTTGATCAAATTCAACTCAACCAATTTCAAACTAACTCAGCCAGACAACAACCTTGACTTTATATAAATTTTAGTCCCTCAAATGATCTTGGCACTCATCAGTTATCTTCCGCAAATACTGCCTACCTAAAATGTTACATTACCAGAGCCATCTCATAAGATTTCCTAATTAGGACATGGGCTGCGCTTCTTATCATGAAGAATGACAAAAAGAGATGCTGAGCCCTGCTGAGCCACACAGCAAAATAATACAACATGAAAGGTCGTGTGCAGTCCTAAATATCTATTCTCAAATGTACGCAAGCATCTCAGTAAATTCCGTACCACTCACTCAAATTTTTCCCTCATTGCAAAAATTTTTCACCTAGCGCTAACTGAAAAAAAATTTTCTTTCATATTTTTATTCAATTCATTAGAAAGATCACGATATCATCGATATACTAATTATACAAAATGGCTTTCGCTAACCCAGTTAAGACCTCTGCTTACTCCTCCCGTTACCAAACTCCTTTCAGAAGAAGAGCTGAAGGTAAGACCGACTACTACCAAAGAAAGAGATTAGTCGCTCAACACAAGGCCAAGTACGCTTCTCCAAAGTACAGATTGGTTGTTAGATTCACCAACAAGGACATCATTGCCCAAATTGTTTCTTCCACCATCACTGGTGACATTGTTTTGGCTGCTGCTTACGCCCATGAGTTGCCAAGATACGGTATCAACCACGGTTTGACCAACTGGTCTGCTGCTTACGCTGTCGGTTTGTTGATCGCCAGAAGAACTTTGCAAAAGTTGAAGTTGGACGAGACCTACACCGGTGTTGAGGAAGTTGAAGGTGAGTTCGAGTTGACTGAGGCTGTTGAGGATGCTCCAAGACCATTCAAGGTCTTCTTGGATGTTGGTTTGCAAAGAGCCACCACCGGTGCCAGAGTCTTCGGTGCTTTGAAGGGTGCTTCCGACGGTGGTTTGTATGTTCCACACTCTCCAAACAGATTCCCAGGTTGGGATATCGAAGGTGAGGAA
This sequence comes from Nakazawaea peltata, assembly GCA_001599355.1. Lineage (NCBI taxonomy): Eukaryota > Fungi > Ascomycota > Pichiomycetes > Alaninales > Pachysolenaceae > Nakazawaea > Nakazawaea peltata. Next base: position 503,293 of record BCGQ01000003.1, read on the forward strand.
TTGGACGCTGAGTTGTTGAGAAAGTACATCTTCGGTGGTCACGTTGCTGAGTACATGGAAGAGTTGGCTGACGATGATGAAGAGAAGTTCAGAGAGTTGTTCAAGGGTTACTTGGCTGATGACATCGATGCCGATGCCGTTGAAGACATCTACACTGAGGCTCACGAGGCTATCAGAGCTGACCCATCCTTCAAGCCAACTGAGAAGAAGTTCACCAAGGAGCAATACGCTGCTGAGTCCAAGAAGTTCAGACAAGTTAAGTTGACCCGTGAGGAGAGACAAGCTAGAATTGCTGAGAAGATTGCTGCTTTCAAGGCCGAGAACTAAGTTAATTAACTTCTTGTATAGTAGCAGTTTAATAGTGATATTTAACTTTTCGAAAGTGTAGAGATTAGGAGATTAGAATGGAGAACAACCATCGTAGAGAGTAACCTTGGAACTCTGTGACCATGATGAGCAAAATACTAATTTTAAGTTTGAAGTGAAAAAGGGGCATAATAATGGAGAATAGGAGATACTTTGTGTAGGGCAAGAAGGCAATAAGGGCAAGAATACGAAAAGAAAGCCAAGAGTGTAGTGAATGTAACAATTTTCAGAGTGAAGTGTACAGAGAGGGCAGAAGGCAGAACTAACAAAAGATTATAGTAGAGAGAAGTATAAACAGGAGTTAAATAGGGCACGGTCATGCTAAGGAGTATAGTTGGTAGATTGAGGGGTAAGAACAGAGGGGACATAAACAAGGAGACATAAACAAGGAGACATAAAGCAGCAGACATCAATTTAATTAGATTTCTTCAAATGTAGCATTATATGTAGTTTATGTTGATGGTATTTTGAGGAGTTGATTTTATCTATCACTTTTCATCCTCTCATTTCTATGCCCTATAGATCACCCCTATGGGCTACCTTTGTGTGCACTTCTAAGCACTTTTCTGACTACCTCGTTTTCTGCCCTATTCTCACTATTGTGCCCCAGATTCTTTTTTGTTGCCCCGTCACCGCTTGGCATTAACTCCGTCTCCTTTTTTCGTCTCCTCTTTTCGTCTCCTCTTTTCGTCCCCTTTTTTTCCGTCTTCTTCTCCGTTAAAGACGCCAAATCTCAGCAAACTACGAAAGTGTCCACATGGGAGGGCAAATTTTTACGATTTTGAACTCATTTGTGCCCTCTCCCCCTCTAACTCACACTCTTTCCCCCCCTTTCCTCTTTTTCCTCCACTTTTGCCCTCTGCCCTCGTTCCCTACAGCAAATAACGTCATAAAAACTCGCTTGTCTCCTTGATTGAAAAGGAGGCGAAACAAGAAGGAAGCAACGGCGGTATCGAATTGACCTGAAAATTGATGCCACAACCAACCGATCCAAACGCTAATCCACCACCGGCTGATGTGCCCGCCATTGGCGACTCCATTGGTGATGGCATCGGTCAGGATTCTGTCGCCACAACACTCCCCTCCTCAGCCCCTTCACATCCCGTCATTTCCACGCTGCCTTTAGACTTCGACTCAGGTGTTTCGAATGGTGATGTTGACTGGTTGTTCAGGGGCAAGGCAAGTAAGAAGCTCGCGAAGAAGAAGCCGGAGTTGAATAAGGATTTGAATTTGAACTTTGCTAAACAACAGCAGCAACAGCTGCTGCTGAGGCTGAGGGAGTCTCAATTGACTGAACTGTTGAAGGGTGCTCGGCCTGATGCCAATGGCAGTCCTAATGGAAGCGCCACTGAGACCGCCCAGCTGAGCGCGCAACCAAGCGCCGGATCAAGCGCTGGTCCAAACGCCACACCAAAAAAAGAACCATTAAAACCCGCCCTCATCAATCCAGTGGCGTCTTCACAGCCACAATCTTCAGCCCAACTGTCTGGCTCAGACACCATCTCGGGCGTATCCGGTTCTGGCTCCGGTTCGGGTGTCTCCGGTTCCACTAACACCACTCCTACTACTCGTCTGAGATCTCATAGTGACTCGGCTAAATCGTTATCGATCGGTAAACAAAGATCAACCACGCTGGCCGACTCAAAATCTCCCCTCTCGAGCTCTCTTCCTCGGCAACCGCAAAGGAGATCCACTGATGGAGGTTTCACATCTATTAGTCCCTCATCTTCTTCGGGTTCAAACCCTCTGACTACAGGGAAGAAGAATTTATTCAGTTCTATTTCATCTAAATTTAAGCCAGTTGCAGCATCGACCTCTCAGCCATCGTCTAATGAAAGTTCGAATGGTTCTGGGTCTGTAAATATAACGCCTCTGAAAAAGACGGCACCTTCATCTGCTACTGGGTCTGTTCCAGCTACTCCTCCAGAACAGAAAGGTTTATTTGGGATTCGTAGAAGACTTAGTGTTTCGAAGAGTACTCCAACACTGGCACCTGTGACACCTAAGGCTGAGCATTCAAGTCATTCGGGCCATTCAGGTCATTCAGCTCACCCAGTTCATTCAGGTCATTCAGGTCATTCAGGTCACTCAGCTCATTCATCCCACTCAACCTCAGACTCCCATCATCAAAATACCACACCAAAAACACAAAAAACTCCCTCATTCAACTCAATCAAGTTAAAACGTGTCACTTTCGCTTTAGAAAAGTTAACTGATGACCCACAACAACAAATCCCAAGTAGAAACCCTAAGAAAGGTAACGTTTTAGTTCCAGAAGATCTTTTAGGTGAACCAGCAAGATTGTCGATAGGGATAGCAGACTCAAATAACAGTGTCCAGTCAGGCAAACGTCCTTCTGTAGATAAAGATGTCTTGAGAATTGCATATCAAGCTCAAAAAGAGGCATTGATCGAGTCGGAGAAACATGCTCAGGAACTGCATCTTGCTGCCCAAAGAATGGCCAAAGAAGTAAGTTCCTTCAGGTTCAGTAAATCTTCAAAGCAGAAGGAAGATCCCCAAGAAGATGAGGGTCTGAATTTCATTCATACTCCTCTCAATTTACACAACATTGATAACCCATTACATCATCATATTGATTATTTTGGAGGAGAGACAGAGACAACAGAGCCAGATCATGCAAATACTTCACCTGAAACTTCTCAAGATACTCCTAAAGATCTTCCATTGGAAACAGTATACACCAGATGCTGTCATTTAAGAGAGATCTTACCCATCCCAGCAACTCTTAAACAGTTGAAAAACAAATCCAAACCATTGACTGTTCTCAAGATGTTGAACCCAAAACCAACTCTTATTGATATCTTGTCATTCTCTGACTTCTTAGCGATCATCCCAGTGGTTACCTTGATCTTTGACAATGTCACGATCGACACTGAGATGCTCAAGATCATTCTTTCATCGGTTGCCAAGTCGAAATATTTGGAGAAATTGTCATTGAGAAATGTAGCTATTGATCTGGAAGGTTGGCTTTATCTTTGTAAATTCCTCACAGTTTCAACTTCACTTATCAAATTGGATATTTCACAGCAAAGAATTAAGGCTGATACACCAAAGAATATGCATCGTTCAGAGATGAATTGGGACTTGTTCAATGAGGCTTTGATACGTAGAGGAGGACTCGAAGAGCTCGTCATCAACGGATGCAAACTCACCGATGAAACTTTCAAATCTTTGATCGAAAGTGGAATCTCCATCTCCACAAAGAGATTGGGTGTAGCTGCTACAAATTTGAACGTCACCAAGTCGGAATGTTTAGCTTCATGGATTACTAAAGATACTTGTACTTGTATTGGTATTGATATTGCATTTAATGATATGAGTAACGGGCAAATGAAACCGTTCATTGACTCATTGAATGAGAATACCAAGTTGATGTTCTTCTCATTGAATTCGACTAACGTTTCTGTGGCTGATGCTGAGCTGATGATCAAGAAACTCTCAACATTAAAGAATTTGAGATTCCTCGATCTTAGTAATATTCCTCATTGTTTCCCTGACATTATCAAGATCTTAAGTGAATGGTTACCTAAGTTTCCTGATTTGAAACGTATTCATTTCGAATTGGATGAGTTGACGGCTCCAGAATTAGTTGCCATAGCCAATATTTTACCTAAATGTAAGAGTTTGATCCATGCTTCATTCCTTGGACACAAAGATATCGAGTATGCTACTGCTGTGGCTTTATACAGTGCCATCAAACTCTCATCAATCTATACTTTGGACATTGATTATGATTTGATTCCTGAAGATTTGTCTTCCAAGATTGCTTTATATCTTATGATCAATATGGAGAAGTCTATGAATAAGGACTTGGACTTTGAGTATGAGAGAAGTGATGAGGAATTGATGTTCGATGGGTCCTTGATCACCCAGGCTGCTGAGAATTTGTTGGTGAATAAGGCGCCGGAGCTGAAGCAACAACCACAGAAACGTACTGAAGAGTACTCTAAGGAAATCATCACTAAGGCATTAGTTGAGAAAACAACCAGAGTTCGTAAAGATATTCACAAACAAATGGATAAATTATTCGACCTAAGAATGAAGGGCCAATTATCATTAGAAGGTAAAGAGACTTTGATTAGATTCTGTTTATTGGATAGTTCGCTTGAGAAAGTGGTAAGTATTTTCGAAGAAGAAGATGGGGCACCTGAGACTCCAGCAGTATCTCAGATTGCTCCAGGAGTTGGCGCAGAAGAGCATATGCATAAAGTTTCTTCAGATATTTTAGAAGCTGGTCCAATTGTATCACCTAATGTGACCACCACTGGGCCTCAAAATTCGTACTTCCCAATGTCGATCCCACCTCAAGTTGGATCCACTGAACAACCACATTTGGTCGTCACAGACTCCAATAAAGAAGGTGAAGATGTGCCTATTGATCAAAGTACAGGAAGACCAGTGTTATTCAGGAAACTTTCACATACTTCTGAGCATGCAAAGAAACAAGAGGAAGAAGAAGGAGAGTTCCATAAATGGGGATTTTTCATCCAGAATTCGTTGTTCCCAGACTCGAAAAAGGCCAGTAGTAGTCCAACTCCAACTCAACTGCCTGTCACTAATCAAAGTCCAGCTCAACTGCTGACTCCAACCACCGTTAAAAAGTTGAGCATCTTACCTTCTGGACAAGAATTAAGAGAGATGATTTTACGGGCTAAAAGTTCTCAGAAACTTAATGATTTAATCGATAAATTCAATACCGATCATAATCAAGATATCAAGATTGAAGATTTATATAATACACTTATTATCCAGCAGCAACAACAGCAAGGGGACGAGACTGGGGAAGCATTGGATCCTGATAATGCTCGTCTTTCATTACTGACACCTCCATTGGTCTCAGCTACATCACCTCTGTTTGCACCAGGATCACCAAGGTCGATTAATTCATTTGAATTGGATGAAGCTTATGATAAATTATTGAATGAAGTTGATAGGGTGAGGTCACATAAGACATAGTATAGCACACCGACCAGCACAAACCACCATCTCCCATTTCCCAATCCAAATTCCTCTACATATTACAGTCCATGTCTGTACTCCTGTATATCACAACTCTACTCTCATTTACATCTACTCTCAATATATCACAATGCATTAATATGGATTAAACCTTCTTTTCAGCTTCATTACCTTAATCTTCTCTTGATCTTCCTTGAATTTAGCCAACAATTCATTCATCTCCAGCTTCTTACGTTCTCTAATTTGGAATCTATAGAAATCTTGCTTCTCCTTCTTCTTCATCTTCACCTTCAACTTATCCATCTCGTAGTTGGTTTGGGCTTTAAGTTTACCCAACACACCACTCTTGGTCTTTCTATGCGAGCCCACTACTAAGGTGAAACCGTCTTCATCGACGATTTCTCTCATATTTTGAAGCTCTTCCAGGTTCAGTTGCTCTTTCAATCCAAAGTCATACATATCTTGGGAAACTTGTTCCGATAAAACTGAGGCATTGAGGAATTCTTGCCCATATAAAAGGTCAAAGTATTGGATACCTCCAAAGTTTGGGTCATAAGTCCAGGATACGGGCTTGGAGCTTGTCAGCAGTTTCTTCATAGCACTGAATGCCATATTCATAGCAGATTTATCCACAAATGTGATTAAACTGGTTCCTCTTGGTAACCCGAATGATTTGACTGGCTCTCCATTGGTCTCACTTCCCTCAGTTAACTTCAGTAAATCGATTCTGGATGATTGGGTGAGATCGTCGTTGGTTTCCACGGATTCAACCACAGGTCCCGTGCTTATGTTCTGGATGAAGGTTCTTATTGTTTGAAGCCCAGTATTGATGGGTAAATTGATGGCAAAGATGGATCTGTTTGCCTTGTCGAGCTCTTCTTTGTCTTTGGAGTTTATGGAATGTTTCTTCATATAAATGTAGTGAGGAGTTGGTTTTTTCGACCCTACATTTGTTGCAGGGAGCGACACCTCAACTATGGTGAAACCTTTGATTTCTTTTGGTGGCATTATGAAGATGGTGTAGTGGTTGTTTCGGCTACAAGATTCCACTAAGAGTGTGCACTACGAGCTGTCGCTAAGATTTTTTATAGAAAAATTTTCGGTTTTTCTTCATAGTTAAAATTTTTAGCTTGATGCGATGGGGAGAGGAGGGAGGGAGGTAGGAGCGGGGAGCAGCGGGGCAAGGAGCAGGGAACAGGGAACAGGGAACAGGGAGAGGTAGTACGGGGTGGATATGGTGAACAGAATAGAGGGGACTGATTGAGTTTGAGAATTCTGTTGGCCTTGGGTGTGAGCTAGGTGGTTCTTCTGTTTAGTGACTGCTCTGGAAATACAAAATTCAGCTCCCGCTATTATATGAGCGGAAAATGGCCCCTTTCTTCTCATACTAAGCCCGTGTAGCGTAATGGTTAACGCGTTTGACTTCTAATCAAAAGATTCTGGGTTCGACTCCCAGCATGGGTGCTTTTTTTTGCAATTTTTTTACTCCAAATAAAGAGGGAAATCGGGCAATGGGGGTGGAATGGGGGGTGGAATAGGCCAGGATGAACTAGAACCAAGTACACAACACCAGTACGTACATATAGTACCAGTACCAAGAACGCCAGTACCCAGTACCCAGGCCCAATTCCCAAGATAAACTAGTGAAGAAACATTACAAATCTACATCTTTTAATCTTATTAAATACATTACGACTATTCATTTCAATCTCTCAATCCTCTTATCTCCTAAGATATGGCCTCTGAGATTCAGGAACAGGTTGAGCAGCATTATTAAAGATATAATCAAAGTTAATAATAAGCTCAGATAAAATATCCTCCTCAACATTGAAATTAACCGAGAATAACATAGTGATATTATTAATGTCCATCTTGTTGAACTCTTTATTGTCTATTACCTTGATCAAATACTCCAATAACACATAGAGGACATCTCTATTGATAGCCGGAAGGATACGAGTCAAGTTTTCACGGTAATATAATGGCTTTTCCAGAGTGTTAGGCAATCTTTTCAAAACAGCAGCCAATTCTGGTGTGATGACACTTTCTTTCAAGCTTCTTAAGTATCTTTTCAAAAGAGTGGAGATCGAATCAACATCCGGTGGAGTTTCTAATTCATCCAAATCCACATCGTAGTTACGATTGAACAATTTATTCAAGAGGTTGATTTCTGATGACTTACCTGTTAATCTGAATATTCCTTCGGAGTAAATGGCCTCTTTTCTTTCCAAGTAATCGATACATCTGAAACAGATCGACGGGATGAGTCTACCTTTGTATTCAGTAGCCGATAATTGAAGGGCTTCTTCTAAAGAGGCACCGAACAATTCTGGTTCACTCGAGAAAGTGGGCTCTGGACTGTAAGGTGTGAAATTGTATGAGTTATCTATATCATTGGAGAACTGTGTTTGCTGTTGTTGATATGATTCTAAATTAGTCACCAGTTCGAGATTTGTAGATGTCGTGAGATATTCGGCTGTCTTTTCAGGGCTATTGCCCTTATTACTCTTGTCTTTCATTTTCGAGAATAACCCACCTAATTTCCTACTACGAGGAATGCTATTAACAGTCGACAGATCATCAAATTGTATGGACTGCGACAGAGGTGTCGATGGGAATTCGCTTGTGATCGGACTATTGATCTTGGAATTCGAGTATGAATTATTAAATTTGGAATCTGGTGAATATTGAACATTACTAGATGAAAGTGACGTGTTCGATGGCATTGGTTGTCCCATAACATTACTGACCTTTACAAGGGCCTCTAACCATTCAACTTTCTCTTCGTACGACTCGGCACAAAGCAAGATTCTATTGTGAGATGATGATAATACATTCTTCCTTGGTTCCATGAATGAAATAGCATGCTTTATATCCTTTGTATCTTCTTCATTGACTAATTTACATTCCAAAACATTAAGAATTTGTTTCTTAGCGGTGAGTTGGTCAGTCATCTCGAAACTACTTCCATTCACAGCACACGAATTGACTCTCCATGAAGAAGCAAGTTTATTTGTCACTTTACGTAACATGAATCCCTCTTTTAATACATTCTCATTGTAATCAAATTTGAAAACAGGATCAGTAGAAACAAACCGACAGATAGCCAACGAAAGCAGCTTTGGTTTGATCTTTAATTCGAAAAGCTTGTAGAAATAGGTATTCAATAATTGTCTTCTTTGTTCGACAGATGTAGGCGTTGTTTTCAGGAAGGCAGAATAATCTGGAAGAGGAGAAAGATTGAAGAAATGCGGTCTCACCAAATTATCAAATTCTAAAAGTTGGGAGTAAGTTTTGGAGAATTTGAAGATCTCACGATGTTCTCCAGAGCTTTCAACGAGGAAACAACCGAAAGTGATACCTGGATCATCTGGTCTACGTTGAGCTGGAGGGACAGATCCATCCACGACACTGACTGTTGAGATTAAAGTCGTCTCTAAATCATTTGGACGTACCATTAAATCTTTAAGTTCGTGATCCTCAAAGTTATCAAAACGTCCGGCTGCATTGGTGGCCGGTGTAGCAACTGCTGTACGAGGAGTTGCCTGAATACTTGAAGGTTTAGAGTCTGGGAATGTCAGCGATGAAGGTGTGAAAAGCTCCGATTGAGTAATGACAGCAGAATTGTCTTGTCTATTTTGAGATTGGAAATAAGTCTCAGACGGCAGTTTAGTAGATGAGAAACTCGTCGATCTCATCAGAGCAGATTGGAATTTGGCCTTCAGATGCGAAGATGCTTGATCGGAGACAGGAATCAGGATCGAAGACGTCGTTGAAGCAGCCGTGGAAGCACGTGAACGAGTCTCTATAGCATTTTTCACATGTAATTTCCTGTCCATATATTTAACAACCGAGTCGACATCAGCTTGAGACCCGAAAGACGCAACTGAGTCACGGAGATTATCACCACTCTTCACAGACTTCACATTATTGTTTCTAGTACCTCCAATTGGAGAGAATATGAACTCCTCCTCATCATTCAAATCATCAGTGCCTACTGGAGGAGTGCTAATTGAAGCTGAGCTCAAATTAGCAGGGTTAGACTGGTTTCTCAACGGGGAAAGGGAAGGACCATTTCTATTCCGAAGAGGTGACAAATTCCGTTTAGGAGATGATCCCCACACCATTTCCGATACAGGTAAGTTGATATATTGGGCCTTTGAGGGGGACTCAGGAGGTGTCTGATTATCGGAGAACCTGAGGGAATAATCTGAGCTTGCGACAGACTTTCTTGGTGACAGTTGAACAGATATGAGAGGCATTTTATGGTTTGGATTTCTCAGTGGAATGACTTCAGGGCTGGTTTCTGATGGTATTTCTGAGGAGATCAAGTCTGAAGAGAGGATTTCTGCACTCTTGGCTGAGTTCTTGGTATGCTGAGAGGTTGTGCTAGTGATAGTATCATCGTTGTCGGCTGTAATATCAGGGGAGTCATCATCAACATTGAGATCAGCGGCCTTAGCGGTCTCGGCAGGCTTGAAATCAGCAGTTACAGCATCGGGGCCAGTCACAGCAAGACCACCATTCTCAGCGCTTCCATTGATTCCACTCAGATCCTTCGGTCTATCCGAAATAATCGTCTTATTAAACGCCTGGTGTATTGGACTGCTAGCATTTCTGAACAGCGAGCGCGGTGGAGGATCTGATGGATCACCCAAAGACGATGGCTTCCCACTCAGCGCCAGCCCCTTCTGAAGGTTATCAATCTGAAGCTGCAAGTTGGCTATCAATTTATCCTTCAGGTCGATTATCTCCTGTAAAATTCGCTTATCGGCGGCTAAGATTTGATTCTCTTTCTTTAAATTGGCGATGATATCGGGCTTGGGATTAGGCGCCGATGTAAAGGGGGCCCTTTGGTCGGCAGAGTCCTTCGAATTGACGCTCATAATCAATGGGAGTCAACTCTACTTCGATTCTCTACTTGTTTAACCGTCAATCCCGCGACCTCTTAATTATTACCGGTGGGTATGACGCGTGGTGTTGTTCTTTTAATAAAAAGGGAGAGGGCGCTCGAATGAATTTTGCCTTAAAGAAGGGGAAGGGAATTGATTTTTTGCTGATTTGGGAAGTGCGTTAGCGAGGGGGAAAAAGGGAGAGGTGCAGGGGCAGAAGGGGAGGGGCAGAAATGGAGAGAGAGAATTGGGGGATGGAGAGATGGAGAAGAAGAAGAGATGTAGGGTTGTAGAGCTGAAGAGATGTAATGGTGCAGTAGGAGAAAGATGATGATGTGGGAGCACGTGCAATAACTCCCACTCATATTATCTCAATAACCAACCGTCTCTCCACCGTCTCTCCACCGTCTCTCTTGTTATTTTCATTCCTTCCATGTGGTTAGATCTGCCCTGCTCAAATCTGCCCCTTTCGAGGCGTCTGAGACACCCCAAATCATACCTCAAAAAGGAAGTAAATTATTCGTAAAATGCTCCCCATGATCTAAAATTCTACTCTTTTTTATAACAATTCGTTTATTATACACTATTAAACTCCTTCATTTCATAGAAAGAATATGATTCTTCTCTTCACGTTCATTTCTAAGTTGTTTCCTCAAACTTGCAACCTCTCTACTTAACCTAGTATTCTCATCGTTTGCCAGCTCTAATTTCTTAGACCATTTAGCCTCGTATCCTTGTCTCAACACACTAACCTTCTGTTCATGTTTTTTGGCATATTGATGATAAAGATCTTGTGCAAGGGTCTTCAATTTAAGATCGGTGGCCTCATCTTGATCCCCTAACTCCTTCTTCAAAGTTTTGATTTTTTGTGTCAATTCTTCATTTTTGAGTTTTTGGTCACGTGACTCGTTTTCCATTCGAGTCTTTTCTTTCCTCAATTGACCTAACAGGGATTCTTTCAGTTCCAATTCCAGGTTCAGTTTTTCCATCAGAGATTCGTACCAATTGACTTTTTCTTGAAGAGCTTCTATTTCTTGAGATCCATGAGTAGTTGAGTCATCTAATAATTTCTGTAACTCGCTGACTTGATCTCTCCAGTCCAGGAGTTCCGAGGTTTGAGATTCGGTCTTGCTTCTCAATTGAGAAATCTCATTATTAAGTGTCTCAATAGTAACCTCATTCTCTTTCAAAGATTTGGTGTACTCTTGCAGTTTCTCTTTCTCCTCGTATAATTCAGCCTTAATCTCACTTAATAATTGTAAAGCGGTCTCTTTCTCTTCAAACAAGTCATCTAATTCCTTCATCTTGGTTTCCAAAGATGTTTGAAGTTCACCAATCTCCTGCTGTTGTTCATCAGACTGTAATTTAGTCAATTTGAAGTCTTGGGTGATCGACTCGAGGTCACTTTTTAAGGTCTGTTCCAGTTCACGGATCTCGGCCAATTCCTGTAATGTATGTTCTAAAGAAGATTCCAACTCAGAACGTTCAGATTCTAATGAAACAATACGAGATTGGCTATCTTCTAAAGCTTCTTGAGTTCTGTCTTGAGAAGCCTTGATTTCTTCCAATTGGTTAGAGAAATAAGTGATTTGGTTTTCAGCTTCCTCTTTTAACTCCATCAAACTACTAATTTCTACAGTCTTTTCTTTAACGGTTACTTCAAGACTCGAGATGTTGGATTCCAGAAGCTCAAGTTTGCTCACAAGTTCTTGATTGTTCTCTTTTTCAGCCTCCAAATTAGATTCCAGTGTAATCAAGTTCTTCTCCATGTAACTCAACTGCTCAGAATAGTTGTTGAGTTCATTTTCATACAGAGATATACGGCTTTTCAATTCAGATTCGGTCAGATCTTTGGCCTTGATCACTTTATGAAGTTTTCTGACCTGATCTTCAAGAGATAAGACTCTCATTCTCAAGATTTTCTCCACTTCCAGAGACTTGTTTCTATCAACCTTCATGGATGTGATAGTGTTCATCAAATGATCAACACGAGAGGCATAATCATGGACAGACTCATGTAATTCCAGAATAGTGGTGTTCTTCAGTTCTAATAACTTCTGAAGATCTTCCAATTCTGTACGATGATCGTTCTGTAAATCCTCAATTTGTCTCATTGTGAAGGCAGGTTTCGAAGTAGGAGAACATAAGATGTCATCTTTGTTGAAATTTGAGTATCCAAGAGTTGGGATCCGTTCAAAGTCCATATTTTGATCAACTTCATGTAAGGATTCTTCAGCTAAAATTGTATGAGCATCGATATCTGTATCGTCATGAGAGATCAGATGAGAATTGTTGCTGATATTGGCCAATGGACTGACGATATTCTCAGAGACATCAGGAGACTTTGAAGAATCCAAAAGCAAATGACTGTTGTCTATTACTCTACTTGTCTGTTCATTACTTGGACTGGCAGCAACAGGCTCAGTTGGTCTAGAAGGGGTCTTTATAGCGGAATCATCGATTCTGACCCTCTTAGCAGAAGCCGTACCTGGAGCTGAAGTCGACGAAGATCTACGTTTCGAGGTAAGAATTGGTGTATGAAGGATCCCCAGATGAGTATTATGATAAGCTTGGATCTTGGATGGAGTGGCGAAACTGTTGTCCTTTTGCAGGTCATCGTCAGTTGCCAGATGATTCTTCTCTTCAATGGAGTCAGTAATTTCCAGCTCCTCGATGATATCGTCCGATTTAAGGTCAGCGCCCTTTAATTTGGAGTCCAAATCGAACTTCAATTTACTCAATTTGATTGGTCTCGAAGCAGTTGAAGGACGTGGACAAGTACGAGAGAGCTGCGAAGGAGATTGGCCATTGATGGCGGCCAATGGACTTCTCTTAACAATATCGCTCATCGAATTTCTTCTATTTGGTGACTTCCTGACCGAGTGTTTATGGGATAATCCGTGGGGGATTTTAGTGAAATTTTCGGTCAATAAGATCTGGTTCTCTTTAGTATCATTGGACATACTAGAGGATGATTTTGGAGGACTGAAACTTTCAGCCTCAGTAATGAGTTGTTCTGTGTCCATTTGAATATCACTGTTTGAAACCTCTTCTTTGGGAATGACTTGTTGTTTGAGATTAGTTTTCAATTAAGGTTTGTTTACATTTGCAGGGGGGTTTGGCGTCGCGCGATCGTGTTTTAATAAAGCGCTGACGCGATATTTGGGTGACTGTGCACGACCATGCCACTATGTCAGTATTAATCGTAAACTGCTATCCATTAGTCGTGCAAACATTTAGTCGTGTATATTGTACCAAAATAGCAGAAAATTTTTCGGCAGGAGTATAAATAGCGCAAGAGTCCCCTAAAGACGGAGGCGTGATTGATTGGGAGCTATTCGAGGAATTGGGACTCGAAGTCGGTAATAAGGTTATATTTAGAGTTAGGGATGTCGAATGCTGAGGCGGTAAGTTGATATTTGGTATTTGGGGGAATTTGGGAATTGATTTGTGTGATTGAGGTTAGGTTTTTCAGTAGAAAATTAGTGGTGTGGACTGGAGAGAGGAGAGACAAGGGAAGAGGCGAGGGAGGAGGCGAGAGAAATGACGGTGATGGAATAGATCATGTCTTTTAAGACTCAGAGCAATGCATTAGATCTTGATGAATGAATGTTTTGGTTGATACTTATCACACAGATCATTCCCCTATATGGAATTATTACTAACAATTACAGGCTGCTATTTACGCTGATATCATCGAAGATGTCATTGCAGAATCAAGACAGGACTTTGAAAATAGTGGTATCGATGAATCAACTTTACAAGATTTGAAGAAAATTTGGATGGAAAAATTAGTACAATCACAAGTCGCTGCATTCCCATGGATGAATCAAGTTGAAGAGGCTCATAATACAGATCTTGGGTCATCTGGTCTGAACGGCATTAACAATGGTGGTGTCGGATTATATGGAGATGGAGGTGTGGTGAATGTAGTCTCCGAAGCATCTGGTGATTTGAGTGCTCTGCTGGCCACGGGTCTCGAATATCCATCTGTAAGACACGATAATGGTGTCGATACCGGCCTTGCGTTGCCTACCGGGGGTAGAATAGTCAACCAAGGTGATGCAACCTTTGAATTGACCATTGAGGCTGAAAATGAGAAAGATGTGGCCAAATTCATGAAGATGTTGAAAGCTCAACGGAAGAAAAATAATAAGAAAACAGTGATTAGTCAGCTGGATGGATTGATGTCTGATGAGGACGACGATGATGATGACGATAATGATCTCGGATCCGACGATATCAATTCGGATCTCGATGACAGCGATTCATTGGAGTCCGAAGACGACAGTGACGATCAAGAAGGTAATATCATCTTGTGTTTGTATGACAAAGTGCAAAGAGTCAAGAACAAATGGAAATGTAACTTAAAAGAGGGAGTGGCCAGTCTCAATGGCAAAGATTACACTTTCCAAAAGGCAACTAGTGAAAGTGAATGGTAATATATTAGTAGATGATGTATAATTTAGATAGCCTTCTGCAAGCTTGTTGCAGAGTTATGGATCCATAATAAACCTGCTCGGAGATAAATTTCCCTTTTTGGTAATCTTTCTCGCTTTCGTATCCTTGTGCGCATCAATCAGATGTTCTATTGTAAGGCTCGCATGCCGAGTGTTTAAGTGCAGTTTTTAGCAGCATCCGAGTATGGACTGGAGGGGGCAATCTTGGTGGCTTTGTTCGGAATTGTTATTAGCAATCATGAATTTATTGAGCAGCTATGATAATCTGAGCAAGATCTGACGTCAGTTGTGACCGTTTTCGCAAATGATTCTGGTTTTTGATGTAGGTGATCTGCAATATTTCTCAAGTCTTTTTTAAAGTACGGCTATTTTTCCGTTTTGCCTCTGCCATTATTTTTAATATAAGAAGGGAGATTGGATTGATTAATTTGTAGGTTGAAAAATATCAAAAATTTGAATTGAGTTCATTTTTTTGAATTGAGTTCATATTTTCGTAGTTTAAGCAAGTAGTTTAAGTCATGACAATATTAGCTGATACAGATTTAAGTCAATATAAGAAAGTTTGGGCTACATTGCTCACCAATGCAGCTTATCTGAGTGGATTGATTGCTTTAGATTATTCATTGAGACGGGTCAATTCTAAATATCGTATGTTGGTATTATATACGTCTGAGCTTCCGGATGAGGTTCACCGACTGTTAGATAAAAGAGGGATTTTGAAGAAAGAAGTTGATTATTTACTTCCGACCGAATCAAAGGACTACTCGAATGATCCAAGGTTTAATGATTGCTGGACGAAATTGGAGGTATTCAGATTGTATGAATTAGAGAAGGTTGTATTTTTGGACTCGGATATGATTGTGATTCAGAATATGGATGAATTATTTGATGTTCCATTAGATCCTGAGAACGGTAGTGTCTATGGTCTGGCTTATGCTTGTGTTTGTAACCCTTATAAAAAGCCCCATTATCCAAAGGATTTTGTCAAAGAAAACTGTCCCCATACTTATTACACCGATCCGACTCATGTTTATACTGGACATGAGATGATGAATGGTGGATTGATGGTACTTTCTCCTAATGAGAAGGTATACAATAGAATACGAGCCGTATTAGAACAGCCGGAAAGAACTACTAAATACGATTTTGCCGACCAAACATTGTTGCAAGATGAATTCCAAACCAATTGGACCCCCCTCTCGTACAAATACAATGCGCTTAAAACTTTGAGCTTTGCGCATTCTGACATGTGGCGCGATGACGAAGTCAAAAACATACATTACATCATCAGTCCAAAACCTTGGAATATCAAGGTCGAGGAAAGGGATACTTTCCATGATGAAACAAACACTTTCCATTGGTGGTATAAGATCAATGATGAACGTGTTGCCGATGAAAATGCCAGAGGTATCTCTGATGGCTTTTAGATTTTCACCCTCCTGCAGCATCTGCTGCTAACCCCTTTCTTCTTATATAAGAAATATTGTATTCCGCTCATTGCTTTTTCCGTTGCTGTAAGAATTGTCGCATTTTGCCTATGTTCATGGTGAGATTCGTAATATGCTCATATATTACTTCCTGTATGGTTTCGTAATCCGCTCACATGTATCCCCTTAGAATTCCCCGTTACGCGCACTGAAATTTGCTTGCGCTTTCCCTTTTCTCGTCTTTGTTTTTGTTTTTCGATAACACCCCCAAATAAAGAAAGAGCGATGTCTTAAAGAATCTGTAAGTTTGGTAGTACGAGTGATCTGCGATGTCTTTTATGGATATTAGCGAAATTGAGGGGCTTGAGTCGGAGCTTTCGGTTCTCAGTCTTGCAGATGCCGATTTAACTGCCTCTTCAGAGATCGAGGTCCCTCCGTCATCGGAGACTTCCGATGTTCGCACTAGGCTTCTGACTTTGAATCCAACCTTTTATAAGTATTTGGTAGCTCACCAAAATTTACTTCAGTCATTACAGGCACAGGATCGAGTACTTGTGGTGTTGTCACCATTGTCGGTGAAGCATAGTTTTCTGAGGAAATGGGCTAGTAGACGTGAGCTAGCTACGATTGTTGAGAGACCTCAGCGTTTGCTTGCTTGTTCTATTGGAATTGGAGCGCTGTACTCGTTGAACCCTTCATATTATCATATTTTGAGATCGGAGACAAGGTCATCGTTGAGTTCCAAACATGTCGTTGACATTCATGGTAAAAGTTGGGGTCCTAAATTACAAGAAATGTGTCAGAATTCCACTCTGAAATTGGAATCTCATCAGTTAGAAGTGCCCTCCAATTGGCCTACCGGTGATATATATTTGAATTCAGAGACAATTGAATCACTTGAGGGTGTTGTTGGGTGTGTTGAGAATGCTGTTGACAAGTTATTTGCCGGTCCTTCTCATAAGGCCATGGTGATAGTGCGGCCTCCTGGACATCATTCTCATCCTTGCGCTCCATCTGGATTTTGTCTTATAAACAATGTCCAGATCGCTATTCAGTACCTGTATTATTCACAAAACATCACCCATGCCGTTATTTTGGATATTGATTTGCATCATGGCGATGGGTCACAGGAGATTTGCTGGAAAAGAGGTGGGTGGAAAATCGAAGATGATGAGCCAGAAGAGGGAAGTGAATTCGACCAATATCTCAAAAAGGCTCCACTTGAAGGTCCAAAAGTTGGCTACTTTTCATTGCATGATATAAATTCTTATCCTACTGAACTGGGTGTGGCATATAGTGACGCAATTAAGAACCTGTCGACCTGTGTAATGAGTCACGATGTGTGTATTTGGAATGTCCATTTAGAACAGTATCAGACAATGGAGGAATTCACCGATTTGTACCATGATAAATATCGAGATATAATTGTAAAAGCTCTGCTGTTCCTTAAGAAGGCTAAGGCGGAAGCTGGAGAACATTTCAAGCCTTTAGTAATGATCTCTGCTGGGTTTGATGGTAGTGAATTTGAAACTACTAAAATGCAAAGGCATCTGGTCAATTTACCGACTTCATTCTATCACACTTTCGCCAAAGATGTGAGCTCTACATTTAACTTGTTTTTTCCAAATATCAAGATCTGCTCTGTCTTAGAAGGGGGTTATTCTAATGAACTGTTATGTTCTGGTATTTTCTCTCATTTGAGAGGATTAGCAGGACTCACTTGGGATAATGAAGCCTACGGGACTGAGAGAACAGTCAAAGAACTTGTAAAAGGTTGTAAAGGCAATTGGACACCACCCAAATTACTGAGCAATATGAGTTGGGCAAAGGAAGCCATTCAATTGGGCCGTGCTTTATTGCCGGAGTCCATTATAATGGCCGAACCTCTGCCTCTCTCTGTTTCTCCACCACCAGACGATGGGTCCACAATCTTAGATAGACTACGTTCTTCTCATACAAAATAACTTTTATTTCTAATAAACTATACTGGAGATCAGCCGGAGGTTGATTCTCTATTCAAGTCCAAATCCAGCTCCTCTATATTCTTGTCTCGTACACTGAGGTAGGGATCAGCTATGTAGTGTTCACCTAAGAGACGCATCCGCTCGTCTCTCCAGTGGTTCTGATTACGGTCTTTATCTATCACCTCCATAATTATAGGGTCTTCATTGAGTTCTTCCTCGGCATCTTCAACTACATTAATAATACCACCTTCACGGTCGAAGATTTTCTTCATCTTCTTCAGTTTGAAGTTGAGAGAAACCTCGGTGTTCTTGCCGATTTGATAGCTGTTGCCCAGAATCAAATCTTTCAGGACTAACTCACGAGTTCTTCCTAAGGACTCGATCAGCAGTACACGTTCACAAGTCTCATCAAGGAGCTCATTGAACCCAGGTTGAGAACAAATCTCATGGAACAGTCTCATCATTGGAACTGAGTCGGCACGAACTCTCGAATGAGAATCTATAGTAAATATATTCAACAGATCGTATCTTTGTATGTAGTCCATTCTGGTCATGATTTGATTCAGTCTCCAGAGGGGTAATTCCGGCAAATGGTGGTGATCTCTTGGGATAATACCTTTCTTGAGTCTTTCCCTATCTAAATTTACCAACTCACGAGCCAATAAGAACAGAGAACTGGAGAATTTACCACTTTCCATGACATCGTCGTCCATATCTTCACCAAGTAAAGTACATTGGTTCAAAAGCCATGTCTTTTCACGGTCAATGATATCATGGCAAGCTCCAATCATGTCTTTATGACCTGCTACGTACGCTAAATGTTGTGGTCTGCCACCTATTAATTGAAAAATTGTCTCCAGTTTAGTCTCGTCGATATCTTCATTAAAAGATTTACGTCTCAGATGCCTCAACAGCTCTTTCAGGTCACCTTTGGAGAGATCACGGACATTGATCACTTCGAGACGAGTTCCAAGTTTCTTCAATCTCTCATAAAGCCAGTAGTCATCACTGTTGAAGATCATAGTGACAAGACGAGATCCACTGAGCAGTTCTGCCTTTTGCTGCAATAATTCTACTAAATTTACACCTTCAGGGTCATCTCTAATCAAATGGGCATTATTTATGACCAAAATTAAAGGTTTACCTGTTTCTCTTACTCGTTTTACAGCTACTTCTTCCAACTTGTTAAACAGTCTTTCGATATCCAAAATCAGAGTGGTATCTCTAGGGCCTCTGATGGAGAACAAGGAACCGATATAATCTTCATGATACTCAAAGTTAAGAGCACGTCCTAACCTAATTCTGAAGATCTCAGGGTCCAGATGGGCATCAAGGAACGTACAATTCTTTCCCCCAGCTTTCCTCATCAGCTCTAAAATCATCGAGGTTTTCCCGGTACCTTTTTCACCGATCACCAAGAAATACCGGCCCATGATTTCACCACTGATAATCTCATCTAATAGATGTTGCTGAGATCTCTCTACCCACTCTTTGCCCTCCTTGTTGGTACGATTGTGCATCGTCAACTCGAACAGAGGATCTCCCTTGTCAAACAGTTTCTCCATTTTGGATATCACATGCAGCTTGTACAGTTTGTGATACAGCAATCCTGCCGCTCCCAAGATGAAGAGGGAGGCAAAGGTTATACCGGCAGTTTCAGTACATTTCACAAGGAACGAGGTAAACTTATCCCATCTCTCTTCACGCTTCTTCTGCTTCTTCTCTTCCTCTGTTGGTTCCTTCTTTGGAGGTTTATGGGATAGACGCTGATTCTCTTCTTCGAGCTTCTTGGCCTTCTTCTCCAGCTTCTCTTTCTCCATCTCTTGTTCTTGGTTATCCAATTCCTCGAGAATATCAAATGGTAAGATGGGGTTTATCCGTGCCACAGCCGTGCCTGAAAAGCCTCGAGCCATCTTGAAATGTGGGGTAGATCTCAGTATTTGGTAGGGCGATTTAACCCTGGCTACCAGCAAGAACAGTCTTCTAACAATCATTGGTCAATTGAGTCTAGTTGATAGTATCTTGAAGATCCTGGGACTCTTAACTAGGATATATCTTCGGGCCCAGATGCTCCTCTCCGACTGAAATTCATCAAGGGCATAGAAGTTGATAAATTGCTCGGGTATTTATATGAAAAGCTTGGCAGTGTGTTCGGTTAGGAGAGGTGGACAAGAAGAATTCACGGTTAATGCGGGGGTGGAAGAGATGAGGAAGAGTACGGATAAGGCGGGGATTTCGATGCTGTTATGGTGCGATTTCGAGACACATTACGGTTAAGAGAGGGATTAAGAAGGATGCAATGAGACTCACAGAGATTCAAAGAGACTCAACCTAACTGGATTCAACTCGGGTAGATTAGATGAACTAACTGCCTTCCATCTCATTGTCTACAACTATTAAATATGGTATGATTTTTTTGATTTTATTTAGTGCTCCAAAATGGTCAAGTTACCAGTGACGACGACATTCTCCAAGATAGAACCGTTTGGAATATTAATTCTTTGACCATCGGAACAAACGATGATGACAGTACCCTTCAATTGGACATTCTTACCCAAGGTGACATTACCAGTGATGGTTAAGTGATCCAATTCCAAGATCTTTGGCATGTGAGGGATTCTTTGTTGGAATTCTTTGACCTTCTTGAAGTGAGAACCCAACTTGATCAAAGGATTAGAACCATAACGAGATGGGTCGATCTTCAAAGCACCATGCTCCAAGTAGAACAAATCGGATTTGACCAATAACAAATCGGAACAAGTCTTAACTGGGAGGAATCTGGATCTTGGAACAACGACACCATGAGCGTTTTGGAAGTGTCTAATCAGAGCACCACAAGCAGTTTCCAATTGCAAAACGTTGTAATCGGTACCCTTGTAGCTGACGGATTTTTCGTTTGGAATGATCTCGCTTTGAATAGCGTTCAGTTCGACTAATCTCTTGACAGCCTTCAAGTTGATCCACAAATTGTTGGTGTTGAAGTTCTTGAACTTCTTGATCGACTTGAATTCTTCTACATGTTCTTTTGGAACTTGCAGGATTTCCAATAATCTGACTTGACCGTCATAGTTGATCAAAGTACCACCTTTAACGTCGGCTCTGGTCTTGTCGGTCAATTCCATGATGTACTCCGAACCACTCTCGATCATATGGTCGAGGATCTTGAGGTCTACAGTAGCACCCAAGTTGTCACCGTTAGAAACGAACAAGACCTCTCTTCCTTGAGCCAATAACAGATCCAATTCTCCACTAGCAACTAAACTCTCGTACAAATCACCATGTCCTGGTGGGTACCAAGCGTTCAACTCATCGTCAAAGTCTTGTGGAACAGGCAAAAGAGAGTCCTTGAAAATTCTTGGGAATCTGGATTGGTTGAAAGTTTTGACTCTGATTCTGTGACCTTGGTACTTCTTGATGACCTTGGCGGTATCGTCGTTGGTGTTGAAAGAGTTCATCAACAACAATGGAACGTCGGCGTCATACTTTCTATTGAGATGTTCGATTTGTCTGACACTCAAGTCCAAGAAGGATTGACCATCTCTGACTTCGATGACGGATTTTGGACCGACACATCCCATAGAAGTACCTAAACCACCGTTCAATTTAAGGACGGCCAATTTGCTCAAATGCAGCACGTTGTCACCGGCGCTTTCGTTCAAGCTGGCGTAATCGGTGACCTCGCCGGCGGTTGGCGACTTGATTTTGTCCCAATCCAAAGTGGATCCCGACAGCTTGTCAGCCAAGTATCTTCTGAATAAACTGAAGAAAGAATCCAATTCGTTCTCCAACTTACGTTGCTGGTCAGGATTGGAGCAAGTGTCAGCCAAATCGTTCAAAGAGTTACGCATTTGGCTGGCGGCAACACTGGTGGTGGTGTTGTCGAAAGCATACAGACTCTGGGTTTTGATGTGTTTCTTAGGAGTAGCCATTTTGGTGGGGGTTATTCGTGAGATCAAATCTTGTGGGTTGAGTTTGAGTTTAAAATTGATTTTTTGTAGGGAGATTTTTTTCCAACAAAACCAAAACAAAAACAAAGCGTGGAGGGGAATGAGGGAGAGAGGAGCGGAAATCAGTGAGAGAAATGAGGGAGCGAGGAGAAAATGAGGGAGCGGAGGAGAGCGAGAAGTGGGAGGGAGTTTTTCTGAGCTAAGGGGAGGGAAGGCTTGGAGGGGAGGAAGGAGGGAGGGGGAAGGTGGGAGGGGAAAGGTGGAGATGAGAGGGGAGAAATTATAAGAGGTGAGAGGGGGGACCAGAACATCATCACTTCCCACACATCAATGAATTCGAATCCAAATTGCAAACTATTCTAAGCATCACATGTTGGTGGCTGCTGCTTCCAATAGACTCTAAATCCTAAATTGGAACGCAAGTTGTTTTTTTCGCAGTCAAGCAAGCAATGTGAAATGCAGAGATTTCTAGAAACTGAAACGTGATGCAGGTGGATATAGGTGGAATGAGCAGTGATTGGGCAGTGATTGGGCAGTGATTGAGAGGTGGAGATGTTGAGGCGATAGCAAGGGTTCTTATGATGAGAAGCTGTTCTTTACGGCTTAGATTATTATTATATTTGTCATCTGTTGGGTTCCTTAATTTTACGAAATCACCTGTCAATCGCGTTCCCCTGTCTTTTTCCTTTCTATCGAAGACTAACTTTTTCCATGCACTTTCTTTATTACCGCAAGTTAAAAATAGCTTTTTCTTTCACGCATCGCGTTGTAGTTATTTACAATAGGAGTGCGTCGCGGTGGAGGAAGTTACGAGGATAGAGAAAATTTGCATAATAAGGGCATAATAATAGGCAAGCCTTGGAAGGAGAGGGATGTTTCTGGGAGTGAACAGTTACAGTTTCCGTCCTCTTACTGTTTTAATTCTACTGTACTACTACTGTACTACTGTACTACTGTGCTACTGTTCCACTCCTACTGTTCTCTACTACTGTTATACTACTACTGTGCTAATTCGACTGTTCTACTTCTACTGCCCTGCCCCTGTCCCATTCTGCCCTGCCCTCAATATTTCGCTTACCCCCATGCATATACTGTCACTACATCAAACTTTAAATACAAACTTTATCTTCCTAATAAAATAACTTAAAATCACCAACTATTTGATCCAATCCTTTCCCCAACAACGAGATTTTATGATCCTTTTCTAAACTCTTCATTTGCATATACTTGTACGTGGTACTGTTCTCAAAGATTAAATCTCCCTTCAAAATCTTACCATACAAATCACCATTAGACACGTTAAATCCGTCCTCCTCTGAGGAATCGTTAACAAATTTCTCCAACTCCTCATAAATCTCATTATAATTCAGGTCAATCCTGGTGAGGAATTTGTCACCAATAACACTCATCAAAATGGTGAGGTTAGGTAAATTATCCTGCTTGTAATTTTTAAGAACTCCAGAAATCTCTCCATGCGACTCCAATAATTTATAAAGTAACTCACAAAGCTCAAATTTACGTTCTTTTTTGTGGATATGGAGATTAATCAACAATAACTCCAACATAATCATGATTTCTTCGACTAAATCTAAATCCTTCTCTTCATTTCTCTTCAATAATACTTTCAATGTGCTGAAAATCGTGAGGAAGAAGTCATGCCAATTGTAGGCCAACTCATAATCCACCTCCATGATACACCGAAGTAAAATCATGTTGGCAAGTTTGTATTGCATGTTATCCATGGACTTTTTTGGGGACAAATTGAATCTGAGTTGGCATTGTATCACATCCAAGATGTAATATAAGGCATTTTTATGTTTAACCATTGGGTTTTCACCCTTGTTTTTGTCCTCTACTAAATACTCGATTTCTCCAACTGGAGCGACGATTGGTTGTCTCAGATAACAAAGTTTGATCTGATATTGGTCGATAAAGTACTGTCTTAATGAAGTGGCATGCGTTGCGACCAATTTAGATAACAGTAAAGACCCCATTCTCACGCAAATTTGGGCAACAGGACTTGGATATTGAACAAGGAAACTCATTAAAGATAACACGATTTCTAAAGTCTCCATTTCGACACCTTCAAGTAATTTGAGAGTCAACAATTCACAATATTCATCATTATTTAACACCAATGAATGGAAGTAGATGAATACCGGGATCAATTCCTTGAATTCCTCCCCATTTTTACGGAATCTCGACAGTTTCACTTCAAGATAATCATCGAGATCTTCGTCTTGTAAATTCAGAGCTAATAATTTCGGATAATCATAGATCTTGGTATTATATCTGTTGAAAGTGATCCAATTATAGAACGAAGACGACTGTTCTTTCTTGTCGAGGAGATCTGGACCCCTGGAATAGTAATAAATGACCCCGGCAATCAAGAATTGTCTTATTTGATAATTCAGATTACTAAGGATTTGCTTGTCATTGAAGACTTGGTTCATATTTAGTTTGTAGAAATTGGAACTGATCAACGAATTCTCATTCAAGATGGACAATGTGACAAAGAGCTCACCGATGATCTCGAATTCCAACTCCTCGATCAAGAAGATCGAGTACAATTCCGTCTGTAAATCTACTTGATAAAAGACTTCAAAAGCCACAGTGTTATAGAAACAACGTACCATTGAGGAGAACAATTTGAAGGAGACGAACTTGAGATGATCGTCTCCTGTCAGGATATGTTCTTTGACTCGTTTCACGATCTTAACCATGTTGTCGTTCATATTTTCTATACCTCCAAAGAGCCTTAAAACGACGTCATTTTGACCCACTCCCCAGTTGGATTTCTGCATCATATTCCTCATATAAATTCTCAAGATGTTCAACAGATTAGTCTCATCCAATCTCTGAAGACCCTCATTGAACAAATCCTGTAAAATTGGGAGCAACCCACCCTGCCAAACTTCCCTCGGCGTCAAGTTCTCAAACATCGAGTTTAAAGAGATGTAATGGAAGGGGGCATCGTAGAAACGTTTCCAATAGGTTGCATCCTTTGGAACTGCGGGGTTACGCAACCCGCTGTAAAGTTGGATGGTCAGAGCATCGAGATCGTATCTTACCACCATAGTTGAGTAGTTATTGATCCGGGACGGTAGCAACGGATCGAAGATTTTGACTAAAAGACAGTGATGGGCATTTTTTTCTATTTTTTTGGTGCGTGGTGCGTGGTGCGTGCCCCGACTGGGCAGTGACGCGATGACAGTGGGACCTTATTTTTGCCCTGCAAGAGATTTCCATGCACGGTCTATACTACGGTAGAAATAATATCAAACTTTATTAGCTATGGATTTTAATAGGGCATATCTTGGACAGTAGCGGCTTCTGCTTCTCTGATGACCAGTTGCTTTTTGATCTCGCGTTCTTGGCGAGTGATATAAATAATGAGCGATAAACCGATAATCAGGGTTAACGAAGTCAAGAGTAAATTGACAGGGACCGGGTTCATATTGAAGGTGAAATGCGTCAAATGATCCAATTGACTTTGCAAGAGGTTGAAACAACCACTGGTACAAATGATGGCACCATAAATGGTTCCGAAAGTTTTGAATCCGAAAACTTTAGCACAGTAATCTGATACTGCAGTATAGTAAAATGGTCTATAAACGACTAAAAACAAGATTCCAATGTAGGCACAGAATTGGACATTGATGACTCCCATTAATCCGATGAAAACCGAGACAGCACATAAGGTGTTCAATACCAGAATGGTCGTACAATTATCAAGGAGTAAACCAATGAACGGAATTGAGGCAATTCCTCCTAAAGGTAAAGCCAAATCGAAGAATTGGTTAATTATGACCGAAGTTTTTGGGTCAAATAAGAACTCTTCTTGAGCTCTAACTGTAGCTACGAAGTAGTTAATACGTAACATCTGAATACTGGTGAAAAGACACATCAAAATGAACCATGGAGTCATGATTTGTTCACGGAGAATCATATCATGACATACTCCATAAATACCTCCAGATTTGACAGTCTTATCGGCCTCTTGTTCTTGTTCATAAACTGATTTGTAAGAAGAATGAGACATTGTTCTGGCGAGCAAATGGGTATTTTCACCACTCAGAGTACTGACTGGTGTAATAACATTAGGATCTACAGCCTCTCCTGTCTCATCAACTCCTATCTCTCCAATTTTAGCCAATGTGTTGACTGTTTTGTACGATTCTTTAGGCATAATTGTCAACTGACAAACCAAAATGAATATTGGGACAATGAGATACAGATTGAAAAACCTTCTTAAAGTCAAATGGCCCAACCATTCGTTTTGATAACTGATTCTATAAAGTAAAAATAACAGTGATGAAGAGTCAAAGGCCCCTGTTAATAACAGTAAGATCAATCCTGAGTTACTTGGGAAAGTATTCAGTAATTGGAAGCAACTTATAAACACAAATGGACCTCCCAACAGTAAGAATGTATAACCAGTTAAGTAGGGGTCGACAAATGAGATCTCCAGACTGTATTTCAAGAAATTGGCAGCGATAAAAATCAAGCAAGCACCAATACTACCACAAACACGAGGTCCATAACGATCCAAAATGGAGCCAACCAGTAATGAAGCCACATTTGTGATAACGGCGGCGATTGTGAACATGAAATTCAACTTCAAATCCTGTTCTACACATGGTTTAAGCACCAGGTCTTCCGACTCAGGCACCGGACAAAGCTCTGAATAAACCCCTTCACCGATCAACACAGGTTTAAAAGCAGCAAACCCGAAAACTGGTCCAGCGGCAAGCAAACACCAGGTGATAGCACATAAGATCTGCAAAAGTCTCCTCGACAACGGCACCTCTAACTCATGTGACGGCATCTTGTCTTCGTTATCTCTCTATAAAATTCGTTATCTAAGGGCTTTTTCTAAGCGCAGCAGCAATTTTTTCCTTTATATGGAGAATTTTTTCACTTGCTAAGGGTTTGATAAGGAAAAAGGGCAGATAGAGGGACAGGTAGAGGGGTAGAGGGGTAGACAGAGGGGGGGGGGAACAGAGGGGACAGGGGGAACAAGAGGGGACAGGGGGAACAAGAGATGAGGAGACGGTGTTGGAAACACCCTACAACTATTCAATATATAAAGTTTATTACGCCTTACCAAGATTCTCAATCATAGCTAAAATATCATCGACCTCATTCAGCTCCTTCAACAGCAAATTATCCTCCTTAGACTCATCTTCGGATATCCCCGAAGGATTTTGCAAAACATTCTCTACAAAGCTGGTCACTTTATCGAGGAAATATCTGGAGTTTGGCACAAAATGGCCCCCTGGGTGGTTCAACACAGTAACTTTTTCTTTGTTAATTGTTGAATCGATGAATTTCATAGTTTGCTCAGGACCGACGACCGTGTCGAGCTCCCCGATCGCTACGAGCGTTGGGATATCGATTTTTTTAGTGTACAAATTCTCGGAACCTGGATGATCTATGATACGGTAGCCGGAGTATATGATAGCGAACTTGAGTGGTGGGTGAGCTGGTACTATTTTCTGGAAATCGGATGCGAGTAATCCGGTAAATGCTCCTCCTTGAGAGAATCCTAATAATCCAATGAAAGGACCTTGTTCTTCACAACATTTACGCACCACATCGTACAGTAAACTTAAATCTATAGGTTGAGACCTCTCTCTATTCCACCAGCCTCTAAAGGAACGTTGGTTTCCATTTGCTCCAAGCTTCAGGAACTCAGTAGAAGAAACGTCGAAAGGTAAATCTGGAGCTAAGAATTCCACAGGTGCCTCTAAATAATACATTTCGTATCCAATTTTGCCCATAGCTTTTTTCAATCCGCCTGTTTTCGATTTAAAGGTCTCGGCATCTTGAGCAAACCCATGAAGACATAAAACCTTTCCTTTTGTAGCCATTTTCTTCTTTTTATTCTTGTTCTTCTTGCCGGGATTTTGCTTCTGCTTTTGTTTCTCTTGAACTGGCTTCACTTCACGAGGGTTCTCTTTACGAGGACTCTCCTTCTTCGCCTCAAAAGGAGGTCCCTCCCTATTTATACGACCCCCTGAAACCTCATCTAAACCCCCTTGCCTCCGATCGTTCTTTTCCTCGTTCATCTCATGCATAAAACCGTTGCCACTGTCCAATAACCGTTACTCTACTAATTCTCAGCCTTCCAGACGCCCGATCTTGCTCCTCAATTCAACGCTCCTACATCAATCTGAGACCCTTTTTTTTCTTTTTCGTTTCTTTTTCACACTTTTTCCTTCTCCCACGCTAATGATTTCCCAATCAGGAACCTTCCATGAGGTACTACGATGCAACAATACTCTAAAAAGGTGCATACATGAAGACTATACAGATTAAAAATCGATGTTTTTTGTTGTTTGCGACCTGATTGGGTTACCGTCTCCCGTAAATTCGATATCATGTGCGTGTGCGTCAGCCACAACTGAATTTTTGTCCACTCCGGTCTCTTCATCCACCGGGATCGACCATTCTTCGATATCGAAATTTCTTTTCCCGTTCTTGAAACAATACTCCATATCTTTTTGGATCATCATTCCTACATCACTCAATACGGGTAACTTGTGGATATTGAGGAATCCATGTTTGATCTTTTTCGGTTCCTTGGCATACACTCTTTCCATTAATCCGTATAATGCTGGGTCGAACGGTTTGAGTTCTAGCACCCCGTCAAATTGTTTTTCTATTAAATTTAATGTAGGGTCGTCTCTCGGATACAAATCCAAATTGACAAAACCGAACATTGTGGTTTGTTTGGAATATCTTTTCGTAAGTGATCTTATACCCATCATAAGCCTCAAAATTTGCTCAGTACGACACAGCTCTGCAGCATATACTAAAGGATGTAAAATCGATGGAACAACAATACGAATAAGCTTATCATGGTGTTTTTTAATAATAGACTCCAGTTGCAGCACCATTGTTGACGCTTTCCCAATTGGTACATAAGAGATTTCTGTCGGATTCGGCAGGGGTACCAAAGTGGAAGTTATATCGTACAGATGAATGAAATCGGGATGTGTGGTCAAGGCAATTTCGACTTCTTTAGAAGGCAGTTTGTCCTTGTCCAAGAACCCATATCTCCAAGCGATTTTCAATGATTTTTTCTGCTGTTCTTCATGTTCTTGCTGATTTTTCAATTGCTGGTCGTTCAAATTTGAAACACTGATTTTGGATTCGTTTTCTTGGATTCTCATCTTCTTTTGATCTCTAGATGAACCTTTATACAAACCAGGCAATGATTTCCCCCATAACTGATCTACTCCAATTACTATTACATGAGAATTTGGTTTATCCAATCTGTTTTGGATGATTCCTTCAACGGCGTATTTCTTCGCCAATACTGTAGCGAAATCAGTAGTTCCATTCTCTTCGATGAGTAAACTTGATCCCAATGGTAACCCTTGATGGCCAAGAACTTTATCGAGATCAAAAGAACCTGTTGATATTGTAGGCTGAGATGTCAAAATGGAAGGTTTTATTCCCGGATGACCACTGACAGGTGAAGGTGTGGCTCTTTCTTGGTCTGGTACACCAGCAGGAACACCTCTTCCAGGAACGGTTCTACCAACTCCAGGAACAGTTCTGCCAACTCCAGGCACAGGTCTTACAACTCCAGGAACAGTTCTACCAACTCCAGGACCACCCACACCTCCTCTCATACCCCCAATCAGTCCTTGACCTATAGCGCCCGGGTCTCTGCCCACTGGTCTTACGGGCATTCCTCTACCAGGAACAGCATTCACTCCGACCTCTCCAACTCCAACCGCATTCCCGGCCAACTGACCTCCTCTGCCAGGTACCTGACCTCCTCCAATCACCTCAGATCTCTTTCTGAATGACATTGTTTATCAAAATCTCGACTATTCCCACCCTCCTTCCTCCGTCTCATCTTCATCTGCCTTCTTTTCGCTCTCTTCTGCCCCTCCCCCCCCCTGCAAAATTTTCGCTCATCCCAATCGGGAAATCACAAAGGCAAAAAATCGCTAAAGCCAAAGAAAAAAGCGAAGGCGAGCCAATTTTAAAGCAGGTTTCAAAGGGCAGCAAAGGAGACCGAGGCAGAAACACCGAAGGCAGAAACACCAAAGGCAGAAACACCGAGATGGCTAGTTTAAGAGTGAGTTTTGGCAGATTAGGCAATGTTGTGCCTGGGCGGTTGATGGCTTCAACAAGATGTGCCCCATTGATGGTCCCATTGATGGCCCCATTGATGACCCCTCTGACCCCAAGATATATGATGAGATTCCAATCGACCACCCCAGAGAGTATCCTTACCGAGGCTCCAAAGGCCAAGATTTACACTTATCCTGAGATCAAGAAGTTGGTCACGAATCCAACTCCAGGTAAAGTTTTAGTTGATGTCAGAGAACCAGATGAATTGAAGTTGTATGGATCTATTCCGACCTCGATCAACATCCCATTCAAGTCTACTCCTGGAGCTTTGGACTTGCCAGAGGAAGATTTCGAAGATTTGTTCGGATTCGAAAAGCCTTCTAAAGATTCGGAATTGATCTTCTTTTGCCAGGCTGGTTTGAGATCCTCGGCTGCCGAAGAATTGGTAGGTACTTTTGGTTACGATAAGAGAGGTAATTACGCTGGTAGTTTCAATGATTGGTATGAGAATGAAACCAAGAACTCCGACAAGAAGCTGTAAGCTTGTACATAGATATTAATAACTATATTGATGAACTTTATTACTCTAAAAACTCCAATTGTTTGAATTCCTTTCCTAATCTTCTCTTTCTCTTTCTTTCCATCACCTTTTCTCTTTGGTTCTTCTTCATCGAGTCGAATTTGGCCTTCTGGATCAACTTTCTCTTGTCTCCACGCTTCAAGAAGAAATTACCACTACCCACATGCTGTTGCTTGAAATCTTTGAGAACCTTCTTCTCCAAATCTCTGTTCTTTAAAGTATCCATTCTAGACTTCAATGATTGTATTTTATAGTTCAAATCCTGCACTTCATGGTCACTTAAAAACTGCTTCTTGTTATTAGCAGCCAAAAGATCTTGCATATCCGCTATTTCCTTCTGTCTGTATTCATCCAAGAAGGCATAATCTCTTCTGGCCTTCTCTAAATCAGCTTTACCATACAGGGCATCAAATCTGATATCGGTATGCAAAGTGGTGTCTTTTTTGTTCTCCAAACCTGGGATTTGTCTTATTCTTGATACACGTTTCTTCGATGACAGTTCAGCTGGCGCATGTTTGGACCTTGTCTTCTTGGTAGATGAAGATTCTCTTGGTCTTTCATCATCGGATGATTCCTGATCATCTTCTTCGAAAAACCCTGTCCCATCGTCACTTTCATCCTCATTTTCACTCGCATCTTCATCGCTCGTCTCGTTTCTCGAACTCTTAGACTTCTTCTTCGATAAAATTTGTTGTTGTGCCTTGTTTAATGCTCCAAATGAGATCGATTCCATCTCATCTTCGTCTTCACTGTCATGGTATTGTTTGGTATTGGATTTGGAACGACCCAAAACCAGTCCTACATCGTAATCTGACTCAGGATCGGATTCTTCGGCCTGTCTTCGTGAAAATTTAGGTCTTCTTTCTTTGGTTCTAACCATCTTTGCTCCAACTGTCATCTCATCTCATAGTGAAAAGAAGAGCTTTAAATTTTTTTCCTGTTTAAAGAGGGAAAATTTTTACGGTGATTTTGATAAGAGAGGTGCGGAGGGCAGGTAGTGGAGGGCGAGGCAGGGCACGTAAGATGGGGCAGGTAGCGGAGGGCACTTAGGGAAGGAAGGAGACCGGACTGATAGGTGGAGCTATAGCTGGGAGCTGGAGCAGCGAGCTACAGCACCTATCTCAGAATGTCTACAATCATTTCAAGCCCAATTCCCTCTAATGTTCTGCTCAATAATTACGAATTTTCACTCAAACTCCCTCTGGAGCTCCCTCTGGCCCTCCTTCAGCCTAGTCATCTCTCATTAATCCCCCAAACATCATATCTACATATACAGCTATTATAAATATCTTATATTTAGTTCAAAATCTTTGCTTCAAAATCTAATTCTAAACCATTTATTTACAAGTTCCCCTAAAAAGTCCCCTAAATCATCCCTGAATCGAGTCTTGCAATTGCAATTTTCTCGAATGTCTGTCAAAAAGTGCCTGTAACAGACTGAAGTTAGTGCCGGTTGGGTCAGCTTCAACCTTGTGCTTATCCTTATACTCAACAATAATGATTGGCTTGTTCTTAGAAGACTCAGTAAGAACTTCATGAGAAATTTGACATTGTTGTCTTAAGTATGGTGGGATCGAAGACAAAAACAATCTAGCTGGTTTGCCTATATACAAATCTGTTAGTAAACCTCTTAAAATGTCACCTTTTTCGTATCAAACTTACCCTCTGGACCAAAAGGATTGAACCTCACTGTCACTTTTGTGAAATATTTAGTGATCATCGCCTACTTCTATCACCTTTCTACTCCAAACTCTTTACCGCCGATGATTTTTCACCGATTTTTCAATTTTTTTTTCAATATTAAAATCGATTGCCTATTTGGGATATTCGTAATTTGCTAAAGACATGTATTTCTATATAAACTACAATTCATCATGGTCTTGGGATGAGGATTTTGGAGGAGCCTTTGGCTTTGACTTCGATTTCTTCTTCTTGGACTTCTTTGAGGCGGACTTCTTGGTTTTCAATCTTTCAGTAGCTACTGAGTCAGTTCTAGCACCATGTTGTTCGAGGAAACTACTCAAATCCTTCTTATTAAAACCCCCATCGTAGATATGGTAGACGTCTTGATCTCCTTGTTTGTCGATGACTACTAATTGAGGGAGCTTTGTCGAGTCAATATCGAAAAATTTAAGGAAAGAGTCTTTGGAAGATCCTTTGAGTGTAGAATATGCAAACTCCAAGTTTTCTAAGAAGTCGATAGCAAGGGTCTTGATTAAAGAGGTGGGTTTATTCTTCTCTGTTAAGAGTAAGACCTTATTTTTGTTGGTCTTAGTACGACCATTGACGAATTTGTGTAAATTTTGTTCATTATTGACCCTCTTGACATAGTTCTTGATCCTTGTAGAAACAAAGTTCATGATACTGGTGACAGATCTTTCACCATTGAATACCTCGGATGCATGTTTTGGTTTCTTATTCAAGTATTTTTTGTTCTTTTCTGAATCCAAAGGATCGTATTTTGGAGGTCTGAAGACCATCAATGTTGGGTACCCTTGGACTTGCATTTGAGAACATAACGGTTTGTTAGGCTCTTCATCACAATTCACAGCAACAACTTGGAATATACCTTCAGCAGCTTTCCCTACCTTCTGGTAAGTTGGTTTCAACTTTTGACAATATCCACACCAAGGGGCGTAGAATTCTACCAATGAAGTATGATTGGTATTGTAGACGATATCGTTGAAATTTGAGAAGTCCAGCTCGATCACATTTGGATGTGATTGGTAGAAACCTGCTGCTGCGCAGACCTGAATCAAATATGTCAACGCTAACAAAACATACATGGTTATTGTAGTAGGCGATGAGTAGAGATTTTTTTGATTAGTTGGAATTTTTCGGTTTTTATGTGATTTTTATTGCGTGGCATCTGAGGAAGGGGAACCTTGGGGGACATCCGAGGGACATCCGATAACACATGGGGGTGAAGATTGGCGGGTGGAGACAATTTGAGGGATATGATTATCAAGGAAGGTTTGGAAGAGATATTCTCTTTTGATCTCGTATCTCGTAGTCTTCGAATATATATAAGCCCTCTATTTACTGCTTACAATTATCTTAAGAATAATCTTTCATTATCATTTATATTTTATATATTTAATATACATCAGAATGAGGGAATATGAAAATTAGTTCAAGTGTTTCTATTGGCTTTTGTGTCTAGAAGACTCTTATGATGATTATCACTCTCTCAGATTCCATCGAAACCTATTTATATTCTCAAATAATCTGTATCTCTCCCAGAATTATCCCCTTCTTTCAGTCAAGATACCCTAACACCATATAGCCACACCATTTCATTTTCCCACAAGTAATAACCTCTCGGTCGCCAAGTTGGTTTAAGGCGTCAGACTGTAATTGTTAATTTGTAATCTGAAGATCGGGCGTTCGACTCGCCCCCGGGAGACTTCTTTTTTTTTTTTTTTTTTTACTCTCTACTTTTAGACCTGGGGTTGAATCTTCGAGATTGGGTAATCATTGTTGCAGATTCCTCGTATATTCACTCCTCCATGCCTAGTAGTACCAATGTAGATGCTAATTGGAGCATAATCCAAGTCTTTTTGTGTCTCAAATATCTCCGAAGCCGATCTGAAACATGATGTATTGTGTGCTTTTACAAATGGTTATGAGCCCACACGAGGGAAGATACCAGAACATGGATTTGAGGTTATAGGTGGATGATATTGAAGGGGGGAAGAAATTTGACCGAGGATACTTTGGTTTGTAGTATTTGATTGAGCTTTAAGTTGCTTCAAGATCATAAATGATGTAGATTACGTGATTATCTTAGGATCAGTATTTGTAATTGTAAAAAATTAACTACCAAAAATACTACAGATTTGTAGGGCCATTATCTACTCATAAACTGCCACAGTGACCACGTAATACGGAATATACACCAACGTCAGACATTTCTATCTCCCGGACAACCCACCAAATCTATGACACCCTTGTGCTACTCAAATATTTAACTCCAAATAATTTGTAAATTTTCCACAGAAAAAGCAAAGGATCGCTAAGAGTCGATGAGATTTGAGACATTAGGGTAGATTGGTGCAGATACAACTAGAAGAATCCAGGAACTCAAAAACAAAGATGTCAATGATTCTACCCTTGGATCGAGAAGACCAGCATATCTTTGACTCGAAACTTGAGCAAGTGTAAGTGATATCTGTTACTTATTTACAGCGTTAAGAGTTACTAACACTGTAGGGATAGACGACAAATTGTGATGGATCCTAATAAGAGGACACCTGTCCCTTCGATGGTGCATTATAGTACAGGAATGGAATCCAAGGTGCCCATGGATGATGAGTCACACCGTACTTCAAAATGGTCTCAAAATATGTTGTACTACTACAGTGCGATGGTGATGGATCGGTACCGGAGTATGGACATGAAGCTCTGTCTTTTCCGTGACTATGAAAGACACGGACCTAGAAATACTTCAGTAGATTGCATATTACACCCATTCGAGTTAAATGACTCGTGGCATTTGGCCATTTTCCACCTCATGACGCGTCGTATCATCTTTGTAGATTGTTCACATGATGGGCTGAATCTGGGGATATTTAGTTATGATTCCATTAATTCCAAGGGTGATAATGAGTTTTTTGATAAATGTGGGAGGTCACGACAACAACATGCCTCTAAAAAGCCGGCCATTGAATCAGATTCCAAGTTCAAAGCCTCACAGTTATTCACTAAATTCTCTCGTTGTAGTGCCATTAATGTGTTGGCATTAATATATGGAATATGTTGTACTAGTAGTATTTTGGATTACTTGGTGTTCGATAATAAGGAACCCAAGAGGTTCGATGTGAGTTTCTTTTTCATCTCCGAGCTTCCTACCTTCGATAGACATCTTGTAGATAAGGTTTTCTTCGGGGAAGTATTCTACCGATCATTACTGAGGGCCATAAAAGAAGGGGTACCGGTGATACCGTACCCATTAGATACAAAGAGAGCATCGGAGGAGAATGGAGTCGCTCAAAAGAGACTGAAGACACTCAATGGTCTGTCTTTAGGTGAAATGAAGGCAAAACCAGGTCGTAGAAAGGTAGATTATGGTCATATATTTTCTAAGAGCGTAGCAGACCAGATCTTGAGTAAATTCACAGAGTCTTCTCTCAGCTTTTCATCTCCTGAATTGATAGATACTCTCGTAGATTTACTCCAGAAGATATTCAGCCATAGATACCTCGACAAGCAGTACGATCAATGCGAAATTATGTGTAAAGATATCGTATTTGCACTGATTGACGGAGAGAAGAAGTTTGATTACGATGAAGAGTATTTCCAAGAAGATATGATGATCGATAACAAACAACAACTCTTTCCGATCGTGGTAGATGAACGTAAATTGGTATTAATGCAATTCTGTAGAGCAGATGAGGAACCTAAAGATACTACTGTGAATATTTATGTATTTTCCAAGACGAGTTCTATCAGAGGTGCTATAAACCAACGGTTATATAGAGATTTAGTTCAGAAATACGCCTTTAAGTATGAGAGGAAGATCCTGGAGGTGAATGTGAAACCTATTCAAGTTCAAGACAATTCAGCTTATACTGTGGTGAACTATTTCTTGTACCTTATATGTTCAGCTTTGAAGAGGAATGAATTTCCGGAGAAACAGCCTCGATTTTCGACTATTCAGAAGTTTGGAGACATATTGAGTGGGCTTGCGAAGTCAGTTAGAGATGAGGATGGGTTGGGGATTGATAGTCTGATTAAGAATTTGAAGAAGATAGTTAGATGAGTAATGCATGATAGATAGGAAGAGTAGGTAGGAGTAGGCAGGAGTAGGTAGGAGTAGGTAGGAGTAGGTAGGAGTAGGTAGGAGTAGGTAGGAGAGGAGTAGAGTAGCAGAGTTGTAGAGCTGTGGAGTCGTAGAGTGGTCGAGTCGTAGAGTGGTCGAGTTGTAGAGTGGTCGAGTTGTAGAGTGGTCGAGTGGGCCAGATCCTTTATCCGATCCATTTCCGACGCATTCGCGAAATCCGCCCCGTCGAGCAATTTCCGCTGGAAAAAAATTCAAAACGCGTCGCGGCTCTCAAAGAAACAAGGCAAGCCATCGAAAACATAGATGGCGGGTGACCAGAAGATGGATTATTTGAAGTATCCTGGGTATGTATAGACTCTCAGAGGAGTGGATAATGCAACTAAGCTGAAAATTTGGTGGAAATATCTCAAAATTCACCCTTTATAGCCTCCTTCTTCGATCTTACTCATCTGATTTACTAACAATTCCAAGTGACAACGAGAGTTTCAGTGTAGTGGAGCGGACAATCGCCCATGAACCGGCTGATTATCCGCTCCGTGACCAGTACACGTTACAGCAGAACCAAAGAAACTACGGGAAACAGTTCCATTCCATGTATTTCTACCGTCTTAACACTATGAGGAAGAGACTTTTAGAGAGATGTGAGGCCCGTTGGAAGCACCAGATGGTTAATGACATGAATCCAGAGCATGTGCTGAAGATCTTGGATGTGCAGAGTGGGAAACCATGTTGGGTTGTAGGGACTATCTTCTCTCTGTTGAAATATAAGACGGATGTGCTTGATGAGATGGCCAAGAGTGCTTATGGAGCTCCACCTCCACCTCCAGAGACCTATGCTGACCCTGAAAACGATCAAATCATGGCTGAGGATGAGAGTGGACGTATTGTCTTAGCCGGTCCTTTGTTGGAGAAAACCATTTTGGTCAGTGGACAAGTCGTCGGATTACTTGGAGCTGAAGTACAGCCTGGTATTTTCGAGGTACTTGATGTTTGTTATCCTGAGCCTGCACCTCAATTGGGGTCTAAGTCCACATCTGGTAGTACTGTAGCTTTTGTAAGCGGTCTTAATATCCAACCGACCGATTTCCATCATCTGAAGTTGGAATTATTGAAGGATTTCCTCTCGGGAGAGTTCTTTCCTGAGGATTCTCAAAAAATCTCGAGGTTGGTGATTGCCGGGAACTCGACCTTGGTTCATGAGGGTAATTCTGTAGTTGAAGAACAACAGCTGTTGAAATCAAAGTATAAGCTGCTCAGCAAATCCAATTTCAATGCGGCTGTCTTAGAAAAGCTTGACTCATTTTTACTGGAGGTGATGTTGACAGTTCCTGTGACTGTTATGCCTGGAGAATCGGATCCGGCAGAGTTAAGTTATCCTCAGCTGCCATTACATAAATCGTATTTCCCCCAGAATAGACATTTACTTGGCACCACACATCTC
This sequence comes from Nakazawaea peltata, assembly GCA_001599355.1. Classification (NCBI taxonomy): domain Eukaryota; kingdom Fungi; phylum Ascomycota; class Pichiomycetes; order Alaninales; family Pachysolenaceae; genus Nakazawaea; species Nakazawaea peltata. Next base: position 541,226 of record BCGQ01000003.1, read on the forward strand.
AAGAGACTGACCAATCCTACTTGGATGGAGATTGATGGTGCCAGATTGTTGGGAACTTCGGGAGAGAATGTAACTGATATATATAAGTATCTCTTGCCTTATGAGAAGGTGGAGAAGTCTGATAAGACAGAGGAAGCTTCGAAACTTGCAGATCCTGGAGAATTAGTAGCATTGTGTCCGGATGATTCGAGAATTCCAATTTTGGAGTCGTCAATTTTGGCCCAGAATATCGTTCCTACGGCTCCGGATACGTTATGGTGTTATCCTTACCAAGATGAAGACCCATTCATTCTCCAAGAGACCCCTCGGGTGTACTTTGTAGGGAACCAACCACGATTTGAAACTAAAGAAATGGAATTGGGTGACAAAAAAGTCCGTTTAGTATGTATTCCTCGGTTTGATACTACTGGTGAAGTTGTCTTAATGGATACTACTACATTGGATTGTGAAGTGATCAAAGTGATCACCGAATGAACTATTTATTTACATCTAAGCATAAGCATCTTCTCTTAAATCGACCTTTTGTAGAGGAACTTTGGCACCTTTGTCACGGGACAAGTTCTGGGCGTAGGTTAAATCGGCTCCAACGGCAGCAAATTGGGAGCCACGACGAGTAGAGTCAACCTTCAACATGTCCAAAAGTTGGGATGCCAATTGGGGGATGAAAGGTTGCAACACGATGAGAGAAATCCTCACTGTTTCAAGGGCCATGAACACAAGGAAGTCTTGTTTATGTAATGGGTCCAGAATTGAACCTTCTAAAGCTTGGTCGACTTTATATTGCCATGGAGCACCATCTTGGAAGAGTTGGTTGGCTTGGAATAGAACCTGCCAGACATTTCCGATGGCTCTATGGGTGGTGAAGGAGGACAAGTCGGAATCCATGCGGGAATAGAGAGAATTGAGGTCGTTGAAGAGGTCGTTGACGGCTGGAAGACCAAGAGAATCAATAAACTCAGAGTCCTGGAACACAGTGTCAGCTTTAGACAAAGCTCTTTGCAGATTGAACTTCTTTCCAATACTTCTTATAAGCAAATTACATAACTTATCAATGAATTGGTTCCTACTGGCATTTAATTTCAGTTCTGTGAAGTCACAGTCACCAGATAAGATCGAGTTCTCACATAAGAAGAACCGGAGCATGTCGGAACCATAATGGTCTGAGACAGCGACAGGATCAGCTACGTTACCACGGCTTTTACTCATTTTAGATCCGGCCATTAACCAATGACCATGGACGACTACTTGTTTAGGTAAGTCTACAGAGGCAGCCATCAAGAGACTGGGCCAATATATACAGTGGAATCTGGTTATGTCTTTACCGATGAGATGAACCAGAGGCCAAGGAGATTTCTCTGGAGTCAGTCCTGTCCAAGGATATCCGGCACTAGTGAGATAGTTTACAAGAGCATCAACCCAGACGTAAATGACTTGGGATGAGTCACCTGGGACTGGAATACCCCAATGAAGACGGGAACTTGGTCTTGATACCGATAAATCCAGGCTTTCTCCAGACTCCAATTCTCTTAACACATCTTCGTAGTAACGAGAGGGGGTGATGAATTGGGGGTTCAGTTTGAGGAATTCGATCAAACGAGGACGGAACGAAGAAAGACGGAAGAAATAGTTCTCTTCTGATTCAAAAACCACTTCAGAGCCAGTCTCCTTCGAGAAGAACTTCTCTACACCATCGACTGTCTTCAGTTCGATCTGTTGCTCTGGATAAAAGGTCTCGTCGCTTACAGAGTACCATCCTGAATGTAAACCTTTGTAGATATGACCTTCAGTGACCAACAAATTCCAGAAATGCTCTACTGCTTTATAATGGTCGGGGTCTGTGGTTCTAATAAACCGATCATATTTTATATCCACCAACTTTGCGAGGGCATCGAAATTGGCGGCGGTGGAATCACAAAACTCTTTTGGCGATTTGCCGTTCTTTTCTGCAGCCATTTGCACTTTGAGTCCATGTTCATCTGTTCCAGTGGTGAAGAAGGTCTGTTTTCCAGCGAGTCTTTCCCATCGCAGCTTCACATCACATAAAAGCATCGAATATAAATGACCAATATGGGGATTGGCGTTGACATAGAAGATGGGGGTGGTGATATAGTAAGGTTTAGAGGAGTGGAAACGAGATCCGGAGTGTCTGAGCATACCCGATACTCCTTTGAGTTGTCTGAGCATCTTCAACACTTCAGCAATTGAACTGTCTAAGAGTCTCTCTTGAAGTGGTTTGTGATTCGAGGCTCGAGGGATATGAAAAATTGAAGATTCGGAAAAAGCGCGGAGAAATTTGGCGATGGGCCTGAGAAAATTTAAGGGGGGAAGGAGAAGATAAGGTGGGAAATTGGAGATGAGATGAGGGGGGATGGAGATTTCGGGATAACTCGTGCAGAAGTGGGGTAGTTTAGAGATGGAGGAGGGGTGGATCGGAAAATCTAAGGGGATGTAAATAATTTTAAAGTGTCATTATAAGTTATAATCTATTTATTGTAGTTGTTTAAGAAAGGGGGTTGGTATTACAGAAAGGGGCTATTCGGGAGAGCGCCGACTCCAACTGATCTGTCATCATCATCAGTTGGCCTTGTCAAAGTTTTAGCTGGTCCGCTTTGCTAAAATTCTTCATCAGAAATACATCCAATTGAGTCAGAATTGCCCTGAAAGATCCTCAATACAAATACTACACCATTCTCAAGGTCCTCTATCCATTACGCTATACTAAAATACAATCAATAACGCAAAAACACTATACAAAATAGCCAAAGGATAGGCAATTAATAACCTAACATTGTTCAACTTGAAAGAAATCATGAAGAAAGAACTGGAGGAGAAAGTACACCAAAAGATACTCATCGCTGTGACGATGTATCCGAATAAATTATTGAGGTTGAAGATGATGTTCAAGCCACTTAAGAACACCAATGGCAATAAACAGTATCCAATGACAGACCCTGTCTTAATGACATCTGTCTGACCACTGGCCTCATCATCGGCCATGAGCTTAAAGAGCTGATGCAATGAAATAATCCCCACAAGGGCGACTCCGTAGATATATGAGAAGTGGAATTTACCGTTGAATAACAACAACAGTCCAATTAAGACACCGAAAATGATCGGTCCGGCAAGATCACTGTCGTTCAAGATGTCTGGATTGGTCAAAAGACGCTTGGAATTGAAACTCAATACGGAGGTCGTTTTGACTTTGATATGCTGGAAATTAATACCCAATTCTTCTAAAAGTGGAGGTTCCCCCGGGTATCCTGAAGTGGAGAATGCGGCAAGCCATCCTTGTGATAATGATTCGGCCCCCATCAGACCACTGACGTCTGCTGAATAGCCGCCATATTGAGGTTGCATTGTTCCTTGTACGTTGAATGGGCTTCGCAGTGGACCGGCTCCCATTGCAGATCCGACACCTCCTTGATTCCCCTGATAAAATTGGAGATTATCAGCGGTATATCTGTTATATGGGTCCTGAGGTTGCTGTTGATAATTGAAAGACATGATCTAAACACGACACGAGATTGGGGATGATTGCGGGGTGAGAATTGGGGGTCAAATTGGTGGAAATCGGCTCAACAAAAGGATGAGATGTAAACTCTGGCCTCGAAAGTAAAGTTAAACACAATTGATGATCACAATCGTCGTCGCTTTGGGTATTTCAAATCGACTGATCTCCACTGTTTAAATAAATAAAAACGTCTTCCTTGAGAAAATTGGGAGGATTTGGGTTACTGGATTTGGAAATTGGGAGAGTGGACACGACTAAAAGAAGGAGAAGATTTTTGAGGGATCAATATTCCCGATTTGGAAATTGAGATATCATACACTACCAAATTGGGGGTTAGTTAGATTCATACCTGTTCATTCAGTTATACATCAAGATAATACTCATCAAGAAGTCTCCTCTTGAATCCAATTCCACAGATCTTCACATACACCAAGTTCGAGTTAGCTTTGAATATGTTCTGAGCAATAGGAAGGATTTTAGAATCGATTTCTTCCTTGAATGGACTAAAAGTGTCTTTGAGGAAGGCATTAATGAAGCTATGTTCGTTGAAATAAAGGTCATAGAAGGGATCGACATCATCTCCAATAGCAGTAGAAACATAATCGGTCGTCACTTTGTAACAATTCAACAAACGGACCAACTGATCATCGGACCATTTGAAAATAGGCTGAGTTGGCTGGAATTGATACTCGTTGAGGAACCGTCTGGAGAAGAGAACGTTGGATTCACGGTGACTATTGAAGATACGATGGAAATCTCTCATCAATTTACTATCATTCATTGAGAATTTCTCCAAGCTTTCCAATTTGGAGATCATTTGAATCACCTGACTAAATGAGTAATGACCTTTAGAAATGTGTAATCTTTTCAACAGTTTCATATTATGGACGGTACCCATGGGTAAGACCGAGGAATGCTCATGAATAAGCTGCTCAAGACAACTGAAGTCACTCTCACTGAAGAACTGTTGAACTTTCAGCCGTGCTTCCTGATCAGTCGTCTCGATTTTACAGTTCAATAATGCCAAAGTCTTCAATTTGTTGAAATGCAAGAAGGTGATATTGGGGTCCCATTTCTTGTAGGGAGTGCCGTTGAATTCGAATTTTTGGATAGTTAAATGCTGGACGTTTTGGAAGGCGAAGCCTTGGTTGTTATTGAATTTCAGGATTTCATGGTTCAATACGAACATATTAGCCATTTCTTCCAGTTGATTTGGATACAGTTGATAGTCGTCGTCGACAGAGGAGCCTGTGAGACGTAAAGAGGTGACATTTTCGACACCTTCGACATCCCGAAGGATATGAGTGATGAATTTTTCATTACATGATCTTAAATGAAGAGATTCGAGTTTGTCTATCTTCAATCTACGAGTAGGAACCGTTTCTTGGATTGAAATGGAACGTTGCAGAGTACCTGGGAACCCGTCCAGACGCTCATCATACCGCTTGTTGATACTTTCACCCAAGGTCAATCTACGAAGTCTATGGCCATCGAATCTTAACAGTAACCGACTAATTATGGGCACCACAACCAGAGTTGGCGATATATGAAGACACAACAAATCGGTAATACGTTTATCGATAGCAGTCATGTTGGAATCGAAGGTTACGATGAACCGAAGTTCCTTAATAAGTTTTTGGTTGGCCCGGTGGAACACTCTTAAACTCTTAATAAGTAAATCGAGTGAAGTTTCTCCTGAAATAACGGTCGATTCAAGGGCATGGGCATTGCAATAGTCTTTCCAGAGCTTTAAATGAAGTTCATCTTGGTAGTCCATGAACACTATGGAGTGATAAAGTCTTTCTCTTGCGGCATGACAGAATTTCTTTGAGACCAAGCTCAGGGAGAGCACATCGGGTTTGGGAAGCAAGTTGAATATCCGTCTTAGCACTTCAGATGGGAGGTTTTCCACGGATAATCTTGGAATATCCGCCTTTGCATGAACGATGGAGGGGACAGAGGTACTCTCCAGCATGATTTTGAGTTGGAAACCTTGAGCTAGTGATCCCTATGAACTTTATTTCGTGATATTTCTATGTTTAAGCTTTGGATTGCTGATTTAATCGTTTCCACTCAGGTCATTAATTGCATTTGAGCGGAAAATTAATTTCTCCGACGGAGAAACGGAGAAATTAAAGTAAAACAGAACGGAGCAGAATACAGAAAATCAGAACGGAGAAGATTTGACGCACGACTGATCCGAAGGAACTGGAACGATAACGGACGCGTTAACAGCGGTAAGAATCGGCACGATGTCCTCGGAATTGAGTCCTATCCAACAGGCATTGGTTCAATTCATGATCAGAGCACAAATTATTGCTGCTCCAGTACTATGTGATGAAATATTTAAGAAACTTGTTCTGGCTGAAAAATCCAGTTCAGAACAGACGAAAAGTCTCGGAGAAACAGATGGACATCAGGACGAAACGGAGCCCCAAGAACCATCTAAAGACGGCGAGACTGATCCTCAAGTGAGTCCAACCCCTGAAGTACCCTCCCTCGATGACCAGGCTGATCCAGACCATCTCAATATCGATTACAATGAACTCCTAGACAAATCGATCACCTCCATCAACAATTCCCTTCATGATTTGGGTCTTATGATCAAGAAATACCGTCCTCAGCACTCTGATATCCTCTATTATGTGTTCATTAACGTTCTCCCCGACGATATCAGCAAGCTCAACACGAAATACTCACCAAAAGAGATCCAAATCATCAATAAACTCATAGAAGCTGCCCTTGAAAACGATCCGGCCAACCAATTGACCAAATCAGCAGCTTTACAAGTCGTAGTGAGGACTTCTGGTGGCAGTATGAGCCAGATAGATGGTCTGAGACTTCTCCTGTCCCTCACAGAAGACAACTGGCTCGAAACCGATTCAAGAAACTCCAAATATTCGCTCTCTGGACGACTTCTCGCCGAGGTTGGGGATATTTTGAGGGATCCAGAACGATCCGACGGTGACAATACCACCTAATTGACCTACAAATCTACTATATATACCTGTAATGTACATTATTAACGTCTATTTATCATGCCATCAGCTCTAAAGTGTCCAAATATTCGGAATCGATCTCATCAACGATATCCCAAACGGTATCTTCCACCACTTTCTCATCGTATCGATCACTGAAGGGTCTAATGAGACCATTGGACAACAGCTGGGTCAAGTCTGAAGGTTGATACTCAAACTCAGGCCCAGCATTGATCTTCACACTCCCATTTTTGAAACAACTAACCATAGGATAGTACCCTAAACTTCCATCATCGAAAACCATGGCCATTTTCTCATCCTCCGAGAGAGTTTTACGTTTCTTTTGGCCTGAGATCAACGGGTTCTGGTTCTGTTCGGAACTAGGTGGTAAAAATGCATACAATTCCTCAAAGGCAACACCTACACGTTGTCCATTCTTGTAAAAAGTGAGTTTAGACCCGGGTAAAACGGCCGGCTTGAATTTATCTTTGTCAGGAATGGCTTTTTCTCCAAAGACAGTGACAGGATTGAGTAAATGTTCGATTGGAGTGGTGGAAGTGTACTCGAATTGCTCGAAATAGAGCAGGTTTTTGTATCTGATGGGGATTTGGTCTCTTACTATGGAGGAGACTTGGAAATGGGAGTCTGATCCGAGCAGATCAAGTTTTGATGATTCTCCAGAAGTTTCTGAGGGTCCAGATGACCCTCCTGAGGTGTCCTCAACTGGCCTTGCCTTCGTATTCTGCAGTATCTGTCTCCTACTGATCAGTCTCTGCTCCTCTAAACTAGGTAACTCAACTAACATCCCAATAACATCTCCGGTCGTAAATCCTCCCTTCATAAACTCTTTAGGTCTACTCAAATGCAATTTATGACCGGTTTTATCACGGATTCCGTACCCATAACCGTCGAACCCTACCGGCAGTTCGATCGACAGCTCTTTACGAGCAATTCCCACCCGAACATGACCGGGAAATCCCGTCCCTGTCTCATTAGCCTTCAAAATCTTGAATTCCACATAATAACTTCCCTCTCTGATTCCAATATTGGTCCTGGCACTCCTCCAGCCTTGCTCAGCACTCACTATATGCATGGACTCATCACTAACAGCACCCTGAGACCGGTCAAAGTAGCTGAACCGCACATCGTACGGTGAAATATCCGTCGTCGAGTACATTAACGAGGGAAACAACGGGTTTGGAGAGCACGATTTGTATTTGAATCCACGTCTGTTGAAGGGGTGATCTTCTGATTGGAAGAGGGGGGTGTTTTCGACATGCCCGACCTCGATTTTAGTTGGTTCTCGGCCTCCAGCAACTACGAGGTCCAGAGGTCCATAGGGGACTGGTTTCAACCGGGGGACAATTTTGGGTATTTTTGATGGGGCGGTTGAACGGGTGGAGTAGTGTTTTGGTTTGGAATCTGAGGGGTCAGATGGTTCTTTTTTTAAGTCAATTGATTCCATAGTGGGGAGGGAGCTAAGTGGAGACTTTAAGGGGTTGGCTTAGTGGTGTTTTGGTGGTGTTTGTGGTGGTGTTTTGAAGGTGTTTGGCTTGGATGATGGGTGGATTTTTCAGTGAGCGCGTAGTTTGATTTTCCTTGGGGGTTCCGCCAGAGTTCCGCCTAAAGTTCTGCCCGAGTCCGCGCGGCCCTGGGAGCTCTGCCCAGTTGCGCCAACGCTCCACCGACGCTCCACCGACGCTCCACCTTCCCTCCGCCCAAACTCCGCCTATACCTCAAGCGGATCCAAAGAATAAGAAGGACCCGTCTCAAGACACAGCTCCAAGACATCTTCACATTCGATGCCAATACAATGAACCGGGTACGAGAAGCAGCTATCAAAGCTCATCTGAAGTTCAATATCTTCACTAGCATTCGAGAGGAGATAGTTGACGGTAGTACTCGCTCCGGCTCTACCACTCCTGGAGTGTTATCTGGCCTCTACACCGCCCTCAAAGACAACATCCTGACCACAAATGAACCAACTACATGCAGCTCCTCTATGCTCAAACACTACACATCCCCATTCGATGCCAAAGTCACCTCTCTTCTACTCCAAAATGGCGCCTCCATCATCGGTAAAACCAACATGGATGAGTTTGGAATGGGATCAGGAACAACTCACTCCATCTTCGGTCCAACTTTGAACCCATTGTACCCTGATGAACAAAGATCCCTGGGAGGTTCATCTGGTGGTTCAGCTGCTGCCGTCGCCGCCGGTGTAGTGGATTTCAGTCTTGGAACCGACACCGGTGGCTCTGTCAGACTTCCCGCCGCTTACACTGGAGTCTATGGATTCAAACCTACTTACGGAAGGATCTCAAGATGGGGTGTAGTGCTGTATGCTCAAAGTCTTGATACCGTTGGTATCTTAGCAAGAGATATCCTGGTACTTAGACGTGTGTATGAAGTATTGGACAAGTCGGATGAGAATGATCCAACTTGTTTGACTGACAATGAGAGGGAGAGAATAGAGGAAGCTCTCAAGTTGAAGCAACCAGCTCAACATCAAACAGCCCATCCAGACGCGACCCCAATTAGAATCGGTATCGTTGAAGAACTCAATTTCGATCAAATCTCTCCCGAAGTATCGTCCCTGTTCATCTCCTTCCTTTCTCATCTCCAAACCCAAGGAATCGAAGTCGTCCAATTGTCAATGCCAATGTTGACCAATTCATTAGCTTGTTATTATACTCTTGCGCCTTCTGAGGCATCTTCAAACTTGGCAAGATACGATGGTGTACGGTATGGCCATAGATCTGAACAGGATCCACAGCCAGGTATTCAGCAGTTCGCTAACACTCGTTCCGAAGGATTTGGGCCGGAGGTTCAAAACCGTATCCTCATGGGAACTTATAATTTGTCATCTGAAGCGTATGAGAATCATTTCTTGAAGGCTCAAAGGATTAGAGAGACTATTCGTTCTGAATTTGATACTGTTTTAAGGAAGAAGAACATCTTCGCACCTGAAGATGGGATTAAAAGCTCGACTGGAGTTGATTTCATTGTCTCTCCAACTGCTATGACACTTGCTCCAATGATTGAGGAGTACTCTAAAGAGCTGAGGAAGTCATATATCAATGATTCTTTGGTGATTCCACCATCTTTAGCTGGGTTGCCTACTATTAGTATACCATGGACGGCAGAGGAGACAGACTTGCCTGTTGGGATTCAGATTATCGGACAGTATGGAGATGATGAGGGGGTGATTAATTTTGTGGAGAAATTGTAACACTAGACCGCCATCACCACCTTCACTTCCGCCCATCAGCACACCACAGTACACCACCATCGCCACCACCATCGCCACCGCCATCACCACCGCCAGTATATATCACCATCACTACAATCTACTGTATATAATTAAATAGACCTAATCTTGATAAATCGCATTAAGGGAATTATTTAGTAAAGTGTAAAGGGGTAAGAAAGGGGTATTTTGGGGGAATTTTCCCTATTTATATGATTTCCGAATTGATAAACGAGGGATGCGAGTAAACGAGGAGGAAGTGGATGTGATGTGGCAAGTGAATGCGAGGTGGCAAGTGAAATCAGCCAAAAGGGTGCCAAAAGGGTGAAGGAATGGCAATCCAAGGTAACTCAGCCCTGAGTAGTAGGAAAGAAGGGCAGAAGGAGAAAAGAAGAAGGGCAAAAAGAAAGAAATGACAACAAAAAGGGGTAAATAGAACGAGGAGAGGGCAAATGATGAGGGAAAGGGCAAATGATGAGGGAAAGGGCAAATAAGGCAAACAAACAACGACGGTGGGCAGAAAGGAAACAAGGCAATTGACGGGGTAACTCACACCAGCCAATAACCTGAGTCCATTCACTCCTACACTTTTTAAACTTCATACTATTAACTATACAACCATTAGCTTCTTAATGTGCTTCTTTCCAAGACTGTTCGTATTCGTCGATCCTTCTCGACATCTCCTCCAACATTTGGTCTCTTTCCCATGAAAGACGATGAGTCCAGACGACTTCCATCAATTGGGAGTTGAGTTCTTCTAAATTTTCGATGGTGTATTTGAGAGCGGCGTTGTGGATGAGTTTTTGTTGAGTTTTGAGGAGTAATTGGGGGGAGAATTGGAGGGGTTGGGAGTTGGAGAGGGCAGAGTAGTCTTCTGGTTCTGATTCCGAGTCAGAGGCAGTGCCGGCAGCAGAGGCAGTGCCGGCAGCAGGGGCAGGATCAGTAGCAGGGGCAGAACCATTATCAGGGGCAGGGCCAGATCCATTTGTCTCTGGAGCTGATTCTTCCATCTGGATATCTTCATCCGGAGGCAGAGTAGCAGCATCCAGATCAGCTCCAGCAGCAGCGTCCAGACCAGCTCCAGCAGCGTCCAGACCAGCTCCAGCAGCAGCAATTCCAGCCTCAGCTGCTGCCGCAGCTTCAGCAGCCGCCTTCCTCTCCTTCTCCCTCCCATGCATCAGCCTACATTCCGCCAAAAACTCAACCGTACTAATCTCCTCAACCCCAACCTGAGCATTCGCATACATCTCACTCAGCTTAAGTACCCGGTCCCGATCCCCAGTAACCATCGCATCCTTATAAATAGACTCAATATCCTTCAAAAACTGCTTAGGCTCACTGTAAAATCCATTCCATAACCGCTCCTCAATGATATCCAAATCCATATTGTAGTAGTGACGACCCGTAGCTACCTCCAAGATCATATCTCCATCCCTCACATACAGAGGTTCCATTCCAGGCACCAACAAGGAAGGCTCGAACAAATGGACTAAAAGACTGTCGTCGATCGTCGGTTTCTTGAACCTTTTGTACCGGTTCTTGAACAACTCCATCAACCCACTCAATTTGAGTTTGAGAGTGTTCTTCAACCTCATATCTTTCTTCTCCTGCTCTTTGATCTGTTGTTTAGTCAATTTGGAGCCCGAGGCTGGGCCGTTAGTTGGCTGGGAGATCACTTTAAGTTTAGGTAACTTTCTCTTTGGACGAGTCTCCAAATCTCCAAACTCGAAGGGTCTCAATTTGAAAGCATCCCATAACGGGCCACAGAACCCTTTGATTTGACTCTCTTCAAACGTGTTCTCGAGTCTCACGTTGTTGGTGAAGCCAAACAACATTTTCAAGTCATCGTCGAGTTCATGCAGTTCACACTCGGCAAGACACAACACCAAAAGCTGCTCACTTGGCCCCACCGATCTCAACAAACTACTCAACGTAGCACGGGCAGAGTCCGACACCAGATGGTACCAAATATCGATATTGGGGATGTAGATGACCGAGGGAGTGTGTCTACGAGCCTCTACAAACATCTGGATGATGGCAGCCTCGACAGACCGGGTCGAGTCGCTGAATAAACTCCCAATATCCATGGCTTGGACATGGAATCCTTCAAGGTAGTTCAAAATGGCCGGTCCGAGGTAAACTTGGCCGGAACCAGGCAGTCCCGTGACCAAAATACGAGGTTTGAACACCCTGGCTCCATTCACCTTCTTAAGTAACTCTTGACGATGGAAACCCCCGTCCAAATCATGCTCAGTCACATCAATATACATGGCCTCTTCAAGAGGGGTCACTTTGGTCTTCTTAGGGATGATCGTGTCGAGTCTGAGCTTGATCTGGGCCAACTTGTCTCCCAATAACGGCTCAATATGGTCAGGAAGCGGTGTACTTGTGGACGAGATCAGTCTAGTTGACGATGGGACGATCTTCTCCAACAGTTTCATGAAATCTTTGGCGATCACATTGATCTTCTCCGGGTGAATCTTCAACTTATCGGTGGATTGGTAGATCTGAGGGTACTTTCTTTGGATGGAATTGAGAGCCGACTCGGTACAAAGCAGTCTCAAGTCTGCTCCTCCGTAACCTTTGGTGATTTCGGCGAGTTTCTTGACAAAAGTCGGGTCCAATGGAGGGTTCCACTTCTTCGTATGGATCTGTAAGATCTTCTCTCTGGCCTTGACGTCCGGAAGAGGGAAATAGAACTCTCTATCGAATCTTCCTGGTCTTCTTAAAGCCGGGTCCACCGAGTCGGGTCTGTTAGTGGCTCCGATAACAATGACCTGCCCTCTGTTGTCCATACCGTCCATCAATGCCAACATGGTGGAGACGATCGAGGCGTGGATCTGCTCTTGTTTGGACGATCTGACGGGAGCCAAGCCGTCGATTTCATCGAAGAAAATGATCGACGGCTGCTGTTTACGAGCCTCTTCGAACAAAAGTCTCAACTGTCTCTCTGCTTCTCCTACCCATTTCGACAAGATATCGGCACCCTTCCTCATGAAGAAGGTGATCTTGGTGTTGCCTGTAGAGCAAGAGGCCGCAAGGGCTCTAGCCATCAACGTTTTACCGGTTCCTGGAGGTCCATGGAAGAGCACACCACGAGGTGGAGTGATCCCAAACCTCTGGTACACTTCAGGGTAGAGCAATGGCAAGGCTACCATCTCTTTCAATTGGTCAATGTAGTTATCGAGGCCTCCGACGGCCGAGAAATCAATGTCCATATCAACTCCGAGCGGATCTGTGTCGGCAAGCGAGTTCTTCTTCTTAATGTCGATCTTTCCAAAGGCTCCAGTGGCCAGAGACCCCAGAGCAAGTGAGCTACGTCTATTGCCGGCACTAGAGGTTCCATTTACGGGTAAAATCTCGTCGTCTGAAGAGTCAGAGTCTCCTCCACCAACGGCTGTAAGACCAGGGACGTTCTGACCGAAAATAGAGGTGACATCACCTCCTCCAAACGGCCCAACAGTAGGGAAAAGACGTCTGATTGGACCCATCAGGTTCTTACGGCCACGTTTAGGTGTATTGGAGCCTCCAATGGACCCCATCTCCGACTCCAATTGCTTGTCGTTGATTATAGGTGGGGGAATTTGATAATTGACCTCTTTACGTTCCCTGAAATTGAATTTACGATGAGGTGGAGTCCGTACAGGCGAGTCCTCAAGCTCACGTAACTCATCCGCAAGTGATAATGGAGCTTCTTCAGCCTCATCCTCATGTCCAGTCAAGAAACTCTCCTCCTCCATGATATTTCTTCTCTTTCTACCTCGTCTACTAGTGGATCTTGACTTTCTACTACGTCTTTTAACACCTACATCTTCATCGTCATCTTCATCATCGTCGTCATCTGACTCATCTTTCACTATGAAATTACGGTCTGCTCTTCTTCTTTGGGTCTCTATCTCGTCCTCGCTCAACACGTGATCAGGATCTACAAAATCCTCATCGTCCAGTTCATGGAACGAGTCGTCATCGCTAGCGGGGTGGCGCTTGCCTTTACGGAGCTTCTTCTTGGGTGTGTCGATGTCGGAGATGTCCTCGCTGAGTTTATCTTCATAGTAATCGTCTTCATTGTAATTGACGGAGGTTTTTGTTTTACGGCGGGAGACGGTGACGGGGTCGGACTCGTCGCCAGAGGCATCGGCATGAGCGTCGGCATCGGCGTCAGCATCATCGGCGTCAGATTCATCATCCAGTGGCGCCACAGGCTCTTCAGCCTCTTCTTCAGCCTCCGATTCCTCCTCCGTCTCATTAGGCAAGACAAAATCATCGTCGTCTTCCGACTCCAACAGTAATCTTCTTCCTCGGGACATACCAAAAGATTCGTATTATTCACGGGGTATTCACAGGGTTAATTGAATGGTGTAATGTGGCAGTAATGTACAGGCTAGTGGGTCTAGTAGTTAGCGCTTGGTCTTGTCAGCGGTCTTGTCAGCACTGGTCTTGTCAGTGGTCTTGTCAGCACTGGTCTTGTGGCGCTTACAGTGAGGTCAGGAGCGTCAGGCGTGTCAGGTGCTCAACAATCAATCCAATCGATCAATACCCTGATAATTCTCACTTGTGAGTTTCAGGCGAGCTCAATTGCGTTTGAAGTATCGGCGGTTGGGTGTGTTGATTGGCAGTGGATTGGATTGAGGATTGAAATTTAACGCGTATGGGCAGGGAAAGAGGGAGAGAAAAGGGCAAAGTATTGGGGAAAAGAAGAGGGCAGGAAATATTAGGAGAAAAGAGCGAAGGGCAGGAAAAAGAGGAAAGGAAGAAGGCAGGAAAGGAAGAAGGCACGAAGGGGTTAAGAGGGATACGGAGATTGGGGATGGCGAGATCGACTACGAGAGGTGAAATCTCAATTCTACAGGTTATCTGGATGGGGTTGATGTTAATTGGAGAAATTGGATTTACCTGGGTGTGTTGGTGTTAAGTCGTGTGCTGGTGTTAAGTGATGTGTTGGTGTTAAGTAGTGTATAGTGTGCTAATTTATTCCTTAATTAGGAAAGAGTACTTAATTAGGAAGGTTATTGGAAGTGGATTGGAGATCGAGGAAGAAGGGCACAAAGACAAGAGAAATAAGGAGGAAAGGAAACAGAGGAAAGAGAAAAAGAGGGAAAGAGAAGGGCACAATAGATAACCAGAAGAAGTTGAAGGGTATTACAATAAATTAAGTATCCACTCAATTGATTCAATTTTTATATCATTACAATCTCCTCGATTCAACTATTTCAACTATATCAATTCCAAGGGGATTAAATTGTGGAATAATATTTTATCCGTTTCTCTCATTTGTCTCTGTTTCGTCTCTCCCTCGTCTCTCCTGATATTTGCCCTCTCTGTGCCTCTCTGTGCCCTCTCACTGCTTATATTTTATTTTCCCTCCTTAACTTTTACGCTTTCCTCTTTAGTTTTTTCCTCCCTCGCACCCTCCTTAGCTTTCCCTTAGCTTTTTTCTTAGCTTTTCCCTTAGCTTCTCCCCTTGACTTTCTCTTTCTTCCCTTTTTCTCTTCTTTCTCTCTGCCCTTCGGTTAAAGGTCGTGTAATCCATCTCAAATCTCCACCCAAACTCGTTCCCTCAACTCGCTCCCTCGATCCGCTAACTCAACCAAGCCAACCCCATCCAACCAACAAAATTCAATCAGACCAAACGACCCAACAATTGATCTCAATTCATCGATCAGCGCTATGTACTCGTTTTATGGTCAGAATCAGGGCCAGCAGGGTCAGCAGAATCAGCTGACTCAGCCGGGTCTGCCCTACCAATTGCAATCTCAACCGACTGGATTTTATGGCCAAGCGCCGACTCAGGCCCAAGGATTTCAACAGACTCAACCAACGGGGTACCAACCACAGGGCGGGTTTATTCAATCTCAGCCGACGGGTTACCAACCAAGCGGATATCAACCAGGTGCTTATCAGCAACCGCCACAATCAACTCAATTCCAATTCCAACCTCAACTGACTGGTTACTACCAGGCAGGTCAGCCAGGCCAGGCAGGTCAACCTCAGGCTCAGCCTCAGCAACCAGTTAGCCAAGGACTTGCCCCTCAAGCTTCGGGATACTACGGGCAGTTCCAAGGTCAGGCAGGACAATTTGCCCCTGCTGCTGCACCTGCAGGAAATTCAGCCCAAGGCCCAGCCGTCGCTACCGCTCCAGCTGGAGCCTCTCCATTTGAGGCCGCCCCTCCCCTGCTCCAAAACAACTCCATCAAAATCCCAAACATCCGAATCTCCTTCATCTCCCTCGAAGATCAACAACGTTTCGAGTCAATTTTCCGTGCTAATGTTCCTAAAGGTGAGAATGCCATCGATGGTTCAGCCGCAAGAGATGTCATGATGCGTTCGGGACTCTCTGCTTCGACTCTTGGGGAGATCTGGGCCTTGGCCGATACTACCAGAGCTGGGAAATTGCTCTTCCCGGAGTTTGCCTTGGCTTTACATTTGTGTAACACTGTTTTGAAGGGGGAGAATTTGCCCTATGAGTTGCCTTCGGCTATGAAGAAGGAGGTGGAGAATTTTGTGGATGCGATTAGTTTTTATGTTGAGGATAGTGCGGAGTCGGGTCAGCAGCCAGCAGGTCAGCCGGCTCAGCAGGCTCAGCAACCACCGGCTCAGCCGGCTCAACCAACTGGTTTCCAATCATTACAACCTCAAGCTACTGGTTATCCACTTCAACCTCAAGCTACCGGCTACCCACTTCAACCTCAAGCTACAGGCTACCAACCTCAGGCCCAACCTCAGTCTTCTTTCCAGCCTCTTCAGGCTACTCCAACTGGATTCGCTTCAGGTTCCTCTTTCTTACCATCTCAACCAACTGGATTTAATCCTGGAGCTATGCCATCGATAAGTTTTGGTGGTCAGGCAACTCAGGGAGCTCCAGCAGCTCCAGCAGCAGCTCCGGCAACTCAACCAGCTCCCTCAGGAGCAGCTCCCCTCCAACCTCAAAGAACAGGCTTCACTTCGGTCTTGACTCAACAAACCGGAATTCAACCTCAACAAACGGGCCTGGCATTGCAACCTCAAACTACTGGGTACCAACCTCTTCAAGCTCAGGCCACTGGGTACCAACCTCTCCAAGCCCAAGGCACCGGCTATCCCCTTCAAGCTCAAACCACTGGCTACCCAACCACCGGCTTGCAGCCCCAACCCACCGGCCTTCTTCCCCAAAAAACAGGAGGCCTCACCAACTTCTTCTCCTCAGCCCAATCAACCCCCGTCTCAAAATCAACCCAATGGGCAATCTCCCCCCAAGAAAGAGCCACCTTCGAGAAGATCTTCAAAAACATCTCCTCCCAAGGCTTCATCGCCGGGAAAAATGCCATCCAAGTCCTCTCCAAGTCAGGTTTGAGTAGAGAAGAGTTGGAGAAGATCTGGAATTTGAGTGACATCAACAACAGAGGTCGTCTTAACAAGGACGAGTTCAGTGTAGCTATGCATTTGATCTACAGACGTCTTAGTGGGTTGGAGATTCCGGTGGTGTTGCCGGAGGAGTTGGTTCCTCCGTCAACGAAGGTTCTTGACGATGTGAAGACTTCGCTTAAGAGCCAGACGTTTGGCAGGAAACTGTCCAAGTTGGGAGGGTCGAGTAACTTCAAGTATGATGATGAGGAGGGGATGTATGTGAGTGGGAACAGAAGACGGACTCTGCCCGGCAGTAACTCTCTGCCCGGCAGTGATTCAGCTGCTTCTCAGCCCGGCAATGCTTCAGCTGAGCCGGGCACCATCTCTCTGCTCAAGAAGCTGATCCAAGAGAAGAAAATCCTCCTCGCTGCCATCGATGCTCGCGAAGAAGACTCCTCCTCCGATTCCTATGCCCTCCAGAAACAAAAGACCGAGATCGAGACCCTCAAGATCAGGATCAGAGACCTCCACACTCAGATCGTGTCCTCCTCGAGCTCCTCCTCCCTCCAAACGAAGCAGCAGTTGCTCGGTAGATTGAACAACTCCATGGCCAAGTTGCCCACCCTCATGACCCAATTGGTAGCCGTCGACGAGCAGATCAAACAGGCCAAGATGGGAGTGTTCAAGAAGAACCTCGAGCGGGACCATCCGGGGATCAAATTCTTCAGCTCCGAGCTGGAGAAAACCAGAGCCAAGTCCCGGTTGTTGATGCAACAAAGGATGGCTGCTTTGACTGGAAAACCTGCTCCGTCTGCTGAGTTCGAGGACGGCGAGGCTTTGTTGGAGGTGGAGAAGGAGAAGATCGAGAGAGACTCCGCTCAACTGGTGAGCAATATGAAGGAGATCGAGTCGTCGATCAAGTCTCTTGCTGAGGGTGTTAGTTCTCAGTTGGAGGTTTCGAATACTGATCGTGTTCAGAGTGAGAAGTTTGAGAGTGGAAGGGGGTTGAGTTTGGAGGTTCGGGAGTTTATCGCCAAGTTGAGGGACATCTCGAGCACTCCGGAGACTCAGTCAGGGTTTTCAGGTGCTGCTTCAACGACTCAAGGTTACTCTAGCTCTTCAGGAGCTTCAGGAGCTTCTGCTGCTGCTCCACGTCAAGTTACTTCACCTCCTGTTGATAGAGCTGCTTTCATTAAACAACAAGCTAAAGAGAGGATGAATGCGAGGTTGGCTCAGCTTGGAATTAAGAGGGACGTGAGTTCGGGAGCTTCGGGAGCTTCGGGAGCCTCCGGAGCCTCCGGAGCAGCAGCCTCTCCTGCTGTTGCTTCTCCTTCTGTTGCTTCTTCAGTGGTCTCTCCTGCTGTCACTTCTCCTGCTTCAACTTCATCACCTGCTCCGACTCCAGTCAGTGCTACACCAACTGCTCCAGCTCCAGTTGGTTCAGCTCCAAGTGCTTCAGCTCCTCCTGAAGACGACGACGACAAAGAACTCGCCGCATTAATGGCCCAGAAAGCCAAGCTCGAAGAACAAGAAGCCTTGAAACTGAAGAAAAGAGCCGAGAAGAAGGCTGAGATCGCTAGGTTGAAAGCTGAGATGGAAGCTTTGAAGAATGATGAGTCTGATGATGAGGAAGCAGCAGCTGAAGCAGCGGAAGCAGCAGCTAATGCGGGGGCAGTGAGAGCACCAGTAGCTCCGACCGTTCCAGCAGCAGCACCACCATCAGGAGCTCTGTCTGGCACTGGAGCTGCTCCAGGCACGGCTCTGCCGGGCACAAGCAATGGAACTCTGCCGGGCACAGCCCATGCCAACAACCCATTCTTCAAACCGGGCACAACCAACCCAATTTCCCAACCATCCACCCTGCAACTGTCCCCCGCAATCCAAAAACCCAACCCATTCTTCAAACCTGATCCTCTGAGAACTTCCTCTTCATCTTCTCTTCAACAACCGTTTGATAAAGATGCTGCTGAAGCTCAAAGAAGAGCTCAGAGAGGTCAGGTGAGTGATGATGATGATTGGGGAGATGAGAGTGAGCTGGAGGATGACGAGGATGCTATTCCGTTGAGAGCACCTGGCCAGTTGGCTTCGATGTTGTTTGGTGGAGGAGCCGTACCAGCTGCTCCTCAAGCTCTGGCAGCACCAGCAGCACCACAAGCTCCACCAGCACCAGCAGTAGCTCCGGTAGCTCCTTCAGCTGCACAAGCTCCACCAGCTCTGTCAGCCCCTGCTCCACCAGCTCCTGAAATGGAGCCTGCTGAAGTTGCTCCTGCTCCAGAAGCTTCTGCCGCTCCAACGTCCACTCTGAACACCTCCGACGCCGATGACGACTTTGCTACACCACCTTCTGGAACTCCAGCACCAAATGGATCGTTCAGCAATGATGAGAGGGAAGTTGAGGCTCCAATCTCAGCAGCTCCACCAATTCCAGTAGCTCCACCTATTCCATCAGCTCCACCAATCCCATCGGCTGAAATTCCATCAGCTCCTCCTATCCCATCAGCTCCTCCAATCCCAGCTGCTCCACCTATCCCATCAGCTGAAACCCCACCATCTTCAATTCCACCACCTCCACCCCTCCCATCATCTTCAGCTCCTCCTCCACCACCTCTCCCATCAATGGCTCCACCACCACCAGCTCCCCCAGCTCCACCTGCCCCACCAATCCCATCAGCTCTGCCTTCGCTGCCCGCCCCTGCCCCTGCTGGCATCTCTGCCCTCTTGGGTCAAATCCAAGGCGGTGCTGCCTTGAAAAAGGTCCCTGAAGAACTGAAACATCACGTTGTTGGTGCTACAGTTGGTAAAGTACTTTAATTAGAGTAATAAATAGGATTAACTATACAGTGCCCGGCTGTACCTGTGCCCGGCAACCATCGTGCCCGGTTGTGCCTGTGCCCGGCAGAGCTATGCCAGACCAGCTCCTGCTGATAGACCAGCCCCTACGGACAGACCAGCTCCTGCTGGTTCTCTGGTGCAAGGCAAGGCCGCTCGTAGTCCGTAGACTCTCCCTGTAGAGACTGCCCATAGACTAACTCTCCTTAGACTAAACATCATAACACCAACTCACAACCACCAGATCCTGCCCATCTTCAGGCTAATCTCTGACCAACGTCAGGCTAATCCCTAGACAGGCTCATCTCTGTCCAGCTTAGGCTAATCTCTGTCTAACGTCATGCCAATCCCTGGGCTAGGTCATGCCAATCCCTGTTCAAGCCAACCCCTCATCATCACTCCAATCCAAATCATCTCCAATCTCCTCAGCCTCCCTTTGAAGCTCTGCCAATCCCGTAAGTTCCTCCAATACCTTCGAATCCCCCAAAACACTCTTAACAAACTCCCATCCTCCTCTTCTAAACTCCGCAACCACCAGATCCGAACATCCAGAGCAATATGTGTACCGTGGAGTCTCAACGTTGAGGTTCTTGAAGTTATGGAGGAACCCTCGGATCTGATGAGGAACAGCTCCAAGGAGACTGCTGTTGGAGGAGAGTTCGGTGGAGGCAGGAGCATGCAGACCAGCTGGATGTTGAAGGAGGGAGACCAAGAGTTCGACGGCTAGTCCTGAGGCGAGAAGAGCTACACCTGGACGAGTGACGGTACACATTTGATCGAGGGATCTGTCGGTGAGGGAGTCGGAGGGGGCGAAGATGTCGTTGCAGAAGTAGCAGCCGAGCCCTGACCCCGAAGACTCCGAAGCCGAAGGCTTTGGAGTCGAAGAGGGAGAGACCGAGGGCAATTCCGAGGGTGAGTCTGAGACCGAGGGCAACTCCGAGGGTATTTCCGAGGGTGCTGATGTCTCCAGTTCCTTTGGCCTTGGATGATCAGCAGGTTCTGGCCCTGGACGACGGCATTCGCTCTCCGACTCCAGTGCCTTCGGCTCTGGAGTCTTCGGAAGTCCATGCCTCATCACCAAATAACTATCAAACCCCAACAGTGCATTGATCACAACCTTCCCCATCGCATTCCCAGCCACCGTAGGCAACCATCTCGTCTCCCTCGAATCCATAAGTAAAAACACAACGTCATGAGATTCGATCAACTCCATAAGCTTCTCATAATCCTCCACCTGTTTCTTCTCATTGTAGACCGGATGTCCAGCCATTGGCACCTCCAAGTCATAACCCTCACTGACCACCGATGGATAAATCTCTTTCAAAGCGGCAGCAGCAGCGGCAGCCTTCGGAGCTCCTCCGTCCAAACAGTCGGCAAACTTGAAGAGAGGTTGACGGACAGGATTCGAGAACGACACTCGTCCATTGTCGACGAACGTGATA
This sequence comes from Nakazawaea peltata, assembly GCA_001599355.1. Taxonomy (NCBI): domain Eukaryota; kingdom Fungi; phylum Ascomycota; class Pichiomycetes; order Alaninales; family Pachysolenaceae; genus Nakazawaea; species Nakazawaea peltata. Next base: position 562,559 of record BCGQ01000003.1, read on the forward strand.
TGAGAAACTCCCCATCCCATCAAAGCACGAGCCACATAAGACCCCAAAGTTCCTGCTCCAAGCAAGAGACACTTTGTGTGCTTGATTTTGGAGAGATTTAGGTCGGGAGAGATCCTCCATTTCATCAATTTGAGGTTGAGATCTACGGCTTCGTCGGCGAGTTTGGTGGGGTCGATAAGAGATTTCAAATCGGCCACTTTTGGGCCTAATTTGCCGGTGTTTGTACGTTCCCAACCTATGATTTTGGGTCTCGAGGACTCTGACGGGCAGAGTTCAAGGTGGTGAAGACGAGGTTTGGAATGTTGAGTCCATACAATGAGTTTGAGGTGGTGGAAGCCGTAGATTTCAAGCAGAGCGAGTAAATTTCGGAGTTCCCAAGAAGGGTTTGGGGAGCCAGTTGAGGTTGATTGGAAGCCGATGGTGAGATCAGTCACCGAGTCAGTGACTGACTCGGTGGCTGGCACGGACTTGGTGGCTGGTACTGACTCAGGCAGTGACTCGGTGGCTGAGACTGACTCGGTGGCTGATACCCTGTCAATCACTGAGCCTGCCCCTGAGCTTACCCCTAACCCCTGCCCAACCATCTTCCCCAACTCACTCAACTCATAAACAACCCCATCCCTAATAACACAAAACTGATCTCCACTCTCATTCAACATCTCACTCTCTTCACTCCCAAGTATCCTCCAATTACTTACAATCTGAACACTATTCATCCAATAGTAAAACCGATATTTCTTCAAATCTGAGAATGACAAGACAGAGAATGGGGCCAAAAGAGCCGGATTCTCTAAAACTCTCAAACTTTTGATATCCTCGATCAATTTCAGTCCTCTCTCTTGAAGAAATTCGGCCTTGTTCACATTCTTAAACTCTTCAATTGTGTTAGTATTGAAGAGTTCACCATGACGGAAATAAAACGAGTTGGCAGCGCTGCGATAGTTAGTATATCTAGGTCAACCTAGAGGTACGGTCGTGGTGGTGGTTTACTTACACACTGCTCTTCACCGCATCCAACCCTTCAAAACTATGATCATCCAAGAATATCGTCAGATCCACCTCTTTACCCAATGAACTAAACCCTGATGACCCATAGATCCGTTTAGAAGAGGTGTCTAATTTGTATTGATTGAGCTTTAATTCTGATAGTTTTTGGAAAAATGACGAGTCCACAATCGAATGAGGGGTATCGAATTGTAGATATGACATTTTGGCCTTGAGGTGTAGTGTTGTGCGTATGGTTTAATGATGAGATGAGTAGGATGGAGGCGAGATTTGTGTTAACCTCTGTTAACCGGACAAACATTTGCCCTCTGTTAACCGGACACATATCATCCCCTCCCCTAACCGGACGGGCATCCTCACCCCTCCCTTAACCGGAGACACTCACCCCCCTTAGCCGGGCACCCGTTACCCTCTCTTAACCGGACATCTCCACATTCCCCCTCTAAACCGGACCCCAACTTCACCATCCCTACACTACATCACTACATCACTACATTCACTACATTCCCCACTTCACTACATTCCCCACTTCACTACATTCACTACCACTACTCTATTCACTACCATGCTCTATATCAACATGTATATCACCTATATACTACTCTCCTCCTATACTATACTACTCTCATCCAGCCCTAACCCAGCATCTCAGCATCTTGCAATGTCAAGTCATCCAACTCATCCAACAACTCATCAAGCTCAATTTGTGGGGCATCATCATCACTAAACTCATCCTCCATATCAGTCTCAGCTGCAACTGGCTCCTCCTCTGCTTTATACAAATTAATAGCTTGTCTCATTTCTTGATCCTCCTCCAATTCTTGCAAGAAGATCTCGTAATCTCTTTCGGCTCTTTCAGCCTCTTGTCTGGCTTGTCTGGAAGTCTCGTCATTAGCAACGATATCGTTGTGTTCTCTGGCCATTCTCTTCAATTTCCATTTTCTGTTCTTGCTCTTCTTCGATTTTCTGGTGTAATGTTTCTTGACCAACACAACGTCTGGTAACTTATCAGAGTCCATACTATCCCATAAGTCAGAGTTATAGTTGGCATTGACGGTGTAATAACCCATGGCTGAGTCACCAGGATGCAAAATACCACCAAGATGAGATCTCACATAGTATGTGGTATCGTTTAAGCCGAGATCTTGAGCCCTGGCAATGGTGACGTCTGCTGCAACGTATTTTCCATTGGTCTCACCGGTAGGTTCAACGTCCAAAACTACAAACTCAACAAGCTGAGTCACATCCGATAATGATAAGAATGGATTTCTCCAATAAACCGAAGGATTTAAGTCGGCTGTTTGCAAAGTATTAGGGTCCAAAAATTGAAGAGTGTTGGTAACTTTAGAACATAAAACAACTCTTGAAATGTTACCCATTTGATGAGCCAATTTTTTAGGTAAGATCACCAAATCATCTCTACAGATAGGTACGATCTCAACAGAGAAGGAAAACTTATACTGAGAAGTACCAGCATGAATATCTTGAGAAACCAACTCCTCAGAACGCTTGGATTTGACCGGTACAACGGCATTCAAGAAATCCAACATTTTAGTAGCGTGATTTCTCAGTCCATAGTAGAAATCCAAACCATCCTTGTTCTCCTTAATGGAAACAGTATCAACATGAGCATTATGCTTCAAAATTAACTGCTCCAAATATAAGAAAGTTCTCTTATGTTGAACTTTTTGTCTGATTTGAACGGCTGCTCTCCAAGTATTTGTAGTATAAGATTTAGCACAGTCGGCACATTGCATGGCAACGACGACATACTCCACCTCAAAAGTCTGCTGAACAATAGTGTTAGTCATAGCTTCACCTTGAACGGTCAACTTGACTCTAATACGACGGGAATGGGGCTCGGTCCAAATGAAAGAGGCATCGACTAACCTCACCTTACTCAAACCCTTCAATCTTCTAAGACACAAGGCCAATAATTCTCTGGATTCTAACTCAGCACGGATCCATTGACCTGGTGGTTGCAAGAAACGTTCACAGTTTCTACAAAATGAAATGTTTGCCTCCCTTGGAATCCCCTCGGTGATGTCCACGGTCAATTTGATACAGTCGTAACACATGACTAAACCGGTCGAACCGTCCATCGGAACACCACAGTTACAACATAACACAGTAGCTACGGTCTGTTGCTGAGATTCAGCATCTAATTGCGTATATCCAGACATCTCTCCCTACTTCTTTCAACTTCAATGCTGATTAATCAGGTAAGTTGAGAGGTAGAAAATTTTTATAGGAAAAATTTTTATTTTACTAATTGGGTAAGTCATCGATTACTTGAAGGGGAAGTCTGGGTGAGCGCAATACGAAAATGGAGATTAGCATATCTTGAGCATAATACGATTTTATGGTATTACGTCAGATGTGGATTTGAGCAATCTACTAATTATGAATTAATTGAGTATTGTATTCTTGAGCAGTTTATCAATCTCATCTATTTATCCACTCTTAAAGAACTAGACAGATATCACTTGGTCACTTGGTCATATAATGTCCGACTCCAATGATCCCACCGAGACAAGCTGGCTTCTCTCACAATTCGAACATGTCCCCGTATCTTTAGTTGTGGAAAATAGAACCTCAGAACCAAGAGACGCTTTAATGGCAGAGAGAACGACTCTCAGTTGGGCTCGATTCTCCATCACTCTTCTGATGACAAGTATTGCTGTCATGCTCAATTTCCGTTTAGATACCGGAAATGACCCAAATCAACCTCAAGAAAGGTACGGTTTCACCAAATCAAAGTCGTATATTCTCGCCGTCGGTATCACCTTCGTGCTACTATCATTAGGCTGTACTATAATCGCAGGATATAATTATGCCCAAACTTTGAGACACACACTATCGCAGAAGATCAACATCTTTTCACCAAAACCAACATTATACACACTTGTGTCGGTTGTTGTGCTGATGTTAGTCGTGAGTATCTCTCTTATTATAGATGAGATATAGTCGTGCATCACCACTCAATTCTCCATACTTAAGAAAAGACGTGCACCATCACCCAATTTCCAATTTCCCCATAGTTAAGAAAAGTCGTGCACAATCTCCCATCCTCCCATAGTAACAAAAAGATAAATAATTTTTATTATGTAAATAAAGTAGGTCATCTGGTAGTCATCTGGTAGTCATCAGGTAGGTCATAGAGTAAGCCACAGAGCAGGTTCATCGAGTCGGGCGTCTGACAGAGGTCATATAAAGAATAGGAACCGCGATCCAACTAACCGCCAGTCACATTTCCAACAACCATCGCCTATCACTCATCGCTTATCAGCCACCCTTTCTGTTAGTTATGGCCCCAAAAAGAGATAGATGTCCCGGGTGTAATGGGACGACTCTTGTTAGAGATATCAGCACATCCAGTTCGCTTTCATGTGTCACGTGCAGTAGAGTGTTAGAAGACAATCCGATCGTATCGGAGCTTCAATTTTCCGATGGAGCCGCCGGTTCTTCAACTGTGGAAGGTCAATTTGTAGGAGCCGATCAGAAGAGAGTCACCACTGGAAATATTGGTAAGAATGCCATGGATTCTAGGGAACAGACGTTGGCTAAAGCGAAGAAAAGCATCAAAGATATCGCCAGATCGCTTCGGATATCTTCATATATCGAAGACTCGGCGTTTCTTTGGTTCAATTTACTGTTGTCGTACAATTTTGTCCAGGGAAGAAAGTCTCAGATCGTTTATGCTCTGTGTTTGTATATTCTGTGTCGTAAGGAGAAGACACATCACATGTTGATCGACTTTTCGTCGAGAATTCAGGTCTCTGTGTTTGCTGTAGGTGCTACCTTTTTAAGGTTAGTGAAAACACTTCATATCACCAACTTACCTTTACTGGATCCTTCATTATTTATTCAGCATTTCGCTGATAAGTTGGATTTTGGGAGTCTGAGGACCAAAGTGATCAAAGATGCCGTGAAATTATGCCAAAGAATGGCCGATGATTGGATCCATGAAGGTAGAAGACCTGCTGGTATTGCCGGAGCTTGTTTATTATTGGCTGCCAGAATGAATAATATGAGAAGAACTCATACTGAGTTAGTTGCTATTTCTCATGTTGCCGAGGTGACGTTACAGAAGAGATTGAATGAGTTCAAGAAAACTCATGGTGCATCTTTGACCGTTAATGAATTTAGACAGACCGATAATTATCAAGCTACTCTGCCTCCATCTTTTTTGAGGAACAGAAAACTGGAGAAAAAGGGATGTGATGATCCTGCTGAACCGGTGGATAAATTGATTCAAGACGTATTCAACGATGGAGCTCTTTCAGAGCAAGACATTAATAAAGAATTGAAAAGAATCAGTGACCGGCAAAAGAATCTCAATAAAGGTGAATATCCTCAACTGGCTCAGCGTATTGAATACGAGACTCTGAAAGAAAATAGAAAGAAAACGTATATAATGCATTTCCCTCAAACGACGACGGAAGAATTGCTTTCAAAGATCTCGTCTGACCCATCCAATTTAGATGACGTCGACGACGACGAGATCGATGGAGCTCTTCTCACGACGGAAGAATCCGAGTTGAAAACTCGAGTATGGTACGGATTGAATCGTGAATTCTTATTGGAGCAAGAAGAGAAGAAGTTGAAGGAACAAAGAGACGAGGTCGCCGGTCATGGTAAACCTAAACGGAAGAAGATCAAGAAACAAGAAGACGAAGATCTGCTCTTCCAAGAAGCCGTCGATAATAGTATAGGAGAACCATTACTGGGAGTTAAAGGAGGTGCTCACGCTGTCCTGCTGTTGATGACAAAGAAGAGTACCAAGATTAACTACAGTGCAGTTGGTAATTTATTCGAAGATGGTGGTGTATAATAGAAGATTGTATTATAAAGGTTGTAGTAACATCGTAACACCAAAAAAATAAAAAAATAAAAAATCCCAGGGAATTTTCAACATCATTACACCAAATGAAAAATCGGTCGTTTTTCGTTGGTGTCATGATGTTTCTCGCACCCGACGTTGTTCAAATCCTTGATCTCAAAGGCAACTGGTGGTCAAATTGAGACGTACAAACACGGCATGTTCGACCAATTCTTGATCTTCTCGGGCTCGGGAGCCGTCTTATTCAAGTACCAGCTGAGAAGAACCCCGGAAAATGTCATAAACAACTTCATCTCCTCAACATTCGTCTCTCAAAGAGAGACTTTGGTTGGGATCAACAACAAGGTTGAAGAGGAGGAGGAGGAGGAGGACAGTGATGGAGAAGAGGGGGTCAAATCGGAGACCATCACCACTTATAATGGCGACGGGTACACGATCAAGTACATCAAGACCAGTATTCCGAACTTGTGCTTCTCTCTTGCGTATCCATCGATGATTCATTTACATAATACTGAGAGTATATTGGTTCAGGTGAAGAGATTGTTCCTTGAGATGTTTGAGGATGAGATCATGGAGCGGGTGAGGTTGAATCCTATGGATTTAGTTGATTTTGAGGGTGAGAAGTATGTGAAATTTGAGCAATTTTTCAACTTGCAATTGGAGAAGTATAAGAGTAGTCAGAATGAGATTGGAGGTGGAAATGGAGGTGGAAATGGAGGTATTGGTGGGGGTATTGGTGCCGGAAATGTTGGTTCAATCACTCCAAGTGGTAGAGATTCGCCTAAGAAGAAATCCCAGTCACTGGCCGCCTCAAAAAAGTCCAGAAAATGGGGTATTGATGGTTCTTTTGTAGAAGATAATGGAATTGAAGATCTGGCTTTAGATTTCTCTCTGGCTGCTACTCCAAACGACGTGAAGAAGGATTTAAAGAACGTCGTAGGTAATACGGCCAACTTCGGGTCTCATGGCAAGAAAGGTGAGTTCTTAGTTAGTGATTTGGGTGCCGAAATGGACAGGATTTTACAAAATTCCAGTGAGAAACCAAGAAAACAAAAGTCTGCTCTGAAAGAGGATTCTCTGGCTTTGGGATTCTTGAGAAACTATATTGGAGGTAAGACAATCACTAAGGATGTGATCCAGAAGACTACCCAGCTGTTAACTGACCATTTAATTAAGAAGAACGTAGCTCCAGAAGTCGCTAAGAATCTTATCAGTAATGTTGAGAAGAGTTTGATTGGTAACACGACCAAATCGTTTACTTCGATCGACCAAACTTGTAAAGAACTGTTAACCGATGCATTGACTACACTTTTGACTCCAAATACTTCCATGGATTTGTTGAATGAGATCCAGGCCAAGAGAAAGAAGAATGAGCCTTACGTAATATCGGTCGTTGGTGTTAATGGTGTAGGAAAGTCTACGAATCTTTCGAAATTGGCCTTCTGGCTCTTACAAAACAACTACAAAGTGTTGATCTGTGCATGTGATACCTTCAGATCTGGAGCTGTCGAGCAATTGAGAGTTCATGTTAACAATCTTAAACAACTTACTGAGGATTCTGAGACTCCGAGGGTAGAATTGTTTGAAGGAGGTTACGGAGGAGCTGATTTGGTCGCTAAGATCCTGCGTGGAGCCATCAAACATGCTCAAGAGACCGATTTCGATATCGTCTTAATGGACACTGCCGGAAGAAGACATAACGATACAAAGTTGATGGCTCCATTACTGAATTTCGCTAAAGCTGCTAATCCTGATAAGATTATTATGGTTGGAGAGGCTTTGGTCGGTACCGATTCGGTGCTGCAAGCTCAGAACTTCAATAATCTGTTTGGGGCCAACCGGAAATTGGACTGTTTCATCATTTCCAAGTGTGATACCGTCGGAGATTTGATCGGAAGTATGGTCAATATGGTTTACGCTACAGGTATTCCGATTTTATTTGTTGGTGTTGGTCAGACATACACGGATTTGAGAACTTTGAAGGTTGATTGGGCTGTGAACATGTTGATGTCATGATTTGAGGTATTTTCAAGTTGAGTGCTGAGATATTTCAATGTATAATCGAGTTATTTCATTTTAGTCTTATCATTTACATATTATGTATAGTCTAAATAAGTATTTTTTTTCCAAACTTTAAATGTATGGCGAATTTTTAAGCGGGAAAAAATTTTAAGTGAAAAAAAACTTTAATGCGATGAGGTGAAAATTTGAAGTATTAAGTATTGATTTGGTGGTCTGTAGAGGTAGAAGATGTCGTTTGAGAAGTTAGGAGTACTGAAATGGTTGGATGAGGCCCTTGCGGCTATGAAAATCCACACCCCAACTCATATTCAAGAAGCTTGTATCCCAAAAATCCTTGCAGGACATGATTGTATTGGAGGAGCCAAGACAGGTTCTGGTAAGACGATTGCATTTGGTGCACCAATGTTGACTAAATGGTCTGAAGATCCAATGGGGATCTTTGGAGTGATATTAACACCTACTAGAGAGTTGGCTTTACAAATTGCCGAACAATTCACTCTGTTAGGATCCACTATGAACATCCGAGTCTCGGTCGTTGTAGGAGGAGAAGATATTGTTCAACAGGCTTTGAATTTACAAGCCAGACCCCATTTTGTTATAGCCACACCAGGTAGATTGGCAGATCATATCATTAATAGTGGAGAGGAGACCATTTGCGGGTTAAGAAGGGTCAAATTCTTGGTCTTAGATGAGGCCGACAGATTGTTAAGTAATTCTTTTGGTAAAGATTTACTGAGAGTCTTTGAAGTGTTGCCAAAGCTGGAAGAACGTCAGACATTGCTTTTCACAGCTACTGTCACTGATGCCGTAAGGGCCTTGAAAGAGAAACCTGTCCTGGAGGGCAAGTTACCTGTATTTATGCATGAAGTAGAAACCGTAGATAAAGTTGCAATTCCTCAAACTCTTGCTGTTTCTTATATGTTCATTCCATCTTATGTGAAGGAGTCATATCTTTATGGGATATTGAATCTGGCAGAGAATATTGAGAAGACAGCTGTGGTCTTTGTAAATCGTACTCTGACAGCCGAGGTCTTACGTAGAACCTTGAGGTTACTCGACGTCAAACTGACCTCATTACATTCAGAAATGAAACAAACCCAAAGAACCAATTCTTTACATAGATTTAAAGCTAGTGCTGCTAGAGTTTTGATAGCTACCGATGTGGCTTCGAGAGGTTTGGATATTCCTACCGTAGAGATGGTGATCAACTATGATATTCCAGCTGACCCTGACGATTTCATCCATAGAGTAGGTAGAACAGCCAGAGCTGGTCGTAAAGGTGAAGCCATTAGTATGGTTACCGAGAAAGATGTGACTAGAATTTTGGCTATTGAGGAGAGAATTAATAAAAAAATGGATAAATATGAAGTTGTCACCGATAATAAGATCATCAAGGATGCTTTGACAGCTGTCTCTGCTGCAAAGAGGGAACTGTTGATGGATATGGATAAAGATAATTTTGGGGAGAAGAAGAAGATTAATAAGAGGAAGAATGGGGAGGAGGAGAGGAAGGTTAAGAAGAGTAAGAAAAGTAAGGGGAGGGACTGAAGAGGAGAGAGTAGCCATCTCCTGCCGTCATCTCCCGTCCTCCATAAGCATCTTCCACCCTCGCATTCACTATATAATCATATATAATAAAAGTGATGATCTGGTGTAATGATGTAGCTGATTGGTGTAATGATGTGAAATGGATGGATCGAGTACTCCGACCTGATCTTCGGAATGATCACGTGTCATGGGTTCGGAACATCATGAATTTCAGAGAATTCAGGTAATCCACTTCTACTGAAGAGTGGTGGAGGCGATAGTTGATCTCTACAGTGTCTAGGATGGTAGATATCCAGTTATAGCACCCTTCCTACGCATTTAAATCTCAAGTATATTTAGTATATTAAGTAATGCTAATCTAAGTATGAAACCGAGGGTAACTTGGCTATAGAGCATGAAGTAGAGCTAGAATAGAGCTAGAATAGAGCTAGAATAGAGCTAGAATAGAGCTAGAATAGAGCTAGAATAGAGCTAGAATAGAGCTAGAATAGAGCT